>CP094633.1:17585384-17964875 GCA_023657505.1 Camelina hispida | reverse complement strand
CTAATGCATCACTTAAAAAATCATAAACTTTACGAAGGAAAATATAAGATGTAAATAAAGTTAAACTTTATTATAAACAGGAAGATGGTGACAACTATATCCATTTTTCACAATCTCTTGATACGTATATATATAGTTTCATAATCTACTGTACTGGCTTTGCGAGAACAGAGTATGAGAAATCCAACCCCATATTTAGAGTCCGTTGAGATAATTTCATGTGCTAAACCAAATTAAAAGGTGCAGCAAAAAAGAAGAAGAGAAAAGGTCATGAAGCGATGAAGTAAAATTCCATTAACCTTAATTATACCTTTTATTATTTACGCAGCATCACTGACTCCTTTGACTGGCCTCCTCTTCTACACATGCGTGACCCCGCCACCGTCACACATCCTTAACGCTTCTGTGTAGTAAAACGAAAAAAGAGAAAGCAAACCAAATTAAGCAAGTAATCACGTATTGTTCTTAACTGGTTAGCTTTGATCGGAATTTCAATTCAATAAACATTGCAAACATAACCTAATCTTATTAAAGGAAAAGTTACCCAAACTTTGAAGATGAAGAAGCACCGATGGAGAGAGACTATCAGTAGATATGTGATTCTTTATTCTTTCTGGATTTAAAGAAGAGTTTTGAGACGTTTCAATTTACAATTTAAGATGCCGTTTGGTTTTAGAAATATTTAAGTGGGAAGAGAAAGGGTTTCTGGAGGAGTATCACACGATTGTGATTGTGAAAATACTAAAATTGTAGATAGCTGACATGGCAAAATTTTAAAGAAACAATTCTTTGCTGATGTGGACACATGGAGAAGCCTCAAATTGTCCCTTTTATTAGTAGTAATTTATGACTTGTAATTTTTTTTTTTTTAGTTATTATTTATTAAGGGTGCTTGGGCAACGATTTATACTTATGACTTGTAATATATACGTCGTTTTGAAAAGTAAAAATAAAAGTATTTCTATGCCTCTATGCCTTGGTTACATATTCGTAAAATATCAAATAAACCAAAAGCTTTGGATATGGATGATAGTATAAAACAATAAATTCATTTTAGATCCATATTGATGAAGGCTTTTATATATGGTTAAAAAAATTCCATTCAATTCACAAAACTGGGGTATTTAACATGAGGATAGACTTAATGTTAGTGAAATTAAAACGTAGATCATTTTTTTTATAGATTTTAACAATATTTTTGGAATTCTCATATATTGATTAAATGCCAAAAATATATATATATATATATATATATACATATACAGTAAAACCTCTATAAATTAATAAGGTCGGGACCATGAAATTTTATTAATTTATAGAGGTTTTAATTTATCGATAAATTAATAATTATTAATTTATTGATAAATTAATATTTTATTAAATTATGAAGATATTTTTAATTTTTCTAATTTTGAAAGTTTAATATTACAATAAAATACTTCATATTTTTAAAGAATTTCTTAATTTATAATTTTGGCTATCATAATTGCTAAGTTTAGAATTCGGTAAAAATGATAAATGTTAGAAGTTTAGAGTTTAGAAGAAATTACTATTAGTATGATAGTATCATTCATGGTAATGATTAAGTCAAAGAAGATATTACGGTAATTTTAGAACCAATTACATGTAAAGAAGTAATTATCGCAATTAAGACTCTCCACAATTTTTGGATGCGATTTGAAAAGGCGACAATGAAAAAGATGAGATTATATTTCACTAGATTTACTTAGATATATATATATATATATATATTGTTTGATTATTAGTTTATGATATTGATGGAACCATATTTTTACATAGGATTTCCAAAAAAATTATTATCTTATTAATTTATCGAAATGTGTCATTTTTTACACCGGCCCAACTCGGGACCAGAAAAATTTATTAATTTATAGCGAGTATTAATTTAAAGAGTATTAATTTATAGAGGTTCTACTGTATCTTGTTTGCCAAACATTCTTCTTCTCTAAACAAGTTTAGCTTGAGATAAACAAAAGATCAACGAAGTAGGAATCAGTTTTTTTTTTTTTTTTTTTTTTTTTTTTTTGTCAAACTGAAGTAGGAATCAGTTCTAAAACTACACTTCCTCGAAACTACTCATCAAGCCACCTTTACCCAAAAAAAAAACTTTGAATAACTTTGAAGCAGCTTCTCATCCGTAGATATTGACCAAAAATACTAATTTATTTCGAAAACATTTACTCCAAGTTCTTAATAGATATTTCTTGTAAACAAAGTGGACCGATGTTATGTTCAAGCTCTTACAGTCTAACAAATTGACCATGCCTAACTTTTTGTTTTTCTTTTATGATCTGTTTAAACAAATTTAAAAATTGGGTCTATGAAGAAATATGCATTTTTTCGTATAACACTACTATATACAACAAGTCAACATTCAAGATCTCTCCACAAGATAATATTCAACAAAATTCAACAAATAAGAAAGAAAAAAAAAATCGTTATTAGTTTCAAACATTTTCCTCTATATAAATTCAACAATCGCGCACCACAAAACTCATCACACAACTATAGATTCAGCTTCTATTTTTCTCAAGAGTAAAACAACTAAACTCCATTTTATTCATTCATTCATTTTTTTTGTTTAACATCTGAAAGCTTTATTATTACCAGAAGGTGTGGTCCTAGGTATCTTACAAGAAAGCCTGGGATATAATAAGAACTGTTAAAAGATAAATTGTTCGGAAGAGCTTGTTTGGCTAGTTGATCTGCAGGCTGCAGCTGTATTATTCATTCATTCATTTATTCCATTTTTACTTCTACATAAGTAATATGCAAAAATCTGTTGCATTGATACTCGCGTTAAACTTTCTTCTACTAATGGTGCTACACGTTCCGATAAACGAAGCTTTTAGGCTTTTACCAAAAGAGCGTCTTGGCAATTTACAGTTTCTACAAAGAGGTGAAGTCACTCCTTCCAATCCTTCTAGCTGCACAAATATCCCCGGCGGCCACGGTCCGCCATGCCCTGTCCAAGAAGAACGTCATTTTGCTGGTCGCGCCTCAGTGCTACGACAATGACGAGGGACCCACATCACACAACCATACTCACGGTCACATAACATCTCCTCGTAATTTAGTGATTAAGTGACGATTACTATTGTTAGTAAACCCAACTCCCACGCCCTCTCCCTATTTTTTTTTTTTACTTTAATTTGTTAGTTTTTTATATTAAATATTCATTTTTTAAATCTTTAAATTGTAAGTACAAATGTTAATTTGACTGTGGTTAGATTGGAAGGATAAGAGAAATTTTACATTCTTTTTATTAACTTTTAGAATTTTACATTTTATTAATTGTGTAAAGTCAATGGAATGAATAATGTATATCTTATATAATATGACAAGGTTTTTCTAACTTTGTCTGCCAATGCGACACTTGGCGCTCTATATTTGTGACATATGTCTTTCTCACTAATTTTAAAGTAAACATCTTTTTATATATTTCATTTAATTTATATCTTATTTGGTGTATAGTTTGCATTTAAAATAAAAAATTTCACATTCTTACAAAAATATATTTCTTCCAACTTTTAGTCTTATATAATATGACAAGGTTTTTCTAACTTTGTCTGCCAATGCGACACTTGGCGCTCTATATTTGTGACATATGTCTTTCTCACTAATTTTAAAGTAAACATCTTTTTATATATTTCATTTCATTTATATCTTATTTGGTGTATAGTTTGCATTTAAAATAAAAAATTTCACATTCTTACAAAAAATATATTTCTTCCAACTTTTAGTTTTAACACATAATATACTTCCTAATGAAAGAATTTACCATATAACCTAAAAATAAAACTACTGATCAAACCAATTAAAACAAAAAAAAGTTTTTATACTTTAAAAATAAAATTGAAATAAATTAATTTATGATAGACTAATTTTAATTAAATATATATGTTCTAATATATTTAAAAATCACATTGTATTCAATAATTATATATATTGTATTAAAGACAAAATTCAGATAAAATTATATTATATTTAATATTCTATAAGTTACAGTTTGACTGTCTTAAAAACGTATGTACTAAAAGAAAATAAAAATAATATAATTGCTTAATCACCCCATGAAATAATAGAAAACTATAGTTTCAAAAAATAATCTAATGGTAATTATACTTTTTATTTTAAAATTATTAGAAAATAGAGATAATATATCGAATCTAAAAAATATTTAATTTGACACACTTTTCTTTCATGAATTTTATTCAAAATTTAATGCGATATATATTATAAGATATTTCATAAATTTTTAATATGCATTATTCCAAAAAAAAATATATTAAGGGTGATTACAAGATTAGAGATTAAAAATTATAGCATATGATAAATCGTGAATACACTTATTAATTATTTAAAATAATCATTGGTGATTCTTCTGTTACCTAATAAAAAACATTAAATTTGACACATTTTTCTTTCCATGAGTTTTATCCAAAATTTAATGCGAGATATATATAGTATAAGATATTTCAAAAAAAAATTATGACATGAACCATATTTTAATATGCATTATTCCAAAAAGAATTTTATTAAGGATGATTACAAGATTAGAGAGTAAATACTGGAGCATATGATATATCGCGAATACACTTAATAATTATTCAAAATGATCATTGGTGATTCTTCTGTTATCTTGTAAAACATATTGTATCTCATTAGTACAAAATTCAGGTTTTAAAATTTTAGTTTATTGATTGGATGAATTTGAGTCGGTCTGATTTTTTTTCTCACAAATTTTATTTTAAAATCATCAAAATCTGATGGAAAAGTCAACATATAAATTATAAGTTCAAATATAGTTAATTAAAAAAGAATTTAGATGTAAGTTAAAAAAAAATAGAAATGTAGTTATGTCAGAAAAATAATTGGAATGTAACTACTGTTGATATCAATTTTTCTGATTTTGTCTTCCCTTCCATCTACACCAATTGACATGTTGGAGAGTTCATTTTTTTGATAATTAAAAAAATATAATGAATAAGAATAGAGACAAGGACCGATAAATAATGTAACGCCCGCGAACCAATTTGTGTATTTTTGGTGTGGGTGTCGATCGACACCCTTGGTGGCATCGATCGACACCATGTTTTTCCGGTTGGTCGGGTTTGATTTTAATTGCGGATTGGTTCGGTTTTGGTTCAATTAAATCCCTAATCGAGTTATAAGCATCTAAGGACGAGTTTGAGGGTTTTAGAAAGTCTTTGGTCGCCGTTTTGAGAGAAAGAAAGAGAGAAAAAGAGAGAAAAACGTTGCTGAGTTTTCTAGGCTTGTTCTTGGAGATTTTGGAGAGATCTGAGGCTGTAGGAGGGTTATCTGTTACTGGAAACGAAGGGGGAGCTTCTGGAGGTGTTGTTTTCCACGTTTCTCAATCCAATCTTCCTGTTCTTGAGGTGAGTGCTTGACCATGGTTGATCTAAGCATGAGATCTCTCTTGTTTAAGTGTTTTCTTTGTTGTTTGTGTTGTTTTGTTGCTTGGGTTCGTTGTTTGTGTGTTTCCCGGTGATTTCCGTGGTAATTGGGTGTGTTTGAGACGGATTCAAGACGATTTGGGAGGAGAGTTCGACGTTCGGATTCGCGCAGATCGTGACTGCAGAAGAGGCATCGATCGACACCTTTGGTGGGCATCGATCGACACTGTTTATGGGGCATCGATCGACACTCTCTTTTAGCATCGGTCGATACCGTCTCAGCCGAGACTTGTTTTCTGGTTTGATGTATTTCTTGTGTTTGCTTGATTGCTTAGACTTGAGGGTTCTCATATGCTTGTGTATAACCCAGTAGATGGGAGGACGGCCTCACTAAGTATTTATGATAATACTTACGCATCTCAATTGTTGTTTGTGGTGTGCAGGTATGTGACGTGGAATCATGGCGATGAGGAGGAGGATGATCTAGGGTCTCGTTTGTGTGTTGTTGTTCCTTGTTATATTGTTTATGATTGGAACCGTGGATAGAGTTATGCTAGGTTGTTGGATAGAATGGATAGGATTGTTATGTATTTATGTTATATGTTTTCCGCTGTGCATGTTATTGGATGTTGGTTTACAGTTGGTATTGTGGTTGGTTGGTAATGTGTGAGTTGTTGGTTTAATTAAGTAGTATGGGATGATTAATTATATATTGTCTTTAATTATTAAAAAAAAAAATAAACGGGTCGGGTTGTTTCATTTTGGTATCAGAGCCTTCACGGTTCTAGGATGGTTAAATGGATGGTTAGAGTGGTTAGGAATTTAATTGGGTGAATTATTTTCCTTTTTCTTGATGCATGACGTCGTGTGATGAAATTGATTATGAGTAGTTAGTCAATTTGTTTCCGGTATGGAGTCCTAGTATCATCCTCTTCGAGCCTGTTTTGTGATTCCACGGTAAGTTGTGTTTTTGTGTAGTAGAATTATTGTGTGCTTAGCCTTCTGTTCTTGGATGGCACAGATGGTTAGAGGTGAGGCTGCTGTTGGTCGCGGGCGTGGACGTGGTCGTGGCCGGGGTCGTGGTCGTGGTCGTGGTCGTGGTCGGGGACGAGGTCAGGTTCCTGTGGCCAGTGAGAGTGTGACACAGAGCATGGCCAGTGAGGAGGTAGCGGAGTCACAGGCTGATCCTATTGTGTCTGGAGACCAGGCTGGTTTGGGTGACGGTGTTGGTCACGGTGTTGCCCCGGGTGTGGGGGTTGCAGCAGGAGGTGCTCCGGGCAGGGAGGATGTCTTGATGGACTTGCTAGCTCAGGTAGCTCAGGCTTTGCAGCGACTTCCAGCAGTTGTGCCGCCAGTGGTTGGTGGGCAGGGTCCAGTGGTGCCGCCAGTGGTTGGTGGGCAGGATCCAGTAGTGCCGCCGGTGGTTGGTGGGCAGGATCCAGTAGTGCCGCCAGTGGGTGGTGGTCAGGTTCCAGTGGTGCAGCCTGCAGTGGGTTTGCAGGCAGGTGTGCAGCCGGGAACCGAGGTAGGGGATGCACAGTATGTGCGGATGATGGAGCAGCTGCGGCATGTGGGAGCAGGGTATTTCTCAGGAAGTACCGATCCGAGTGTAGCGGATGAGTGGAGAGAGAGGATGGAGGATATTTTCCTTTCGCTTAGGTGTCCCGACCGGTACAGGGTGGATCTGGCAGTGTTTTACTTGTCAGGAGATGCACGTGTGTGGTGGAGGTCGGTGACAGCACGGAGGGGGCAGCGGGGTATGTCTTGGGGAGATTTTGTGAGGGAGTTTAACTCCAAGTATTTTCCTCAGGAGGCTCTTGATCGTATGGAGGCACGGTTCTTGGGGTTGACTCAAGGAGACCGTACAGTGCGGGAGCTGGATGCAGAGTTCAGTCGGCTTGTGGGGTATGCAGGCCGGGCATGGGAGCCAGAGTCGGCTCAGGTGCGGAGGTTTTTGTTGGCTCTGCGAGATGATTTGAGGACTCGGTGCAGAGTGAGGAGCTATGCTACGAGAGCGGAGCTGGTTGAGGTTGCAGCTGGGATAGAGGATGACTTGAGGACACAGTTGGTGGTGGTCAGTCCAGCGGCTCAGACAGAGAAGACATTGGAGCAGGGCATTCCAAGCAAGGATAGGCAGTCGGAGCAAAGGCGTAAGAGGAGGCGGGAAGAGACGACAATGGCAGACCAGGGTAGCCAGAGATGCTATGGGTGCGGGAGCACGGATCACACGTTGGCAAACTGTTCCAAGAAAGGTGACTTGCAGGAGTACCGTCGTTTGTGTTATCATTGTGGGCAGGAGGGGCATATCCGGCCTTTCTGCCCTAAGAGGAGGCAGGTGATGGAGGTTGTGGCACAGCCGAAGGAAGGACCGGGTGCCCATTCCAGCGTTTAGTTTTAGCTTTTGCTTTTTCATTCTTTCATTTTGTATTTTCGTTTGGATTTGTAAACGATTATTGCATTTGAAGTTCTAATAAAAGTTGGAGTTCTTTGGTTTTGGAGAATTGTGAAACCAGTGGAAAGGAAATAGCTCGGGAATTCTATAAATGGAAAGTTTCCATAAATAGAAGGTTGCTACAAATGGAAAGTTTCCATAAATAGAATGTCATTATAAATGGAAAGTTTTATAGGAGTTAGAGCTTTTCTATTTTTTTTGGAAAGTGTATGGAAATACCTTGAGAAAAGGGTGTTCCCGGGTGACCGGGTGGTGGTCATGGTGGTGTTCGGGTTATGAGTCCTCGTGAAAGCACAATGCTAAAAGAGGAAAGTTTCTAAAAATAGAAGTTTCCAGAAATGGAAAGTGTTGAGGTAGATCTAGTCGGGAGATACTCGTTGACATCGGACTTATTTGCTCAGGATTGTGTGGGCCCAACTCATGTGATACCGATAGCTCGATGGACTTTGTGGCCAGAGAGTGGGAGTGGTATGTTTGCTTCGGATGACGATCCGAGAGCACGCTTTAGGGTGACGACCCAAGAGCGGGATATTTGAGACTCCTGGATACCGTAGCTGTGAGCCGTGGCTCGGCAGTGAGCCGGTATGTCTCGAGGTTGCGACCCGAGAGCGGGGAGTGGGCAGGTGAGACTCCCTGGATACCGTAGCTGCTAGGCTGTGGCAGTGAGCCGGTATGACTCGAAGGTTGCGACCTGAGAGCGGGGAGTGTGTGTATGAGTGACTTCTGGATGCCGTAGCTTAAGGCGGTTGGCCTGATAGCGAGCCGGCATGATTCGTTGGTTGCGACCACGGACGGGGAAGCATGAGTTGTGAGCAAATAGTGTCTTTGATGTGAGTATATTGACTAGAGGGAGACCTCGAGGGTCGATCGAAGGTGTGCGGGCTGTTGCGACACAGTGGCACGGGAAACCTTGGCTGATGGTGTTTAGTCCGGTCTGGGGACGTGCGGGCCGTGTTGACGGTGGCACGGAGGTCCTTGGAGGATGGACGGTATTGCGGGATTCGGGGACGAATCCATATTGGTGGGGAGAATTGTAACGCCCGCGAACCAATTTGTATTTTGGTGTGGGTGTCGATCGACACCCTTGGTGGCATCGATCGACACCATGTTTTTCCGGTTGGTCGGGTTTGATTTTAATTGCGGATTGGTTCGGTTTTGGTTCAATTAAATCCCTAATCGAGTTATAAGCGTCTAAGGACGAGTTTGAGGGTTTTAGAAAGTCTTTGGTCGCCGTTTTGAGAGAAGAAAGAGAGAAAAGAGAGAAAACGTTGCTGAGTTTTCTAGGCTTGTTCTTGGAGATTTTGGAGAGATCTGAGGCTGTAGGAGGGTTATCTGTTACTGGAAACGAAGGGGGAGCTTTTGGAGGTGTTGTTTTCCACGTTTCTCAATCTTCCTCTTCTTTGAGGTGAGTGCTTGACCATGGTTGATCTAAGCATGAGATCTCTCTTGTTTAAGTGTTTTTCTTTGTTGTTTGTGTTGTTTTGTTGCTTGGGTTCGTTGTTTGTGTGTTTCCCGGTGATTTCCGTGGTAATTGGGTGTGTTTGAGACGGATTCAAGACGATTTGGGAGGAGAGTTCGACGTTCGGATTCGCGCAGATCGTGACTGCAGAAGAGGCATCGATCGACACCTTTGGTGGGCATCGATCGACACTGTTTATGGGGCATCGATCGACACTCTCTTTTAGCATCGGTCGATACCAGTCTCAGCCGAGACTTGTTTTCCTGGTTTGATGTATTTCTTGTGTTTGCTTGATTGCTTAGACTTGAGGGTTCTCATATGCTTGTGTGTATAACCCAGTAGATGGGAGGACGGCCTCACTAAGTATTTATGATATACTTACGCATCTCAATTGTTGTTTGTGGTGTGCAGGTATGTGACGTGGAATCATGGCGATGAGGAGGAGGATGATCTAGGGTCTCGTTTGTGTGTTGTTGTTCCTTGTTATATTGTTTATGATTGGAACCGTGGATAGAGTTATGCTAGGTTGTTGGATAGAATGGATAGGATTGTTATGTATTGATGTTATATGTTTTCCGCTGTGCATGTTATTGGATGTTGGTTTACAGTTGGTATTGTGGTTGGTTGGTAATGTGTGAGTTGTTGGTTTAATTAAGTAGTATGAGATGCTTAATTATATATTGTCTTTAATTATTAAAAAAAAAAAATAAACGGGTCGGGTTGTTTCAAATAATCCATGATCATAGAAGTATAACACATTGTAAGCATTCATATAGAGTTTCTAATTCACAAGAAATTTGTTAGGAGGCTAATTGAAGGAAATAACACCGTAGCAACATATTGTGGAGTCAAAAAGAAAATCAAATATTAAGATTGAGTTAAAGAATATATAAAGTTGTAAAACCACTCGCAAAGAGATAAATATTTATCAACTATTTTTCTTTATGATTGAGAGTACAACATAATTTTTTTTTTTTTTTTTTTTTTTCATGGTTACTGAGTTTTGATAGTAATTCTATGGTTATAGAGATCTAGTGAGTCATCATATAATTCTTGATCGCATCCATATATTAAAGTTTTGGAAAAGATGTAGGGAAAGATGAGATTTATCTATAAATATTTGTAAACTATTTTCACTATTCAATTTTTGTTTTGAATGTTTGATATATGGTTTCTACACAAATCTCATGTGTGCTAAGACTATCTCTAATATATATTTTTATTTTTACTCTAAAATAGAGCATAGTTTTCTTCTATATATCAATCTATTTTATACTCTAAAATAGAGTTAGTGTAAAAAAATAATGTTGCATATAGAGTAATCATACCATTTACTCTATTTTAGAGTAAGATATAGAGTAGGGTTAGAGCAAATGTTACTCTATAACAGAGTATTGACTTTAAAATAGAATGAGGTTGGGGATGCTCTAAGGACATCTTTATCGGTGATACCGATGAGAGTGTCTAAGTGAGACTCAAAAATTAAATAAAAAATTATAATATAATTGTCTTGCAGAAGACATTTTCTTCGTCTCTCTCCTCAAGCATGTATTACATTTATATTAAGAAAAGAATCAAAGACACCAGTAGTATATGCGATGGAGATGATCTAAGAACCTAACAATTTATCACAAAACAATAAAATTCAAAACAACGAAACTTTAAGGAGTTTTTATTTTATTTTGCGTCCAAACATTAAGAACCATATATATAAAGAAACACATATTAAACATTTAACAAAACAATTCATACTAAGAATCCGTTTCAAAAATATATTTGTAAATTTAAGATATATCATAATTAATAAAAATAAAATTAAATATATCTCGCGCATCGCGCGAGCCTATTTCTAGTATATATATATATATATATATATGTTAATGAGGATGGAATCGTGATTATCCCTAAAAAAAGGGATGGAATCTTTTAAAAAATAAGAAATTTACTAGATTAGGACCCGCGGTACACCGCGGTGCAAATTATTTATAACTAAAACATTTAAATTATAAATTTTATTTGTTGGTTAAATATGTTATAATTATATAATAATTTTTAGTTTTATGATTTAAAGTTTAAACCATATAATACCGCAATATAATTTGTTTTTACATAATATTTATTTAATCAATTTAATTTAGTATGTCTATTCTCTGATGCAGATAGTGTTAACAAAATAATGAAATGATGTTTTACCCGTGTAACACCAATTTAATGATATTTTAAATTTATGTAAATATCGACAAACTCGTCCCGCTATATAACTCCGTCCCGAGATATTTTAACTCGCACTATATCATCTTAATTTTTTATATTTATTGTCTTGTATTATAAATATTAGCTTGAGTTGCTATGTTAATTATTAAGATTGTAACCATTTACATTTTATAAGATTGGCGCTTTTTATAAAGTTTAAATATTTAGAATACTTAGAATTTTTATAACGGTTGAGTATTTATCATATTTGAAGTTTCGTAAAAGTTTAAGTATATTATTAATATTTTAAAGGTCTTTTAACTTTTTCAAAAGTTGAAATAATTATAATATTTAAACTTTATAAATTTGGAACTTCATGAACGTTTAAATACTATTAATATTTTTAACATTTTATAAAGTTTAACTTTCTAAAAATATAAATATTTATAATAATCCTACTTTTTATAAAATATAAATATTTATAATATTTAATTTTTAAAAAATCTTTAATAAAGAATCGGAATAAACCAAATAAATGTTTTTTTTTAAGTTTGAATGCTTGATAAATCAAAATTTTTGTATTATTAATCGTTTTGCTCTCTTTTATAGTATGACTCTAAACCATTGCCCAAATGTTTTAGGCGATGTGGGATATTATATCCATAAATTGAGTAATATATGTTTGTTTTTAAAAATTTGTATTACATCATATGCAGGAAAAAATCACAATTTTTATTAACTAAATGTAATATAGAATAATTCAAGATAATTTAAATATAAATTCAAATAAAAATGAAAAAGAATCATATATATACTTATGTTTAAATGAGGTAGAAAATTTTCCTTATTTTTTAAAATCTTACTTATAATTGATTTGAAATTTTTGGTAACTAATATTAAAGTCAATGCATTAAATGCAAAAACTTTCCAAAAAGTATTTTTGAGTAAAAACTGCTGCAAAAATACTAGTATAGATATATGATGAGTAAATTTCGGTTTAGCTCAGCACTCAGCAGTTAACACCCCTAGGGGTTAACACTAACGCATCTTTGTACTTTGGTTCCCAAGGAATAGTAGATGATACGTTACTACTTATATATACTTTTTATGTTTCACTTATACATAGTTTATAAGCTCTAGTGGCCTTCGATTTAGCTATATTTCGTCCTAGCTTAATTGAAAAAACGGATATATGGGGATGGGGTTATCCCACCCTATATATTCAAAGTTAAAAACATATTTTAAACAAGAGAAAATAAACGTTACAATTAAAGTGATTTTAGACTTAGACAAGTTATATTATGTATTTAATCTTTTAATTTCTCCATGTAAGAGATGGAAGAGCAGAAGCTATAACAAGCTCGAGCCTCGAGATCTCCAGGATACGCATCCTGTTTTACATGTCAAATCTCGAAGACACACATTTCACATTTGTGGGTTATCCGACTCTATATTTAAATATTTATTCTCTGATTAATATCCAAAAAATTGTACACAACTTTCCTCCAAATTAGCTCGTTTGAGCTAATTCTTTAGTTGACAAAAAAAAAAAAATCCAAAATTTTAAGAATATTCTTAATTTAAAAATAATTCAACCAAAATTTTATAAAAAATCTTGGAAACTATTGCTTCACGATTCACGAACACGTAAAAGCAAAAGCCCACGACACACGTGTTCGTGGAAAACTCAAAATAGAAGAATACGTTCTGCATATATACTTGCATTGACATGTATATTTTCTTAATTTTTAACCCAGAAAGGGTTAATATGTCTCTGGTTTTGCGTTCTAAATTTTAAAGTTAGAGTTTCCTTACAAGTCTCAAATAATCAAAGAGGCGATTATTAAAAAAAAATTATTTTGATACACTTGATCGATCTATAAAACGGTAAAAGAACTCGAAGTTGATCTACACTACGGTTACAAAAAGTTCTTAACAATGAAACATATCGGCGTAATTTTTAACTAAGAAAAACTTATACTACCACATATGAATTAAAAAAAAAAACCAGGGGAAATAAAATCGAATTACTAAGGAAATATACTATATAAAATAATAAAAGGGTCCAAAAGTTTTTTAATAATAAGGCCCATAAAACAAATTATTTAAATGACCAGGCCTTTAATGGGCTCGTATAAAAGGGGATGTCAAAACGCAACGTATTTTTGGCTGGAGGTAAAAGTTTGTCGTTTAATAGGCCGTTTTCCAAAAAAAAAAAAAAAAAAAGAAGTTGGTTTTCAATTTCAATTGTGACCGTTTGATAACAAAAGATGTTAATCTTACGTGGCGTGATCTTAGCCGATCGAGTAACCGTAAGGCACAAGAGAAAAAAATGAAAAACAAATTCAGTTACGGATCTCAAAATTTTCTACAAGTTCGATTAAGAAAGAGCTTGAGGTACGCTCCCGCTTTAACAGACTAACCCAAACTGAGTCTCTCTCACACTCTCTAAGTCTCTCATCTCTCTCTCTCTCTAAGTCTCTCATCTCTCTCTCTAAGTCTCTCTCTCATCTCTTTCTGTTGAAGTTGGGTAAAAATGGCGATGACACTAAAGTAAGTTCTATTCCTCTCTCTATGCATCTTTCTTCTTTCTTCGTTCGTATCTGTCATCTGTCATCTGTGTAGCTTTCCTTTAACTGACTCTCTTCTCGTTTCTTTATTTTTGTTTTCCCGATCTTAGCCGTGAAGGAGGAATCCAGAATCAGCTTGTTGAAGACGATGCTCTGTTTGAAGCGACTCAAAAGTGTAAGTTTTAGAAGCTTCGCCAATCACTTCTGATCGTATCTTTGTGGGAAACCACTTCGATCGCTTTGGTTTTTTCCCAATCTTGTTCGTCAAGATTTTGAACTTGGATTTTGTATGTTTTGGCTCTGATCTTGTAGATTTTACTCGAAACCTCTGTTAGATTCTCGTAATTTTAAGTACGATTGTAGTCTGCGTTTGCGTTTGTGATGTTGTTGTTCTACACGGTCGTCTCTCTCTTTTGTTTTCGTCATGATTCTGAACTTGGATCTTGAATGTTTTGGCTCTGATCTTGTAGATTGTACTCGAAACCTCTGTTAAATTCTCGAAATTTTAAGTACGATATTTTAGTCTGCGTTTGCGTTTGTGATGTTTTTGTTCTACACGGTCGTCTCTCTCTTTTGTTTTGCACAATTTGCTTGTGTTCATCAAAAACTCATTGCTGTTTGTTGGATTGAGAAAATTTGGCTCTGGAATCATGACTCTAATCTGTTGGATATCGATCTTATACCTTTTAAGTTTGGGAATCATAGCTGACTTAAATATTGTGCCAGTGATTGTCCAAGGTCTGATAAACTCTGAAGATGTAGGAAGGCTACAAGAGGCTGGGATCCGTGACTTCAGTGGCCTGATGAAACATATCTCGGAGGTATATATACTAGCTTGTTTTGGCATAATTCGTTGGTTCAGTACAATTTAGCTTTTGGTTTGGACATTACATGAATCTGTTCTGATTGATTGCATGTAGAACCCTTCTGGAGTCACTGGTTCATCGAAAGCCAAACTTGAGCAAATCTATGAAGCATCTGAGATAATATTGGTTAGTTTACAAGCTGGAACATTTTTTGAAAATGTTTTTGTTACTGAGACTTTTCAAAGTGTATTGAAATTTTCCTTTGTTCTTAACAGGAGAAAAAAGCAGAGAATCAATGGAAAATAACTAACACAATTGAAGTTAAATCTCTGATGCAATGCTACCTCAAGCATAAAAAGGTGACATATTAATTACCTATGTTCATTAGGTTAAGATTGATATAACTTATGTCCCAATAAAGATTAAACATTTTTAAGTCTTGTTTTGATTTTTTTTTTTTCTCCAGAGAATCACAGATTTGACTACCTCCATTGCTTTGAACACTACTGGTGGAGCAACATGTTCATGGGGACAGCTTCAACATTGGGAGAGAGAGCTCCAGTCCTGCAAAAAGAGGGTGGCAAATATAGAAGAAAACAATTTCAAAAAAGCAAAAAAGTAAAGAGAGCAACCTTGACATAAGACTTTTGATTCCTCTTGTGGAGCAACCTTGGAATTACTTCCTCTTTGGGAGTATAAGAACATCTTTTCTTTTCTTTTTTGCTTGATAATGAATTCTGTCTACAGGTCAGTTGGATGTTTCTTCTCTAATGCTTTGGTTGTTTCTAAGATTCATTTGTGTAACCCACTTAACAAACTCTCGCTGATTTCTGTAGCTATTACCAGGATGCTTGAACATATTTTTTAGTTGGGGAATCATAAGAAAAAAAACTAACTGGTTTAGTATTATTAATTCTGAAACTTTAAATGCGAAAACATATGGATATTATAATTAATGAAAAAACCAAAACGAGATTTTTTAAACTTACTAAATTGTATGTTAAACCCACTAACTCATTACATTAGGATTGGGCAGGTAATGCAAAACGACACAAGGGGCAAAAGTGGCTAGTCTTAAGCCATTCGACGATGCATCCCCTGTGAAAGTGATGCCGACAAGGTAAAGTAGAGGCTTCGGCTCCAACCGCCAACTCGTCTAAACATATTGTGCAGCCAATCTTTTCCTCTATCCATGATTTTTTCAACCTTCTGACTGCACACTCACTTGCTGGCTTAATCTTTGGTATATACTCGGGAAAAACCACAAGAGCATCGAGTTGGATAGAATCGCGAAAGGTATACTTCAGTGTGTTGTTATCGTCTATAAACAAGACAACATTGTCCAAACCTTCTTCATGATCTACTATGAGAGAGTCTGAGTCCCAAACGCCATCGTACTGATCAGCCTTGATGATCCGACGGGCCTGATCAATTTTGATGCCCCTCCTAATGTTTGCATAGTGATCAACACTCACCAAGATATTCATACACAACGTTAGACACCCCCCTAAAGATTGACAGTTCAAAGCAATTGTTTCATAACCATAACAAGACATGGACGTTAATATAAAATCGGCATCTTCCTCTCTTATTCCAGAGCTCGTCAAGAACGTCAATATGACTTGTCTTTCATCCCCCTCCATCACAGGATGCGAAATAAAGTAAGATGACAACAAACGATCCTTACGGGATCCGAGTCCTTCTTCAACGATGGACGTCACAAGTTTTACGCTTAATAAACCTACGCCCTCTCTTAGATAGTAACTCTGTCGGCAATGCACCCGAGAGATGGGACGAGCAAGAAAAACCTCCTCCTCCTCCATGAATGATTATTTTAGTCGGATCCTCTTCTTTGCAACCCCACCGTTATATATATATATATATGTATATATTAGGTTTATATATGATAGATTTAAGGAACATCAAAACATCAAAACACCAAAACGTTTTTATTTATACGAAATTTAGGTAGATTTCGTCCTATCTATATCAAAGAAGGGATATATGGGGGTTATCCGACTCTATATTTGAATATTTATGCTTTAATTTTCTAACATGAGTTTAAGAATTTTGAATTAAATTTAGTGTTTGACCTTTTAAATTATACTAAATTACAAAGTTAATTCCTAAAATTTTGGACAAAATAGCTAAAATATCTGATTTCCTTTTAAACTAAAAATTTAAATGTTTCAGTGCAAACAAAAAAATAAATAAAATCTCAATAACTAAATATTTCTACTATATCTTTACAATCAATTTTTTATTTTAATTTTAAATTAAAAGATTTGAATATTTTAGATTTCAAAATAGAAATAATACTAATATCTTTCATTCAATGTCGATTTTTTAAATATTAGATATTCCAATTTTATATTTTACACGTACCACAATAATCTCTGTTTTATTCAATTAACATAGTGAGTTAAAAAACAAATTGTTTATTTCATGGGTTAAATCCTATACTTAACCTAAAATATAATTAATAATTTTAAACACTTAACAAAACAAAAAAATTAAAAAATAAATATAATTTAAAATTGAAAATCTAGTGTATTAACAAAACACTTAGCAAATCTAGTGTATTTTTAAAATAGTTCACCAATTTTTTTTTTTTTTTTTTTTTTTTTTTTTTTTTTTAATATTTTTTTCATATTTAAATTGAAAAGAAATAAAAATTACAATAGCCCCAGCCGAAGGCTTTAGTTTGTTTCTTTCGAAACCCAAATTAAAAGGAACTAGCCCAATATAAACCAGCACACTAATCAGAATCATTATCAAACCAAAACCAGTTTCTTTTTCTTCTTTGCTGTCGATTTAAGTATGTAACAGTGGAAGAGTGAAGGACAGACCGATCAATCGGATGAAATTTTTATAAGTCGGAGCAGTTTGGGGAGTTATGATAAAAAAAAGTAAAAATAGTTTGTGGAGTTATGAAGCCTTAATATATTGTAGATAGCCACAGTTAGAGAGCAATCAACAGGGAGCTCCAAGTCTAGAAACTTCACTA
Source organism: Camelina hispida (assembly GCA_023657505.1). Taxonomy (NCBI): domain Eukaryota; kingdom Viridiplantae; phylum Streptophyta; class Magnoliopsida; order Brassicales; family Brassicaceae; genus Camelina; species Camelina hispida. The sequence goes on along the minus strand of CP094633.1, from coordinate 17,946,950 downwards.
GTCTCCGCAATATCCTAGAATTATCTTTTATATTTTTCTCTGTTTATTTCAATTTCATCCCTAGGGAATTTAATAGTCGAGCGGATGTTCTGGTTAAAGAAGGCCTTATGGCTGGTATGAACCCTAATTAAGTGAAATGAAATCGGTTTAGTTCAAAAAAAGAAAAAGAAAAAAACCACAGTTTGAAAGCATCACCAAAATATAATAGTGCAATTCTCAAAAATAGCACCATTTTAAGTTTTTCTTCCAAAATTAGCATAGAGTCTCAAATGTTCCAAAACTAGCACAAATTTATATATTTTTTAATCTTGAGAAAAATCTAAATTATTAGTTTATGCTCTGCCTCCACCATATATGTATCCAAATCTCAGCTCCTTTGAGAAGCCACAAAAGCCGCCATGCTCGTACGAATCAACACTCTACTCCACGAATACTCAGATATCTGAATCGAGATCTTTGAAGCGATTAAGAATCTCCTCAATCACAACATCTCTCTTTCGCTTCCTCTCCGGAAGCTTCCGGCGATCTCGTCCTCTCTCTTACATCGCCGGAGTCCTCACCGTACGTCCTAACTCCAAAGCCAATGTTCAAGCGTTGTTAGCTGAGGTTTTATCCCTGATCTTCACGGAGGTGATGAGTGGGAAGCTTGAGTTCACCGATCATCTGACTCATCGTTTGAAGAATCACCCTGGAAAAATTGTAGCGGCGGCGATAATGGAGCAAGTCCCGGACAGAAACTCATACATGAAATTAGCTCATAAACTTGACGACATGGATCCGTTGCAGAAGCCTCAAGCTATGAAATCGATTGAGAGTGAAATTAACTCTGTTAACGATAACCCATTGATCGATGTTTTGAGGAACATGGAGATTCATGGTGGTAACTTCCAGGGAACACAGACCGGAGTTACTATGGATAACAAGGGATTGGCCATTGTTGCGATTGGGAAGCTTATGTTTGCTCAATTTTCTAAGCTTGTTAATGATTTCTACAACAGTGGACTTCCTTTGAATCTAACAACTTCGAGTCATCCAAGTTTGGATTATGGTTTCAAAGGAGCTGAGATAAGTGTTGTTTATAAGAAAACTTCTCAGATTGCTTCTAGGTGTTGTTGAGTACCTAGTGTTGTCTCAGATTGCTTTATAAACGACTCATATTGCCCTTTTATGTCTCTACTTTTCTTCTAGTGATGATTGAGGTTGTTCTTAGGTTCATTCCATATTAATTTAGAGAAATTTGAGATAAATGGTTGTCACTTCATATTATCTAGTGAATCTTTAAAAGTACATTGTTTACACAAAGATTGATGCCAATTGTAGTTTCTTTTCTACCGAAAATGCCAATTCAGGAAAGATTTTTTGAATTTCATGATGACATTCATCAAAATTTTAGAATACAGGATGACTTCAGTAAAACTTTCATAAAAATTCTAGACATTGGTAAACATGAGAATATGCACAAAATTGAAATCTTTACTCTTCATTGATGGAATAATCTTTGTCATATTGGGCTTTCATAAAATGAATTTTCATTCATGAAAGATTGTGTGATGGTTTAGGAATGATCCTTTAACATTCAGGATGACTTTCATTAAAAAAAAAATATCATGCTGTAAGATTCTTCTTCATATTCACATACATAACACATGAACACAACCCAAATCCACTCGTATAAATTTTACCAGATCTTAATCCATTATAAAATGTCTGGATATTAGGCTTTGATTGGAACAACGGTTAGTGAAGCATTAACATTATACAACATGAGCAGTATGCTGCCTAAGCTGTATGCTATTATTTATTAACAATGATATGTGATTGGTACAACTGTTAGCATTTAGACATAAAATTACAAAATTAGACATTTTAAATATACACATATAGTAAATTCTAGGTGATTAATGTGGGTAAAACTGTATTTTAATAATTTTAAAACCATTATGCTTGGGAAATGCTTCGTTTAGGAGCATTGGGCTATGGAGCATTTAAAAGCCTTTTATGCTCCCTTTATGCTTTCTAAACAAAACGTGATTGGCTTTCTAAAATCTATATGCTCACTTATATACACTACCAATCAAGGCCTTACTAAACAGCCAAATATGCACAAAATGATATAATTACCCTCACTAATGGAGTTATCTTCCACATATTATGACAAAACACTAAAAAGAGATTAATTTAGGAAAGATTCAATAATATTTAGGAAAGAAACCTTTAATTTCATGATAGCCTTCATAAAATATTTAGGAAGACACACAAATTATTACTCTTATACATATAGAGATAAAATATTAGGATGTCCACAACATAAAATCAGATATCCTCACTAAATAGAGCAATCTATGATACATTAAGGCAAAACAAAAATTAAAAGATTCAAAAGCTCATTTTTTTAGATTTAGGAAGGATTTCATAATGTTTAGGATGATTTTCCTAAATATTCAGAAATCTCAAATATAGTGACGACAAAAACGAGAAGATCAATCCCATTTTATGCGGCCTTATCAATACTACTAGCCAACTCCATAACCAACACAGTACAAGCCAAAGACATCAAAATCGACGATGATGAAGAACTTTCTTACTCTTTACCAATTGATTTTTCTCAATGACTTTATATCAAACACTTGGTATGCAACAACCTTGATGTCTAAAAATGAGAGATTAGCACTCAAATACACATTAGCTTCAAGATTACCCATATTTTCTATTTCATTCACAGTTCAAATTCCAATATCCAACAATTCAAGCCACCACTCATAATCCAACTTCATTCGTCACCAACATTTCTCAACAGTTCTAATACCCAAAATTTTCCAATAGTTCAGATTTCATTCAATATCCAATAATTCCAATACCCAACATTTCATTCACTAGAAAACGAAGCCTAAGGATCTAAGCGGAGGATAAGCTTTAAGTTTTCTTCCACTTCCTTCATCCAGCACAACATCTTTGTTTCTACTCCCCCGCCCTTCACATTCATAAGCTCTGGTTGTTTCAGCAGAGGAGAACAAAGACCTATGATTCTTGTTAATTATCATTGGTGGGTGGTGGTGGCAATCTCGTCGACGTTGTCGTTTCGATTTTTTTCAAACATCGTCTTTTTGTCGAGAATCTCAAAATTTGATATTGGAACTGATACCCATAGAAGAAGAAGAACAAGAAGAAAAAGAAGCTTCGTCGGAAGCTCACCACAAGCTTCGCTGGAAGTTTCACTATCACCGGAAGCTTCATCTTCACCGATCAAGATCGTAAATCTAATAAATCGATAAGATAATATAAAAATTTATTATTAGTTTTGTTAATTAAGATAAAATAATAATAATAATAATAATTCACTAATGTTAGTTTTGTAAGATTTAAGCATGTGTGCTAACTTTGGAAGAAATTTTTTGATTAGTGCTATTCTAGGGTATTTCTCAATATTATATATCCAAAGTAAAAAACTAAAAATAATATAACTTTTAATGACATACTATTAATTGATTTTAAACTTTAAATAGTTATAAATTAAAAAAACTTTAAAGAGTTATACTATATGTTTGAATTTTTAATTATCCCTTAGATGGAGATCAGAAGTTATAACAAGTTTGATGAATGAGATCTCTTGGAATCATTCTCTTTATTAAACGTCAAAGCTCGTAAAATATTGAGAATAGTACTCTCCTCGGTGACATTAAGAAAACTCTATAGTAAAAAGCAAAAACTCTCTCAGCCACAGTTCCCGAGGTAACTGAAAGAAGTAAACAAGTTCAAACAAAACAGATCTCACCCACGTTTTATAGCCTTTTCTAGTAAAATCTCTCTATTCTTGGCTTTTCTTGGTGGTTTGAGTCTGCCGACGGCCCCCAGTGAGTCCGGCGTAGGAGACGTCCCTCACACCTGCACCCTCTAAGCACCAAACAACAAGTTTCATTTGTCTCAGGAACTCCTCCTCATAAGCGCAGAACATGCTTGAGTAAGAATCCTCAGCCGTTTTAGGCAAGAAAACTCTCACCTTTGTGTGAAGAACCTTTGCGTCTGTACTGGCTTGTGTCCTTTCTACCCAACCATGGATAAAATAATCCCGTACCATCTGAAAGGGAAAGGAAAACTAAGTGAGTTTGCACCTCCCGTATGCAGAAGAATCCGAGCTCCAGATCTGGACAATGGACATCTTATCCACGAAAATGTTCTCACCTTAATTGGAAGACTCACCGACCCTACTCACCAACGCCTCTGGTTGCTCATTCGATTCTTTTCAAACCGATGGAACCTAAGGGGCAAAGCCACTGGATCTGACCTGGGAAATGGATGCTTCTAGTTCCTGTTCGAATTCGAGGAGGATATGCAAAAGGTCTTAGATAATAGACCATACCACTTTGATAGATGGATGGTTATTATACAGAAATGGGAACCCATCATTTCACCTACCTTCCCGTCACAGATCTCGTTTTAGATTGAAATCAAAGGACTTCCTAAGCATTACTGGACAACTGAAACGATAGATTCCATAGGAGGAGAAGTAGGAGAGATCCTGGAAAAGGAAATCACCCCAACAATAATCCGGATGAGAGTTATGGTGGACGGTCTAAACCCTCGTATAAAGGAAACCATAGTAGAGTTCCAAGATGGAAACGAAGCACGAATAAGCCTCGAATACAAAGGGTTGAAGAATCACTGCCTCTACTGCCATCGTCTCTCTCATGAAGAGAAAAACTGCCCGGGACTAAAAGCTCCTGAACCGGAAAAAAGCTGCCTCTGGCATCGCGTTCCAAGACAAATCACAGAGCAGGATCTTACTACCACAGAGAGAACAACCCTAACCACAGAATGGAACTAAGCGACAATCCCGTTAGATATGAACCAAGGACCCTGGAAAACTCTCACAGATATTACCAGGGGATAAAACTCCAAGCCACAAACTTGCGTTTACATCCAGGTCAAGATCCCATCGACCAGTTAACACAGAAAGATCCATCTCTCGCTCAGTACACCACCCTAGAAGAGACTCAGGAAGATACTATGACAAAAACCATCCTCCCAATATGCAGTGGAGAGAAAAATCAAGTACTAGAAATAGTGCTTAGAAACTTCTCGACCTCGTCCTCCTCCTCTAGAAAGACAGATATCAGCTGCAGCATCTCCTCCCCCTCCTCCCCCTCCTCCTCCTCTTCCAACTTTTTCTAGAGATGAGGTACTAGGGGAACTCCGAGAGGTCACCATACAATATGTCAGCTGTGCCAATCCTACTGAACAAGCTGCACGGAAACAAAGAGTTATTCAGAGTGAATCTCGGGGCTTAATGGCAGAAACAGCTGATCATATACTGGAAGCAAACACTTCTACAAACCAGAGGATGATGAATGACATACCTGAGTTAAGCCCAGATCTACCGGTGCATCCAGCTTTAGAAAACAACACCCCTGGCGGGTCCTAAAAAGAAAAGAGGCCGACCCCCATGCCCAAAACCTACGAGCAGGAACCAACCACATTTACTGGGTGCAAAGTCAAGTAAACGAAATAAAGTAATTGTCCAGAGCTCACCAAGGAGGAGGCTTAGTCCGGAGAGACAGGTAAATCTGGTTACTGAACGTCGTTCCACTGATCACCTGAGCAAAACAAAACAGAGGCTCACATTAAACAATGAACCATCATTGCCCTCCACCAGCAAGGAACCGCCAAGGATAACGCTAGTCCCTGCTATCACAAGAAAGAAGGGGGATTTTCAAAACCCCCCTCTCTCTCTTCCTTAAGAGTATTGAGCTGGAACTGTTGTGGTCTGGGGAATCCCATGACAGTTCGCAGATTAAAAGAGATTCACAAACGAGTCTCTCCGGATATAATTTTCCTCATGGAGACAAAGAATGCTGATGACTTTGTCCTCACCAAACTTCAGAGCCTTAACTTCTCAGCAATGAAACTGGTAACACCACATTTTCCGGGAGGAGGTGGCCTAGCCCTTATGTGGCACCAACATCTGGAGGTGGAAATACTACAAACATGCTCAAACTTTATTGACCCCCGAATAAAGGCTGAAGGTAAACCTTTTTTTGCCACCTTTGTGTATGGAGAACCAGATAAAGCTAAGAGAAAAGCAATCTGGGAACAAATCTCAACCTTTGGTAAAACCCGAAAAGAGCCGTGGTTTCTCACTGGAGACTTTAATGATATCATCGACGCAAGTGAAAAACAAGGAGGGCCTAAACAATCAGAGGGATCTTTCATTGATATGCGCACTTTTATGTCAGAGTGTGACCTTTTCGATCTTCAATATGCGGGCAACTTCCTCTCTTGGAGAGGCCAAAGATACGATCATCTAGTCCACTGTCGTTTGGATAGAGCAATGTCGAATAGCTACTGGGCAGAAGCTTACCCCTCGGGTCGCGCTGAATATTTAAATTTCGAGAGTTCGGATCATAGGCCGATAGTAACTTACTTTGACCTGCACTACAAGAAGAAAAAGGGCTTGTTCAGATATGACAGGAGATTAAGACAAAACAAAGAGGTTATCCAGTTGATCAGAAACCAATGGAAACCAGAAGAAACCGAGGAGGTAGAAATAAAGATCATTCGATGCAGGAAAGCTATCATCCTATGGTCAAAAAAGCACCACCAGAACAGCCAGTTGTGAATAGTGAATGCACAAAAAAAGTTAGAAGAACTCATGGCTAGCCAAACAGCTAACCCAATGCAACTAGCGCTAATCAACGAGGAGCTTGACAAAGCATACAAGGCAGAAGAAGAGTTCTGGAAGCATCAAAGCATACAACTGTGGCTTACCCTTGGTGATAGAAATACTGGATACTTCCATGCCAATACAAAAGGAAGGAACACGGTGAATAAACTGGCAGTACTAAAAGATGATGAGGAACACGCGAATTACGAGGAAGATCAGATAGTTGCTACCGTCACCGACTACTACCAGAACCTCTTCAGATCGACTGGGATCACTAATACTGCAACTGTAGAGGAGGCCATCAGCCACCGTATATCAGAAGAAACAAATGCTGAATTAATAACCATACCTACACCTGAGGAAATCAAAGCAGCCTGTTTCTCGATACACCCTGACAAGGCACCAGGCCCAGATGGCTTTTCAGCCAGCTTCTTTCAAACAAATTGGGCTACAGTAGGACCTCAGATCATCTCAGAGATTCAGGTTTTCTTCACCTCTGGAATCCTGCCAGGAAATGTAAACAACACTCATATCAGGTTGATCCCAAAGATAACGAGCCCTAAGAGAATGACGGACTACAGACCAATCGCTCTATGCACAGTCAACTACAAGATCATCTCTAAAATCCTTACCAAAAGACTACAGCCTATCCTGCATACTCTGGTTACAGAGAACCAATCCGCATTTGTGCCCCAACGAGCGATCTCAGACAATGTCCTCATTACGCATAAAGTCCTTCACTATCTCCACTCCTCGTCTGCAAAACAAAGATGTTACATGGCTGTTAAAACAGACATGAGTAAAGCCTATGACAAGATAGAATGGTAGTTCATCAAGGCAGTCTTTGAAAGAATGGGTTTCCATGAGACTTGGATCAAGTGGATACTACAATGTGTCACCACTGTTAATTACTCTTACCTGGTGAATGGATCTGCTCAAGGACTAGTCAACCCTCAGAGAGGAATAAGGCAAGGGGATCTCCTATCCCCGTATCTGTTCATCCTCTGCAGCGAAGTTTTGACGAGACTCTGCCAAAAAGCACAAAGCGAGAACAAGCTAACATGTATGAAGGTTGGAAAGCTAAGCCCGAGATTCAGTCACTTACTTTTTGCTGATGACACCATGTTCTTCTACAAGACCGATGAACTTAACTGTAACACACTGATGCAAATCCTCCAACAATACGAGGCAGCCTCAGGACAGAAGATCAACACAGACAAATCATCTATAACATTCTCTGCAAAGACTCCAATGGAAACAAAAGAGAGAATTAAGACTCAATTGGATATTCAAAAGGAAGGTGGACTTGGCAAATATCTTGGTTTACCTGAGCTGTTTGACAGGAAGAAGAAAGATCTATTTACCATCATCGTAGATAGAATTAGACAATGAGCCTGCAGTTGGTCTTCTCGCTATCTCTCGACAGCTGGAAAAGTCACACTATTATAATCAGTCTTAGCGGCGATGCCAACATATTCCATGTCGTGTTTCAAACTACCTAACTCACTATATAAACGTATTCAGTCTGTGTTAACACGTTTTTGGTGGGATAAAAACATGGAAAAGAAGAAGATATGTTGGATGGCATGGAACAAACTTACTAAAGCAAAAGGAGAAGGGGGTCTCAGATTTAGGGATCTACAGAGCTTCAATGATGCACTCCTAGCTAAGATCAGCTGGAGAATTCTCACCAATCCTGAGTGCTTGCTAGCAAGGATCCTCCTAGGCAAATACTGCCACTCCACTCCTTTCCTTGAAAGTGTAGCTCCATCCTCCTCCTCCCATGGGTGGAGGGATATCCTTATTGGAAAGGATCTCATGAAAACACAATTAGGGAAAGTAATTGGTAATGGAGAGGATACCCGCATCTGGACTGACCCATGGATCTCACTCACCTCCCCGATAAGACCAATGGGTCCACCTCCTCAAGATACAGCAGATCTCACTATTTCAAATCTGATATCACCCATTACCAAGGAATGGGATAGAGAAACAATTCAGAAAATCCTCCTAGGATATGTCGAACAAATTCTGGAGATCCAACCGAGTAAAGTAGGGGCAAAAGACGCTTATGCATGGCTCCCAACTTCGTCTGGTATCTATTCTGCAAAATCTGGATATTACGAGAGCATTGAGCAGAATCCGGAGAGTATATCCCTACAAGACATAATCAGTGGCTTTAGTTGGAACAATCACATATAGAAAAACACATCTCTCACGAAAATTAAAACTGTTTATGTGGAAACTGATGAGAGAAGCATTACCGGTGGGAGAGAATCTGAGGAAGCGCAGGATGAACGTTGAAGCGAATTGTCCTTTTTCTGGCGAGTTTGAATCTACCACCCATCTCTTTTTCTCTTGTCCGTTTGCAACAGAAGTATGGAGTCTTACCCCCCTGAAGATCCCTCTGATCCCGACCAGAATTTCCAGTGTAAGAGAGGGAGTGAAAACCCTCCAAAATGCCATCACCTAACCACCCACTGGGATTGGACATGGTACCCTCCACCTGTAACACCCGCAAACCTTTTTCTTGGTATTTTGGCGAGGGAATCGATCGACACCACCGAAGGGGGCATCGATCGACACTGATTGAGGCCGGTTTGGTCGGTTCGATTTTTAATCGTCCGGTTTGCGTGGTTGGTTTAAGGAACCCTAGAATCGGGTTTTAAAAGGGGAACTCGAGTTTTTCTCTTCTCTTTTGGCTGTTTTTGACAAAGAAACAGAGAGAAAGAGGAGAAAACATTGTTCTTGAGTTTCTGAGAGTTTTTGTGAGATTTCAAGGCTTTGTGGGTGAGATCTTGCTGTGGGAGTGAGGATTCAAGGCTAAGAACGTGTTAGAAGGTTGCTGGGAGTGTTGGATTCGTTTTCTTTGGTCTAAATCTTCCTTCAAAGAGGTGAGTGCATGACCATGGCTAATCTAAGCCTTTAATTCCCTTATTCTTGCTTGTTGTTGCTTGTTTGTGTGTTTTTTTGCTGGGAATTGGTTGATACAGGTTCCTACGGAGGTATAAGGCTTGGGTTTTGAGTATTGGACGATTTGGAGGAGATTGGGAGCGAGATTCGACTCTCGACTTCGCGCGGATCGCAGTTGCAGAAGGAGTGTCGATCGACACCATTTGGTGTCGGTCGACATCAGCAAGTCAGGCATCGATCGACACTGTGGGGTAGTGTCGGTCGACATCGTTGAGCCAGTGTCGGTCGACACTAGGCTGGTGTCGGTCGACACCTCCCTTCCAGCGAGACAATGTTTGATTTCCTGGTTTGTGTGTTTGTTTGTTGCTTGTTTTGGAACTTTGGAATCATTGTTGCTTGTGTGTATAGCCCAGTAGATGGAAGGATTTCCTCACTAAGTATTTGTGATAATACTTACGCATCTCAATTGTTGTTTGTGGTGTGCAGGTAAAGGCAAAGTGTGATCGTGAAATCAAAGGCAATGAAGAGGAGGATGTTCTAGGGACTCGATTGGATGTTGTCTGGCATTGTTAGGTTGCTAGAGTTGAGTCATTAGAAACATTGCTAGGTTGCTGGTTCCTTGTTTCTTGTTGTTTGGTATTTGATTATTGTTGATGTTATGGTTATTGGTTATTATTGGAGTATTATTGGATATTTAATTGGTGTTGTTATTTCCGCTGATGAGTGTGATTGTGGTTAGGTGGCTAGTGGGTATGGGACCACTAGTTGTAGTTATTTATTATATTATATTTATTATCTATTATTTTCAAAAAAAAAAGGGTCGGTCCTTTCATTTTGGTATCAGAGCCCTTACGGTTCTAGGTTTGGGTTCACTAGGTTTCTGTTGTGATGTTTGGGATTGCATGTCTTGATTGATTATGTTAGTTAGTCAATTGTGTGTGGCATGGAGTCCTAGAACATCCTCTTCGAGCCTTCAATGAGATTCCACGGTGAGTTATTGTTATGTTTCTTTGTGTGGTATTGATTTGTTTTATGCTTGTTAGCCTCTGTTTTTGGAAGATCAGTGGTTAAGGTGTTTGAGTTGTTGGTCGTGGACGGGAACGTGGTCATGGTCATTGTCGGGCGGGTCCCGAGTCCAGCGAGTGTGTGGTCCAGAGTTCCACAAGGAAGTACGTCAGAGGGTCGCAAGCGTATTAGGAGGGACCAGAGGGGGTTAGCCGGTGAGCGTGCCGGGGGTGATGGGAACCCAGGTGTGGGGTTGCAGCAGGTGGAGCCCAGGGTCGAGATGATCGCTTGGCGGATCTGTTGGCGTGCTGTTGGAGCGGTTACCGAGAGGGGTACCAGTGTAGGCTCCAGTTGTGCCGCATGTGGCGGGGTGCAGCCAAGGGCTGCGGATGTTGAGGACTTTCTACCTTATGTTAAGAGGATGGAGCGGTTGTAGATGACCGGTATGAGATTATTCTCAAGAGGTATCAGACTTAGAGAGGCGGATAGGTCGACATATGCAGTTGGAGCAGATATTTTTCTGTTTGGGGGTTAATCCAGTTGGATATTAGAAGTTTAGTGGGCAGGTGTAACATTGCAATGTTATACTCGGACCACAGGAGGTAGTTTGTGTCGAGAGATGTTTATAGTCGTTAAGGATTGTTGCTCCTAAGGGGATGGTGATTCCCCTGAATACCGATAGCTCGAGGGGCTGAGGGCTCTGAGAGTGGCAGAGGGGATGATGTTCCCCTGAGGGGATGAGTAGTTCCCCTGATACCGAGATCTTGAGGATTGTATTCCAAGAGTGAGATGGTATAACTCGAAGACGCTGGTCTGAGAGTGAGATCGGTATGACTCGAAGGTTGTGACCTAAGGGTGGTGGATTTGGGAGCAAGCAATACCTAGGACGTGAGTATAAACAACCCGATTGAATGTTGACCTCAAGAGATTGACGGTGGTTTAATCTTGGGTTTTAGATGTGTTGACCAATGGGTCAGGGTTTTATGAACCAGAGCGGTTATGAATGTGTGGCTGTTCCGCCAGGATTGTGAGGCCGGTGGTGTTGGAGTCCCAGGAAGGGGAGTTACAGCAGGTTTGAGCCGGGAAAGGCATGTTTGCCAGATACATAAGTTCACGAGAAGCCTTCATGGCAGGATAAACTAATCGTTGCGACGATGTTGGATGAAGTTCGTTGGAGATGGACAGGGTTTTAGATTCAAGGTTTTGGTAAGCTTGTTGGAGGGAATAAGTCAAGTGGTTTGAGTTAGCGGCCTGCAAAGCAGTTGAAGCGGTGAATCAGAATATGCGACCGTATGGTACTTGTTTGTTTTATTACGCTCGTATTGATGATTTGCTGTGGAGAATTGCCAAACGGAAAGCTATTTTTGGAATAAGCTATATTGTGGAAGTTTTCCCTAAGAGGCAAGTTACTGGAGGTTCTTGGACGAACAAGATGGTTGATATTCAGGTGGCGGCGAGTTGATGTCGGCATACTTGAGTGTTTGTTTAGTTGAGCTGAAGAAGTAACTAGAGGATTTATGGAGCAAAGGATTCATACGTTCTAGTGTATCACAGTGGAGAGCACCGGTGTTGTTTGTTAAAAAGAAGGACGGAAGGGGTTTGAACCGGGTTACTGTGAAGAACAAGTACCCTCTTCCCAGGATTGATGAGTTGTTGGATCAGTTGAGGGGTGCTACTTGGTTCTCTAAGGTAGATCTGGCGTCGGGTTATCATCGGATACCAATAGATGAGGCAGATGTGAGGATGACTGCTTTCAGGACGAGGTATGGGCATTGTGAGTTTATGGTGATGCCTTTTGGGTTGACTAACGCGCTAGCAGCGTTTATGAGATTGATGAACAGTGCGTTTCAGGAGTTTCTTGATGTATCTGTCATCATTTTCATCGACGATATCCTGGTTTATTCTAAGAGTCCTGAGGAGCATGCAGTGCATTTGAGGGCAGTTATGGAGAAGCTGCGGGAGCAGAAGTTGTTTGCTAAGTTGAGCAAGTGCAGTTTTTGGCAGCGTGAGATGGGCTTTCTGGGTCACATGTGAGGCTATAAGTCACTTTTATCAAATCAGTTTTTCAAATTTTTAAAGAACAATACATCTTCACTCACCTTCTTATAAAATAAGAAAATAAAATCTATATACATTTACAATTATGTTCGTTACCATTTAAAGCACTTAGTTTCTATAAAAAAATGGAATATAAGTAGAATTAATTTGTTTATTAAATTAATTATCTAATGCCAATGGCATACTTGTAAATAAGTGCCAACCTCAAGATTTATTTTATAAATGTCTCTAAAAATATATATATATATAGATGTATTAGAGATATAATATTCCACATTGTAAGTTGAGTAAGATATGATATATATAAGATATGGACCTCTTCACTCATTATCAATTAATTGTCAATTGATTTTAAGTTGGAAGCCTACAATCTTATATAGTATCAAAGCCCAGTCTGCACATACTCAATCAAATCCACAATCGATCTGACCTAATAGCTGACCCGTCGATTCATGCATGTACATACCGAGATTGATGCCTACAAGTGCCATCATCTCGAGGGGCGTATTAGGAATACAATATCCTACATTGGAAGTTGAGTAGGATCTTAAGTGGTATATATAAGACTAGATTAGGACTGTCCGATGTGCGGGTTTAGAGTTTTTAAAATAAAATTAAATATAACAAAGAAAATAAAGTGAATATTTTTAGTAAGTGAAAACTATCTAATAAAAGTAAATAGATACATCGAGGTGTCCAATGTGATATTTGGTGTAAAATGTGCGACTCTGCGGTTGAGACTATTAATCATGTTTTCTTTGAATGCTCTTGCTCGTGTGAAGTTTGCGATTTATCTCCGACTCCGGTCTCGTCAGAGGGTTTTCCATATGAGTCGGTGTACTCGAATTTGTATTTTGTTTTCTGGAGGGATGCCTCTCAACAGGGTGATCCTGATCAACTTCTTCAATTACCATGAATTTTATGGGCAATCTGGAAGGCCATAAATAAAAAAGTTTTTCAAGGTTTAGAGATCGAGACGAATGATATAATTGTTTAGGCTTTGGGTGATAAGTTAGCCTGGGAAGAGGCGCTCTCTTTTATGGCAGTCATGTCAGCTCCAACTCCGTCTTCAGATGTCCAGGTTTCTTCACCTCGTTTTCAGATTGATGGTTCTTGGAAAGCAACCAATGTGGATGCAGGATTAGGCTGGTTGTGTTGCGTTGGTGAGGAGCGAACCTTGTTGTTGGGGCCAAGTGTCTAAGATGGAACTCCTCTCCCCTGCATTCGGAGTTGGAAGCGTTGTTGTGGGCCATGGAGCAGATACGTGCTGCAGGGATCGCTTGTCAACAATTCGAGACTGATTGTGCTGAGTTACTCACTATAGTGCAGTCCCTTGAAGATTAACCGTCCTTCTCCAACCTGCTCGATGAGTTAAACTCGCTATAGTCCTTCCCACTATTCTCCATCTCCTGGATCCCGTGTGCGTCAAATACAGAGACAGATTGTCTTACCCGTACTTCGCGTTCTCTTATCTTTGTAGTTTCTTTTGTTAACCCCTTCCCTCCAGTTTGGGCAACTAACCGAGGAATTTTCTTTTAATTTATTGTTTGGTTGAAAAAAAAAAGTAAATAGATATATTTTTAGTTAAAGAAAATAGTTGTAGATGAGTTCAAAACTATTAAAATAAAATAAAATTTAACAAAGAATATATATTTAATTTTTTCGTAAGTAAAAACAATGTATAAAAGTAAAGAGATAAACTTTTAGTTATAGAAAATAGTTCTTTTTTGGTGCTATAATACACTAATGTATATATATTTACAAATCTACTATATAATTTATCACTAAAAGTGTATTTGTACAAATAAATATATTTTACTGTTAAAATATACTCTCTAATCTTTACTAATATCAAAAAATTATCTTTATGAACACATTAAATAACCTATTAGATCACATACGTTGAGTCGTTGGTGTTGTGCATTTTGAATTTTTAATTATACGTATACTTGAATATGCTTTTTCTACCATATTTTTAAATAATATCTGTGCATCCATGATGGATGGTTTTTTTTTTTTTTTTTTTTTTTTTTCTTTTTTATCATCAAAAAATGGTCTTGTATTAATGACATAGAGTGTTTGTAATATATTATTTATTTTTATAGGAATTAATTAAAAAAATGGATACGGGTGATCATGATGTTCATCCTCTAATGATACTATGCAAAGCATACTTAAAGATCAACTCTCATCACGTCATGGTTTGATCTGTGATGGTGAATTCTTTCATATCAGATGTTCTGCTCATGTCCTCCTCAAACTTATAGTGCAAATTGGTTTAAAATTTGTTGAGGGTGCTTTGCATAAGATTCGAGAGACAGTGAAATGGATTAAGTGGTCAGAAGGAAGAAAAGACTTATTCAAAGAATGTGTTTTAGATGTTGGTCTTAAGTATCTGGTTTGAAGATAGATGTTACCACCAGATTGAATTCTACCTACTTGATGCTTGGTAGTGTTATAAAATACCGAAGAGCTTTCTCCCTACTAGAAAGGGCTGATAGGAGTTACAAGTTTTGTCTCTCAAATGAAGAATGGGATAGAGCTGTAAAGATATATGATTTCTTAGAACCATTCTACGATATCACCAAATTGTTTTCAGGTACAAGTTATCATATTTCACTTTTATATTTGATTTAGAATATTGAATGTTTGGTAAACACTTTCATTTCCTGTTCAGGTACAAGTTATCCTACGGCAAACTTGTATTTTGCACAAATTTGGAAGATCGAGTGCTTGTTGAATAGTTATGCAAATGGTGAAAATTTGGAATTGCAAACTATGGAAAAAGAAATGAGGACAAAATTTGACAAGTATTGGGAAGAGTATAGTACGTACCAATCTTTCCATTGGAGCCATTCTAGATCCGAGAATGAAGGTAGAGCTCTTAACATATTGTTTTGACAAACTTGATCCAAGTACTAGCAAGGAAAAGGTGGAAGCTGTGAAGAAAAAGTTAACCTTACTCTTTGATCATTATAAGAGTACTGCAACTTATCGTCTTCTTCACGTGGAGCTGATTTTCTTGCGAAAAGTCAAACTGTGGGACGCTCGAGTGTGTTTAGTGTAAGATTCTATATTTGGTTTTATTTTAAGCATTTGATTACTAAACTGTTATTAAATCTAATTTGTTAATAATATGATTTCAAAGCATATGAGAAACGCACTATTCTCGAAGAAGGGAAGTCTAAATTGACTGTGTATTTAGAAGACGATAGGTTGGAAATGACTTTTTATGAAGACATGGATGTTTTGGAATGGTGGAAGAATCAGACACAACGTTATGGTAAGTTAGCTCGTATGGCTTGCGATGTTTTGAGTATTCCTATAACTTCAGTGGCAGCAGAGTCTTCATTTAGTATTGGTGCGCATGTCTTGAATAAATATAGAAGTCGTCTTCTACCAAGACAAGTTGAAGCACTGATTTGTACACGAACTTGGTTGGATGGATTTACGTTTGATGATCCAGGTGCTAATATCATTTACATAAAAAAAATATTAATCTATAGTATATGATTTATACATGTCAAAATTGATTAAAATAATTTTTCTCTGTAGCTTTTGATGACGAGAAGGGTGTAGAAGACATTGAAGCAGAGGAAAATTTAGAAGGCCGTGGAGCAGATTCAAATCTTGGCTCTACTAATTAATTTGATTTTTTTTTTTTTTTTTTTTTTTTTTTTTTTTTACATTAATGTTTTATTTGGTATTAGTTTAAACAATTTATTTGGATCGATCTTGTTTTGAATTTTTATTCTTAAATTAAACTGGTTTATTGAATACTATTTATATTTTCATTGACTCATTTCATGCATACAATCATTTATTCTAAAATATGTTATAAAAAAATAAGTTAGTTATTTTTTGGGAAAAGCCCAAAAAAGCTCTAAAAAAGCCCTGTAACTCTGTCATGGCCGGGCCGGACTTTGAAATATAGGTTTGGAAATTTTTCGGGTTGGGCCAGACTCTAATTTATGCGTCTTCTCGGGTTTTGGGCTGGGCCTAGGGCCGGGCTAGCCCGATTGACACCCTAATAATAACAGTCTTTTGGAATAAATTATTTGATTGGTGAAAAAATATGAGACGATTATTTTTTTAATTATTTTTTTACTTCATCAATCTTTTTTCTTATGTAAAGGTGAGTATTTACATTTGTTTAGAAACAGTAATTAATTGTATAATTTTCAGCATCATTTTTTTAATTATATATAAAAAGTAATCATTTTTCTTGTAAAATTAGCAGCTTAAAAATTAAAATAAGTAAACATTACTATATTTTCGAATTTTATGGCATATATATATATATATATATAATTTCCTTATAATTTTCTTATAATTGCCTTTTAATATTTTTTTTAAAAATTAAAAACAAAACTTTTGTTTTACATTTGGAAGTTTACAAAGGTATTTTTTCTGTAAAAAGTTTAAAATAAAATTAAGTTTTCTTTTCTCTTTTTTAATTTTATATAAAACCTTTTTATGGTAGATTTTGAATTTTTATATTTTTATTTTTTATAATTTTAATAAATTTAGAATTGACATGCGTCAACATCTGAATGATATAATTGACACGTGTCACAATCTTGTTTATGAGTAACCTTGACATCAAGTTTTATATAATAAGATATGGGCATCTCCACTCATTGTCAATTGGTTTTAAGTTAGAAGCCCACAATCTAATATGGTATCAGAGCCCGGTCCGCACATACTCAACCCAATCCACAATCAGTCTCACCCAATAGTTGGCCGCAGAGTCATGCCCGAACATACAGAGATTGATGCCTACAAGAGCCATCATCTCGAGGAGACGTATTAGGAATACAATATTCCACATTGGACGTTGAGTAGGATCTTAAGTGGTATATGTAAAATATGGGTCTCTCCACTCACTGCCAATTGGTTTTAAGTTGGAAACCCACAATCTAATATAGTATTAGATCCAGGTTCACACATGTTCAACCCAATCCACAATCGGCCTGGCCCAATAGTTGGTCAGCGGATTTATGCCCGAACATACCGAGATTGATGCTTAGAAGAGCCATCATTTTGAGGAGGCGTATTAGAGATATAATATCCCACATTGAAAGTCGAGTATGATCGTAAGTGGTATATATAAGACATAAGCCTCTCCACTTATTGCCAATTAGTTTTAAGTTAGAAGTCCACAATCTAATACAAAGAAGTCCAATAATAAATCCGTGCGGGCTTTGCCACATGGACCAAAATCAGACAATATCATATTATTGGAGACTTGACTTGGGTTTGAAAACCCAACAGTAATGGAGTAAAAGGCATAATGTTTACAAAAGTGGTTAATAAAATACAAGAAAAAGGTGAATGATAAATTTGAAAAGCTTGTTATCCATGTAGTTCACAAAAGAGTTTAATAATGGAGTAGAGTGTAGAGAGGCATACTAT
The DNA here is from genome assembly GCA_023657505.1 of Camelina hispida. NCBI lineage: Eukaryota > Viridiplantae > Streptophyta > Magnoliopsida > Brassicales > Brassicaceae > Camelina > Camelina hispida. Next base: position 17,928,901 of record CP094633.1, on the reverse strand, counting down.
TCACCAAGGGAAACAATTTTCACAAAAACATTGTTAATATATATAACAAAAAAGGTTAATTAATAACTACAAATTTTCACCAAGTCAAATTTTATGTTTCGTGTTTCCCTTAGGTAGCACAAAACATAATGAAGAAAAATAAAACGAGGATTCAAAAATCTGCAAGAATAGCTAAAACCCTTACTTTAGAAATCGCTAGACGCTAGTTAGGCGGTCGGGGTGGACTTAGCGCTTAACGAGAAAATCAGAGATTAATCAGAGATTAGTTTAAAGGTTATTTTATTATAATAATAAAAATAATTAGATATAGCACTGAATATATGTATTAATCCATTTATGTTAAAAGAAAAACATCAAATAATATATAAAACTATAGTATTATCTTTAAAATTATGGTAAATACATAAAAATATAATTTTTAAATATTATTTTATGATTTTCATTATAAGTCTGTACATTAGTTTTTGTAAAATATCACAAAATTCTTAATTTAAACGTCTAAATAACAAAAAAATATTTGATTTATATTTCGGAAAATTAAATGGGAAGCACCAGTTAAAGTGGAAGTAATCGGATTAGATGAGTTATAATGAAATTAGACAGACATAATTAGATAATCTATGATAGGCGGGGATAGTCATTAATCAAGCCGGAAAGGATGAATCTAGTAATTTTACTTGGTGTATTCCATGCTAGGCGGAAATTTTTAAAACAGCGGCTAGAGCTAATCACGAAATCACGATCCGAGCCTTCCTTCAAGCTCCTTCTCACCGCAAAACCCTAATCCTTCACAACCATCTATCCCCTAATTGATTAAACATCAAACAACACGACTTATCTGGATAACAACCATGAAAAAGCCTTTTTGACTCTCCTAATTCACCACGTAATCACATCCTTCTCCTTACACATGAAGAGGATGGATCTCCTTTCTCCTCCTTTCCAAGTGAGAGCACCACAACTCTCTCTGCTTCTCTCCTCCTAGAACCACCAAAACAGATCCATCTGCTCCTCTTAATCCTCCTCAAGGCTCCCTTTTCTCTCAGGATCAAACTCACCATCTCTCTTTTCTTTCTATTTCTCTCTTCTTCTTCTCTCAACCGCGACCATAAGCCCCCCCGGCCCAAAACCCTCAGTCGACTTCCCCTTTAAATATGTCGGTTCAGGCTTCAAATAAACCAAACCAAGCCAAAATCAACAATTTACATCAATCTGGTCGAACCAGAAAAACTAGTGTCGATCGACACTACCCTTGGTGTCGATCGACACCATCCCCAAAATCCCCAATTTGGTTCATGGATGGTACAATTCTCCCCTCTAACAAAAGATTCGTCCTCGAATCTGAACACACTGCCACTCATCCGCAAAACTTATCCAACCACCATTGCAACAGCTCGCCCCACCGGTCAACACAATCCTAGCCCCACTGGTCAATACCATCCTGACCCCACTGGTCCACACAATCCTGACCCCACCGGTCAACAAAGTCTTTACCCCACTGGCCAATCCAAACCATACTCTCCCAATCATTACAACTATGGTCCCCTGACCAGCATACACCTGACACTCCCTGTCAACACAAAGAAACCCCAAGATTGAACCCCCATCAACCATGAGATCCGCATCCGGTCTCAACCGGAAACCTGAGATTGAACCCCCATCAATAATCCACATCCGGTTACAATGCTTATCCCCACGTCCTTGACACTTTTGCCTCCAACTCATCCTCTCTTAGGTCGCAACCTTCAAGCCATACCGATCACACTCTCAGACCTCCCGTCTTTGATCCATACCGTCTCCCCTTAGGGTCGTCACCCTCGAGATCTTGGTACCAGGAGAACCTCCATCTCCTCAGGAGAACCCCCATCTCTTCTGCCACCCTCAGGATCGAAGTCCCTCAAGCTATCGTTATCTAGGGAACCCCGCATCCCCTTAGGAGAACCCCCATCTTCTCATGAGTTGTTTAGTACCCCCCCCGCCCTTACAGCAAACGATCATAACGTCTATAAGCATTTCCTCAACTAGGACCACCTCCCGTGATCCGCGTAAAAACATCTTAATGTCCTACGAACCACCATGTTCCCTCCCGAAACATCACCACCGCCATGGCCACCTATATGCCTCACTCCAAAACATCCCAACCACTTTGGATGTTTACACGCTCTCTTTCCAAAAATAGACAGGTTGCAACTCGCGTAAAACTTTTCATTTTTAAAAACTTTCTATTTATGGAAACTTTCCATTTATAGAAATCCCCCGAACTATTTTCCTAGACAAGTCTATTCCCATGATAAAGTCTGTCCAAGAACCGTATACGCTCTGATACCAAACTGAAACGACCGCACCCGGATTCCCAATCCTCACATAGGATCCACGGTAAACGATCATACCGGAACCCCATAATTCTGACGATACAACTGGCATAGAAATCGCTTCTTACAAAAACTTCTACAAATACACCAACACCACCTCATCTAGTTACTGAGTCGCACAACCAACCACACCTAGCGACCGAGTAACAAGAGAGGTTGCCACAGAAAACACTTCCGCACAATTATTCCAACTCACTATCAACTCCTCTAGTGTCGAACGAAACTTCCACTAGGTGTTGAAAGTCATCCATCGCACCACTTGCGAACCAATTTTTTCCTGTCAAATTTTTTTCCCCGCTAAAATCGAAAAATTTTCCTGCCAAAATTTTTGAAATTTATATCTTATAAAAATATTGTAAACGCTTGTAAAAACCTTTTAAAAACGTTTACAATGTGTTTAAAAACCTTTTAAAAGCGTTTAAAAACCTTGTAAATGCTTTTAAAAAGCTTTTAAAAGCGTTTACAAAGTGTTTAAAAAACCGTTTAAAACCCATTTAAAAACCATATAAAAACCTTGTAAAAACGTTTACAAGGTGTTTAAAAACATTGTAAAAGCGATTACAAGGTGTTTAAAAACCTTTTATAAACCTTTTTAAAAACCATTTGAAAACTATTTAAAAACTTTTTAAAAAGCTTGTAAAAGCGTTTACAAGGTGTTTAAAAAATCTTGTAAAAGCCTTTACAAGGTGTTTATAAGGTTTTTATAAGGGAAAACAGCTAAAATCAACCCCAACTATTTTTCAAACGCTTTTTTATACATAAACTTTAATACCCAGAAAATAACAACCTGAACTGTATTAAAATTCAAATTTACTACCTAAACTATATAAAATGTTGTCAATTCCAACCTCTGTTCGAACAATGTTAAATCAGAGTTTGATGATATTGAGTCAGACGGTCCGTGACTTCAATGTAGCACTCGGACTAGTTTTGGTCATTTTGGGTATTTTGTAGCAAGAAATAACTAAAATTAAAGTCTCACAACACACCCGAAAACGGACTACAATACTCCATTTTTTGTCAAACGCTTTGTTTCTTGCCACAACACATCTAAAAATAACCAAAACAATTTAGTTTTGGTCACTGCTAGTGCCATGTGGATGCCCCAGATCGTCTGACTCAACATCGTTAAACTCTGATTTAACATTGTTCGAACAGAGGTTGAAATTGACAATATTTTATATAGTTTATGTAGCAAATTTGAATTTTAATACAATTCAGGTTGTTATTTGCAGGGTGTTGAAGTTTAGGTATAAAAAAGCGTTTGGCAAATAATTGGAGTTGATTTTGGCCATTTTCCCGCTTTTATAAAGCCTCTACCTTATAAAACCTTTTAAAAACCTTGTAAATTTATTTTGGCGGGAAAATTTTTTTGTCCAAAATTTTTATCAACATTTTTTTGACAAAATTTTTTTTGGCGGGAAACTTTTTTCGAAATTTTTTTGGCGGGAAAATATGTCAGAATTTTTTTTGGCGGGAAAATTTTGTTTTTCTTTTTATTGATTAAAATATTTTTCATCTAAGAGTAAAATGATCATTAAAAATTAAAGGTGGACAAAAATTAAAATGGCCAAAAAATAAGATATTTTTGAAAAGGGGTATATCAAAAAGATAATTTTTACAAATTCTCTATATATATATATATCATTTTTTCTGAATGATAAACATGTAATGCTCTTAAAAATATTAGATTATCAGTTAAATACAGTATGTAGACTAGAGGGACACTAAGCCACATTATGAGCTTATCCCAACTAATTAAGGGATATAATTGGTAAGGATTTCTGTTTAGTACTTGTTTCGTTGTTACTTGCTTAATTAAGTGATGATATGCATGGTCAAGTTAAATGTGACTACTATATTGAATCCCATCTTTAAAAGGTTACACAACAAGAGTACAATGTTGTGAGATGTTACCAGACGATGTTGCTAAATTGTCATGTGATTATATTTAGTCAAATGTTTTCCTTCTTTTGTTACGAACTGAGTGTTGATAGGATTATATGTTTACTGTTTTTTTTTTTTTTTTTTTTTTTTTTTTTTTTGCTGTCCCACGGTACCATATCGGTGAAAATTATTACGTACTGTGTCAATTATATACATAATTCATAAACGACCGTACGTTTTAAACGTAAACCAAATAAACATAAGTGATTTTTCTATTTTTTTTTAATTCACTAAGTTGTGTGTTTTTCCATGATCTTCTTCTATTTGTCTAGACTCGACATATAATAGAGCTGAAAAACAGGATGCAGCTCCATGTTCATTAAGATTATGATATTTTGTGATTAATAAGATGAGTATTTCTTTGTAATTTAGTATAATTAAAAGGGTAAATTTGCCTTTGACCAAAAAAAAAAAAGATAGATTTGCCAAAATACTTAAAAAATGTTAATATAGATTTGATGACCTTTTCATCGAGGGTAAAACTGTATTTATTACCTGTATTTTTGTAAAAATATTAACAGTCCCTAGATACTTTTAAGAAGATGAAATTTTAACACTTATAAATTCATACAAACATACTTGTAATTTTTGTACATTTTGAATCGATTTGATCTGATTCATATGTGACAAAAGTGATAAGAATAATTAGTTAGCTAATTCATTGTAAAATAAAAGAAAAACCATAAAGCAATTATTACCTATATTGTAAATAATGATATTCAGTATATTTGTATATTTTGAATTGATTTGATCTGATTCATATGTGACAAAAATGATAAGATTAATTAGTCAGCTAATTCATTGTAAAATAAAAGAAAAACCATAAAGCAATCATTACCTATATTGTAAATAATAATATTCACCTATAAGTTTATGGAATTTTGTTCTTGTGATTTTTTGAACAAATGACAGAGAAGAGAATGGCCAACTTGTACTAAACCAACAAACCCACTAACACATCCCGACAATTAATTGTGGTTTGAAAAATGTCATATTTCTCTCATATACATAGCCCATCTAGACATAACATATGTTTCTCTTTTCCTATGAAACACTTGTGTAGTTTCTTAAATAATAGGCCCTCTTTGATGTCGACGTAAGGTTGTGCATGTACATTGGAAACAAAGGATCATGAACAAAGCAATTGATGAATATAGGACGTAAGTTTGTGCATGTACTAGATCATTATGCAGTGGCAAACTGGCAATTAATAAATCACAGATAAGTTTTAAGGACTAAAAACTTATATATATGCTATATTAGTAATAGATTAATTATACATAATTGATTAGTAGTTATAGATTAAATATACCAATAATCAATTACTTATAATTAATCTATTACTAATATAACACATATAGAAGTTTTTAGTTTTAAAATTTATCCACATACAAATGACCAATAGTAGCATTCCACATAAGCATCTAAAATTAATTTCATTTGCAGAAGTTGGTTAATTAATAGAAAAACTTTTGATTCTATTAATATAAAATGCCATGTGATTATGTAGTCAATTATTTTCCATATTTTGCTACGAATTGAGCGTCGACAAAATTATATATCTATTTCTTTTAAAGAAATTAATCTTAAATTCAATAGTATATTTTTTTTTTCATTTGTTGTCCTACGGTACCATGCCGGTGAAAATTATTACGTACTGTGTCAATTTTTTTTCATTTACTGTCCTACGGTATCATGCCATAGACGACCTACATTTTAAACGTAAACCAAATAAAGATAAGTGATTTTTCCATTTTTTTATTCACTAAGTTATGTGTTTTCTCCATGATCTTCTATTTGTGTGAATCGGCATATAATAGAGCTGAAAAACAGGATGCAGCTCCATGTTTATTAAGAACAATATTGATAAAACGCTTGAACATTGTAAGATCTCAACTCGATTTCCGCCAGTCAATTGATCGAATTTTTGGTATGCGTGATCATTTTCTGCTTGGTTGTTGAGTCATTTCTCTCGGAAATGAAATGGGACACATGGATTTGTTTAGGAGAACCATTGAAAGAGAGGTTAAATGTGTTTGCATGAGTCCATTAACTGTTCTTATTGATTGTTACTAAATCAACAAAACAATAACTGAATAATCAAAATATATTATTTTGTTCATATAGATAACTAAAATTCACCAAAAGACATATACTTTTATAGATACATAATCAAATCTTTCATATTCTAACTAATCTTTAGTTAGAGCAAGCTCAAATTTTGTACAAAAATTACATATAAGAATGTTACATAGAACTAATAATTCATTTTTGAATTTTCTAGTACATAATTAAAATAATCTAGGATAACCACACAAAAGCAATTGTCATATAATTATAACTAAATCTGACAATCAATAATCTAGGATAACCACAAAACAACCAATTGTCATAATTGTCATAATTCTAACCCATAATGTGAGCACAAATTTGAAATTTGTTTTTCTCAACTTTTACTCGTAAATTTTTAATTTTGGTGTTTAAAGGCAAATTGGTAACGTGTAATCAGTGTTGTGCCTACATTATTAGAGTTGGTGATAGGGAAAAAAAAAACGAAAGCACAAATTAATAATTTCAAGGATGTCAAAACAGAAAAAAAAAAATATATTATAAAACTTAAAGGCTATATATATAATACAAATCGAAAATTCTAGGAGATCCCCTTTTAAGTCTTAGTCCGTCCGTTCCGCTAAAAAAGAAGAGTTGATGATAGACTGATAGTAGAGAGAGACGAGGTAACTATGTTGATGAAGATTTTGCTGTGTTTGATGGGGTCGTGTTACACTCTCTACTTGTATATTCTTAAAATATATTCAACAGAGATTCGAATATGAGTGTATAGTATAAAACTTACAATGGTGGAGTATTCTCTCTGCAAGAAAAAGGCTTCTTTAGCATAATTTGGGCAGCCCTCAAGTAGAAGGCCCCTAATAGACTCTGAGCCAGAAAGACGATGGATAAGCAAGCTAAGTGTTGTTAGTTGACAAGTTAAAACATCTAATAAGAGAACATTAGTATTATTTAAATGTTGTAATTCACCTCTGTTATGGCATATATAAGCTCTTTAGCAATTTCTTCATCTTCCTAAATGAACTAATTGACGAGATTCTAACTGAAGCAAAGATCGCCTTACGCTTTCTTCACACCTCTTTGTAAATATTGCGATGGAAAGACGGAAGATGATTTGAAGTAGAAAAAGTGCTTCTGTAGATATTTGCATCAAATATATATATAACTATCAATATAGTTGTGTGCCTGCATGGCAACATGACCAAAATTATAAACCAAGCAGATGGAAGAGCAAACCAGAACAAAAAAGTTTAGGGTTTGGGAGGAAATAGAATCGTTAGGATTTGGGAAGAAACAATTTCGACATATCAAATCATTGTCAAAGTTTCGTGAGACACGTTTTTTTCAGGACGCGAGTTCGGATCATCGGGGATTGTAACTGAGATCGTGGTCTCGTCTGGTGTCTGATTGGCACTATATTTTGTGGGAAGCTCGTGACGTCTAGGGCTACCTTTTCACTGGAGGGATTTGATAGTTAACGGACATTTTTGGACTGTTTCAGACGCGAGGAGAGTCTTTCCTGGTTATATTTGTTGTTAGAATCAGCTTGTTAAGGTGAGTGCGTGACCATGAGCTTATCTAAGCGATGACTTGCATAACTTGTTTTGTGTGATGATGTGTAGGTATGGTGAATGTGTTATTGGGTGTTCTATTTAATGACTGGTTTGTTATGTTTTATTTTTGGTTGTACTCTTGATTTGCTTGTGTGTATAGCTCGTGGATGGGAGGATCATCTCAGTGGGTATTTCTGCTAATACTCAGGCATCTCATTGTGTTTGTGGTGCACGTAATGTGTAGGGTGGAATCATGGCGATGAGGAGGAGGATGATCTATGGTCTCGGTTTTGTGATGTTGGTTTTTAGTGTTTGTGTTGTTTGAACCTGGTTTAGAAACATGTTAGGTTGATGTTTTTAATTGGTTATAATTGATAGGGCATTTATATTAAATTGGAGTTGGTTTGATATGTCTTCCGCTCTATATGTTTGTTATTGATAGTTTGTTGGTTGGTTATAATTAAATGTTATGGGGTATTTAATTATACTTTTTATTATATATTATTGTTATTAAAAAAAAAACGGGTTGGGATGTTTCAAAAACTCAATCTATAATCCATCTAACTTTTGAAAAAAAAACTCTAGGTATTTTCATTAAATTTTTATATTTAAAATTATAAAAGTTGTAAATTAGATTCATCATTCCAAAAATCTTTTGTTAAATCAAAAATTGGAGGAAAAAAAGAATGAATGCTAGAGAATAATTTAGAAAGCTGTAAAACCGTTATGATTGAAATATTATATTATTTTGTGTCATTGCCAAAAAATGAAAACAGTTCAAACAGACAAATATATATAGATTTGAAAAGATACGAATATTCAAATAAACACAACTCTACAATGAACAGTTGCAACTTTACAAAAAAACCGTTACAATGAACAATCGCAATTTTTGTAAAACAAAGAATTCAATTTTTTTACAACTTTTTTAAGAAAATTATTCAAAAGGTACGGCTGAAAACATATATTTTGGTGGTATTTATTCGGATTGCTATTATATTTAGATTATTATTATTCGGTTTGGAAAAAAAGTATTACAAAAATGCTATAAGAATAAAGAAAAAAACTGAGAGGTTAATTTTAGTCTTGTTTTAACAAAAAAAAAAAAAAGTCTTCTAAATGCATGATGCTCTCAAAATCATCCCAAAGAATTGTCTGTAAAGACGCACAAGAGAATTGTGTGTATGATGATATGGCTCCAAAACAAGGTTCTTCACTCAAAGAAAAAAAAATCTGCACCGCTCTCTGTCAAATGTAAAATAATTATCCTCTCAACATCCTCAATAAATTCCAAAGCCTCAAGAATGGATGGGAATACTGAATACATCATCTGTAACTTAGTCGTTTCGTATATTTATTTTAACAATGGCGGTGACCACTGAAGGCGATTTTAGGGTTCCACGTGATCATGATGCGATGATGATGGATGCCGGGGTTAACGGTCGTCCACCAGGAGATCCTCCAGATGGGCAGCGGTCATGGGTGAGTAGAGTGACGGGGAGCGGGTCCGGCGGGGTTTTGACTCCGGAGGTGGTCTTGGAAGATAGTTTCGTGACGGAGAGAGTACAGTTGGAGTTCCCGAACGGTGAGGATGGGGAGCCAGTGATAACGATTGGGGCGGAAGTGTTAACTGCGATGAATGGTCTGTGGAAGAAGTGCCTGATCGTTAAGGTGTTGGGGCGTCATATGACAGTTGCTGTCTTGTCTCGGAAGTTGAGGGAGATGTGGAAGCCGACGGGGGCGATGTTTGTTATGGATCTCCCTAGGCAGTTTTTTATGATACGTTTTGAGCGAGAAGATGAGTATTTGGCATCCCTTACAGGGGGTCCATGGAGGGTTTTTGGAAGTTGTCTGTTAACGCAGTCTTGGTCGCCTGATTTTGATCCGATGAGGGATGAAATCAGTACGACACCAGTGTGGGTTAGGTTGGCAAATCTCCCGGTGAACTTCTATCATAGGGAGATCTTGCGAAGTATTGCGAAAGGTTTGGGTAATCCTGTGAAGGTGGATTTCATGACACTTAACTATGAAAGAGCTAGGTTTGCTCGTGTCTGTGTGGAGGTGAACTTGAAAAGGCCCCTTAAGGGGTCGGTGATGATCAATGGTGAGAGATATTATGTCTCTTATGAGGGGTTAGGTCACATTTGTTCTGGCTGTGGGATGTATGGACACTCGGTGCATGCTTGTCCTCAAGGAGTGCGAGCACCGGTAGTGGTGACTACACCTCGGGTTGACGAGCCTATGGAGGATGGTGGGGAACCGTCGGTTGGTGATGGATTTACAATGGTACGGAGACCGGGGAGAAAACCAGGTTCCGGGGATGGGCAGGGTCGTTCGGGAGCCGGTGGAGACGGCCATGTCCAGGAAAGGAATCTTCGCGAAATTTCGGTTAATCAAATCAACCAGAATATTGTCACTTCAAACAGATTTGGAAGGTTGAATGCGGATGAGCTAAGTCCTGCACATAAGGAAGGTGTGGTTATGGGGGAGGAAGATAAGGAAAATGGGACAAGACTGAATGTTCCTCGCCAAGGAAAGAGTGCTGAGCAAGGAAAAGAGGCTTTAATTGGAAGGAATATACGGGAAAAGGAAGGAGGCTTCCACGGGATTTTTACTAAGCAACGGGCCGTGATGTCTAGGCCCGCAGGGAAGAATGGATCGAAAGTTAATGGGCCTAGTACAAAAAAGAATAATAACACTAGGCCCGTTAGGGGGTTGGTGTATGGACCATCTCGTGGAGATTTGGAGATGTCAGCTTCCGGGAAACGATTACGGATGGAGTCTGAGTTTGTTGGTCGGCAAGGAGAGGTGGTTACGACTGGTATTGTGGAGAAGGGAGTGATGGAGAACATACAAGCTGACCAGGAGGTTCGAGTGGATACTGGTGAGTCGAGTGACTTGGTGATTGCGCAAAACCGCGAGCTTGCAATGTCGAGTGTGCCGCCGGATGGTGCGGTGGAGGGTGGAGGAGCATAACAGATTGCCCCGAGAATTCGTTCATGGTTGTTTATCTCAGATATGATTAATTGTTTGATGTGGAATTGCCGGGGGGCAAATAAACCTAATTTCAGACGATCGATTCGGTATGTGTTGAAGAAGTTTCACACGAATGTTTTAGCAGTTTTTGAAACGCATGCTGGTGGTGACAGAGCGCAGAGAATTTGTCAAGGATTGGGGTTTGATAATGCGTTTCGAGTGGATGCAGTGGGTCAGAGCGGAGGTTTATGGTTGCTTTGGAGAAATGGGATTGGGGATTTAACAATCGTAGAGTCAGCAGATCAATTCATTCATGGTAAGGTTGTGAATGGGTTGGAGGTGCTGCATTTGATTGCGGTGTATGCGGCACCCTCGGTGAGTCGAAGGAGTGGGTTGTGGAGTCAACTCGGAAGTATAATTCAGGGTATTGTGGAACCTCTAGTCATCGGCGGGGATTTCAATACAATTGTTAGGATGGATGAACGAACTGGTGGAAATGGCCGTCTTTCTCCGGATTCCATCGAATTTGGTGAATGGATTAACCGGTTGTCGCTTATTGATATGGGTTTTAAGGGGCCAAAGTTTACTTGGAAACGAGGACGTGTGAGGGAGAATTTCATTGCGAAAAGGTTGGACCGTGTGCTCTGTTGTGGTCATGCTAGGTTAAAGTGGCAAGAGGCAGCTGTGGCGCATCTACCGTTTTTGTCTTCTGATCATGCTCCCCTTTATGTTCAGTTGAGTCCTGCGGTCGCACGGGATCCTTCTCGACGACCGTTTAGATTCGAAGCTGCGTGGCTCACCCATCCTAGCTTCAAGGAGTTGTTGGATAGTTCTTGGAGTAGAGATCTGTCTACGCCATAGGCTTTGGATGGGTTGCGTATGAAACTCCAAGTCTGGAATAGAGAAGTTTTTGGAGATGTTCAACGTCGTAAGGATAAACTTGTGAAGGAGATTAAGGAGGTACGAGATTTATTGGATGTGGTGCAGACTGATGACTTAATTCAGAAGGAGGATGCGCTAATAAAGGAGTTTGATGTGGTACTTGAACAGGAGGAGATCATTTGGTTTCAGAAATCTCGTGAAAAGTGGATCGCATTAGGTGACCGTAATACAACCTTTTTTCACACTTCGACCATTATTCCCAGGAGGAAGAACAGGATCGAGATGTTGCGAGATAATGATGGACGATGGGTTGATGACGTTTCTGAGTTAGAAGGATTGGCTGTGGCTTTCTACAGGCGACTTTACTCACTTGATGATGTTGATGAGTTTGTGGAGAGGTTGGATCCTGTTGGTTTTCCTGCCTTAAGTTTCTCGGAGACAACAAACCTGAGGACACCTTTCTCGGGTAAAGATGTTGAGAATGCAGTGAGAAGTATGGGGCGGTTTAAAGCCCCAGGTCCAGATGGCTTTCAACCAGTCTTCTATCAAGACTGTTGGGAGATTGTGGGGGTGTCTGCAACACAGTTTGTGCTACAATTTTTTGAGACTGGCATCTTACCAAGTGGGATGAATGATGCAATGCTAACTCTTATAGCTAAAGTGGGGAAGCCAGAGAACATGGCACAGTTTCGACCAATAAGTCTCTGCAATGTTTTGTTCAAAATGATCACAACGACAATGGTGATGCGTTTGAAATATGTGATGCCTACTTTGATTGGGCCTGCGCAGTCGAGCTTTATTCCAGGGAGGTTAAGTGTGGATAATATTGTTTTAGTTCAAGAAGTGGTCCACTCTATGCGTCGGAAGAAGGGCAGGAAGGGTTGGATGTTGTTAAAATTGGACCTAGAAAAAGCCTATGATAGGATTCGGTGGGATTTTCTCGAGGATACGCTGTATGCAGCCAAGTTACCGGAACAGTGGGTCCAGTGGATTATGAAGTGTGTCACGGGTCCTTCAATGACCCTGTTGTGGAATGGGGAGAAGACTGAACCTTTCACTCCTTTGAGGGGACTCTGTCAAGGCGATCCTCTGTCGCCATACCTGTTTGTTCTCTGTCTTGAGAGGTTGTGCCACCAGATTGAGAGAGCTGTGGGTGCTGGAGAGTGGAAACCAATAAGTCTTTCACGCGGAGGACCAAAGCTGTCCCATGTATGCTTCGCTGATGATCTCATTTTGTTTGCTGAAGCGTCTGTGAATCAAATCAGTGTGATACGAAAAGTTTTGGAGACTTTCTGTGTGGCATCAGGTCAGAAAGTTAGTTTGGAAAAGTCAAAGATTTACTTCTCTGGCAATGTGCATAGGGACTTGAAGAGGTTAATCAGTGATGCCAGTGGAATTAACTCCACTACTGATTTGGGGAAGTATCTGGGGATGCCAGTTCTCCAAAACAGGATAAATAAAGACACCTACGGAGAGGTGTTAGAACGAGTCTCCTCACGCTTGGCAGGATGGAAAGGCCGATCTCTGAGTCTTGCAGGGCGTTTGACTTTAACAAAGGCTGTGTTATCATCAATCCCTGTTCACTCTATGAGTTCTATTGCGCTGCCTAAATCTACTCTTGACTCATTGGACAGGATTTCCAGATCGCTTTTATGGGGTACTACGCCTGAGAAAAAGAAGCAACATTTGTTTTCATGGAAACGGGTTTGTAAAACTAAACAGGAAGGTGGATTGGGGATTCGATCTGCTAGGATGATGAATACTGCTTTATTGGCCAAGCTAGGGTGGAGATTGTTAAATGATACCGGGAGTTTGTGGGCTAAGGTGTTGAGAAGTAAGTATAAAGTAAAAGGAGTTCATGATCTCTCTTGGCTTGTGCCTAAAGGCACTTGGTCGTCAACCTGGCGGAGTGTGGGGTTGGGTTTGCGGGAAGTGGTGATACCGGGTTTGAGTTGGATTCCAGGGAATGGTCAGCGGATCCTCTTTTGGCAGGATAAATGGTTGTTAAAAGTACCGATGTGTGATGTTTTGATAGGATTGTTACCGCCTGAAGAGGTTGCAGTGACTGTGTCTGAGATGTGGAGGAACGGACAAGGTTGGAGTTTGGATAAGATTGCTCAGTATGTGCCAGAAGATGTCCGACTGCAGTTGTATTCTGTTGTGTTGGATAACGTGACTGGGGCAAAGGATCGACTTTCTTGGGGTGAGAGTTTGGATGGGAGATTCACGGTTCGCTCAGCGTATAGCTTTTTGACCCGGGATGATACGCCTCGACTGCAGCTTAGCAGATTGTACGATCAGGTATGGAAGGTAGTTGCCCCGGAAAGAGTGAAGGTGTTTCTGTGGCTCGGAGTGAATCAGGTTGTCATGACCAATATGGAGAGGAGGCGGCGTCATCTCTGTGATGACAGTATTTGTCAGGTCTGCAAGGGCGGGGAGGAAACGATTCTCCATGTGTTGAGAGACTGTCCGGCTATGTCCGGAGTATGGAGCAGGATCATTCCACAGCGACGTCGGGATACATTTTTTCAGCAATCCTTGATTGAGTGGGTGTATGATAATCTAAGGGATCATAGGGTAGTGAATGAGAGTCCATGGGCTACCTTGTTTGCGATGACTATTTGGTGGGGATGGAAATGGCGTTGTGGGAACGTTTTTGGTACCAACGGTAAGTGCAGGGATCGTGTGAAGTTCCTGAAAGACCTGGATAAGGAGGTGATTCAGGCTCATGTGAAGTTACGATCTCAGGGGACAACCGGGGCTCGGGAGGAAAGATTGATCTCATGGACTAAGCCGCGAGAGAATTGGTTGAAATTAAATACTGATGGGGCTTCTCGGGGTAATCCTGGCTTCGCTACGGCAGGAGGGGTGCTGCGGAATGCAGATGGAGTGTGGTGTGCTGGGTTCAGTTTGAATATTGGGGTGTGCTCAGCTACGTTAGCGGAACTGTGGGGAGTCTACTATGGGTTACATGTTGCCTGGGAGTATCGTGCGACCTGTGTGGAGTTGGAGGTGGATTCTGAGGTAGTGGTTCGTTTTCTTCAGACAGGGATTGAGGATTCACATCCCTTGTCCTTCCTAGTACGCTTGTGCTATGGCTTAATCTCAAGGGACTGGCTAGTCCGTATTTCTCACGTGCATAGGGAAGCTAACCGTCTTGCAGATGGGTTAGCAAACTATGCGTTTTCTTTACCGCTTGGTTACCATTCGTTTTCTGTTTGTCCGGATGTTGTTCGTCCCGTGATGGTCGAGGATGTTAATGGGACTTCGATCCCACGTAATGTTCGTTTGTAATTTCTTTTTTTCTTATAATAAAACATAGGAGACAGTGTCTCCTATTTCACACCAAAAAAAAATCTTAGTCGTTTCGTCAAACACATTAATGGGTGCTAAGAAATTTCTTCACTAAAAGGAAAAAAAAGACGTAAGAAAGGGTTGTTCACTCCGTCTTAGCCACATGACCCGATTAATTTATAAGAAGACTTCCTTACGAATGATGTATTCTATTATAAGATAAGTGCGTAACCAATACATATCTATCACATACCAATTTAACAACACCAAAAAAGAAACAAAAAAAAATCGTATTTGTCTCCAAAATTTAGAATGATACAAAACCAATCTTATTGCTTTCTTGTTATTACTACCATCTATTTTTTCTATTGTTTTCTTGGTATTACTACCTTCTCTTCTCTCACACTGCATGTCCTTGTGACGCCACGACCAAAGAGATGCTCTCTTGGAGGTACAAAAACAGTTTGGTTAACTAACAACTTCATGGAACAAGAGCGTTCACTGCTGTTCTTGGCGTGGTGTCACTTGTGATGGGAGAGGTGATATCATTATCTCTCCATTCTTCGGATATTACTGTCAACACCTCTTTGAAAACTAGCAGTGGTGTATTTAAACTCCAACATCTTCGTGAGCTAGATCTTTCATTTTCCAATCTCCAAGGGAAGATTCCTTCTTCCACTGGAAATCTTTCCCATCTCACATCTCTTGATCTTTCTCATAACCAATTAGCAGGTGAAGTTCCTTCTTCCAATGGAAAATTTTCTCATCTCACATATCTTAGTCTTTCTCTAAATAAGCTAGTAGGTGAAGTTCCAGCTTCAATCGGTAACCTAAACCAACTAAGATACATGGATCTTTCGTGTAACTATATAAGAGGTAATATTCCTACTTCATTTGCCAACTTAACCAAGCTTTCTATATTGTACCTCTATGAAAATGAATTCACTGGTGGGGATGTAGAAATAGTATTAGCCAATTTAACCGGCTTGACCTACATAGACCTCAACTCAAATCACTTCAAATCCTCGTTTCCCTCATTCTTGCTCAAGATTTATTCGTTAGTAGCGATTGCTTTAGATGAAAACCAATTTGAGGGAACTCTTGATTTCGGGAATACTTCTTCATCATCTAAGCTTGAAGTTTTAAATGTTAGGGACAACAAATTTGATGGGCTAGTTCCAGAATCTATATGGAAACTACACAATCTCAATACTTTAGATCTTAGCCATAACAGTTTCAAAGGGAGAGTCCCTAGTTCAATATCCAAATTAAATCTCATTTCCATTGATCTTTCCTACAATAAATTTGAAGGTCAAGTACCTCCTCATTTATGGAAAGTCTAGTGGAGACCGTCTGAGGATGAGTCGGGCTCTGTAAAGCTTTCTCATAATTCGTTCAACAGTTTTGGTAAACCAGTGGAAGTTATCGATGGAGCCCTAGTAGAGTTGGATCTTGGGTCAAATTTATTCCAAGAAACATTTCCCCAATGGATATGCAAGTTCAGAAATTTAACTAAATTGGATTTGTCCAACAACCGTTTTTCTGGTTCGATTCCTCAATGTTTGAAGAATTTCACTAATCTTCGAGAGTTAACTCTCAGAAACAACAGTTTAAGTGGACTTCTACCAGATTTAAATGCCTCTGAGTTACGCTCACTCGATGTCAGCCGTAACAATTTGGTGGGGAAACTTCCAAGATCTTTGATCAATTCCGTGGAAATGGAGTTTCTGAATGTGAAAGGAAACAAGATCAAGGACACGTTTCCTTTTTGGTTGGGATCTCTTCAGGTCTTAAATGTTATCATGCTCGGATCAAATGCATTCTATGGTCCCGTCTATAACCCCTCTACCTACTTAGGGTTTACGAATCTGCAGATCATTGACATATCCAATAACAACTTTGTTGGATCATTGCCACAAGACTATTTTTCTAACTGGACAATAATGTCATTGGTGTGGAGTGGTTATGAGTCTTTGCACATCCCAGAGTTTGGATATATGGGATATTCTACAGATGAATCGATTAATATGGTGTATAAAGGAGTTGACATGGACTTCGTTCGAATCTTGAAAGGCTTCAAAGCCATTGACTTTTCTGGAAACCGGTTTTCGGGACATATCCCAACATCCATTGGTCTATTGAGCGAACTCAACCTTCTCAACTTGTCAGGCAATACATTCACAGGCAACATCCCACCATCCTTGACGAATATCACAAAGCTTGAGATATTGGACCTATCACGAAATAACTTGTCAGGTGAAATTCCTCGTGGTCTCGTAAAACTCTCGTTTTTGTCATACATAAACTTCTCCAACAATCATCTACAAGGATTGGTTCCACAGAGCCCACAGTTTGGAAGTCAAAATTGTTCTTCATTCATGAATAATCCAGGATTATATGGCTTCGAAGAAAACTGTGCAAAAAACCGTGTCCCTGTTTTGCATCAGCCCGACGAATCTTTGACGTCGGACCCGGATGAGCCAGTACTGAATTGGAAAGTAGCCGCGATAGTATTTGGACCTGGTGTGTTTTGTGGATTAGTGATTGGACACATCTTCACTTCATACAAGCACGAGTGGTTTAATTATAGCTGGTTAATCTTATCTTTTAAAGGTTTCGTCAAGTTTGTACTCCGGTAACTTATTCGTCAAGTGTTTGCCACTGGCAGTTTTCTATTTTCTGGTTTTAGTAAACATTCTCGGTGTTGTAAGTTGTAGTGGTCTCATCATTATGTAATATGGTTCATGTGATTGTCTACGCTTCTCAGTTATCACGCTTGAACAAAATCTCTATAACTCATGTTTAAGTTGATTCAATGCATATATTTATTTTACAAATAATGAGTTATTAATTAGGAGGAAGAAAACAGATATCGTGAGGAGAAAATTGCAAAAGTCTTCAATCGGTTAGAGAAGTGTAAGAAGGTTTGGGAATCCAAAAGTCTTTGTCGGGCACAAAGTTATTAACGATGAAAGAATATATAAACTTTGACGATTGGCTTTGCTCTTTCTTATCCTCATAACCTTATTTAATGATAAACCTATTTCTCACGGCATTATACCTGAACACAAGTGTGTGTCTTATTTTTCTATCATTTATTTTGTATTTTTGTCTAACCACGACACATGGGTGCATTAACAACATATGAGTACACGTCTTTGTCTCTTAGACCATCTTCATCCATAAACCTCATGAGTGTATTAACTTTAAATTTAACATTTTAGTGACGCTCTCATTCTTAGACCTATTGATTTTGGGGAATAATTTTTGAGATATTAACGAATACTATTTAAATGGGGGAGTCCCTAGATCGATATTGAAGTTAATAAATCTAAGATCAATGATTAGTACATGACAACATCCTTTCACACAAAAACTACTCTGTCCCCAAAGAAGAAGCAATTAAAAGATTAGGAATGTCAATAATTATAGTGTATAGTCATACACTTAGGCTTATATTAGCCAACATAAGAAAATTCAAGACCCCGACTGTGGTCTTCTTGATAGTTTACATTTTCAACGCCATTCAAATTTAGTCTTTCCTTCTCAAAAGTCCAAAAGACCTGTAACCAAACACAATCAGCGAGACTACAACCAGGATTTGAGGCTTACTCAATCTTTTAAGAAATCCTCTCTTCAGCAAACAAGAGATCTAAGAGGCAATTGCTTCTTCCTACGCTTGCATAAATCAAAACAAGGAACATTTTCATATTCGTTTTTGCCTTTCTCTTGTTACAATATTGTTTCATTGCCTAACTCTAAAAAAAAAGTCATTTACTAGAGCATTCTCGTTAAGTGCGTCAAATGATAATTAAAAAATGTGTGTTTACTCTTTATACAATTTACTCAAACAGATTCCTATGATAACGTCTATAGCACGCTGCAACAATAACTCTCATGTGAAAAATAAATTTGTGGCCGATCCAAATTTTCCACAAAGATTTGGCTTTACAAAGTCACTCATGAAGATTGTTCCACCAAAATTTCCACAAACAATACTATATTATATGTAAATGATTTATTTCCCAAACCTTCTGTTTCACTAACATTTTTCCAAATCTCTTCTATGATTCTTTCCAGAATGAGAGATCCTACATTCGTTTTGTTCCTCTTAATTCCTACATATTATATTATTAATATAATACTATATCAGATTATAAATTATGTAAATGTATGCATTGAATCAACTAAAATATTGGCAACCAACATGAACCATATTACACAAAACGGTGATAACATTCGACCTGAGGTAAAAGAAGAGTCATACAGAGAAGAAATAACTGACAATCTATACTATGAAAGATGGCCAATTCTCTCCATATAAATGACACATCAGCAGTGGAGAGAGTGTCATCTGTCAACCCAAATTAAAAGCATTTAAATTAAAAGTAAACATATTTAAAATTAAAAAGGAATATGAGTCTCTCTAGATTTCATATCTTTTATTCTTTTTTCATATTAAAAACAGTTTTAATATATATATATATGAAATTTAGAGAGGCTTAGAACATGTTGATGTATTTTTTAAGTAAATAGATGCATCCCCAAAAGATATAAATGTATTGAGATTCGAGAGTAAAATCAAAGATTCGCTTCGTCCTCTTAGAGTAAACCATGAAGATATGAACATATGGTTTAGGCGTTAGAATTTTCTCAACAATTTGAAGAGTTGCAGCAGTGACTGAAAATTTGGTTAATATTGTAGAGAAATTCATGAAAGTGTGTTCTTAGAGAAATAAATTTTTATATATGAAAAAGATTGGAGTTTTGTTCTCTATCGAATGAAAGATAGTTAAATCAATGATAGAAAGTTGGTTGAGGAAAATAAAGAGGGGAAAAAAAAGTAGGAAAGTAAATGAAATTTTTATTGAAAATTAAATTTAGAGTTATATTCAAGAAATTGAATAGCTAGCAGGAAGGAAAATTGTCTATCTTAATTATAACCATTAAAGAGTTAACCAAGCTGCATGAAAATCTTTTTTATAAAAGAGAATTTGAAAATCCCATGGTATTTAGTTGAGAATTATAGGATGTTTAAATATTTTTATCTACCAGTCAAATGTGCAAATGGTATGATTATTTTACTTTCTAAAAAAATATGCTAATAGTTTTCGTCGACAAAAATCACTTTAGAATAAGATTTAGGTTTAAACAAAATTAATATTCTTTATCGCCTTATAAAAAAATCTTAATTTTGTTTGTTAATATATAATTTTTCAAAAGTGAAAATATAAGAAGTAAAGAAGGTATTGCAATAAATATATATATATATATATATATATATAGATAAACTCGCACGTAGTGCGGGTATTCATCTAGTGTTTATAATAAGCCTACATAATGGAAAATTACAAAGAAGAAACACCTGTCAAAGATTGATAATTGATAAACATAGACAATCACCTGAACCATAAAAAGAAATGGTAAGAACAGTACAACTTATAACACCAACATATGTTTATTGAAAATAATTTACAAAGAACAAACACTCTCGAGGAACTAGCTAAACTAATATATATTAACCAGTAGGCTTTACAAAAACGATCGAAGAGTGATATTTATCTCCGTAACCTAGACGCTTCCTCTAATAATACTACTTAGTGGGCACTAAAATTTTCTACAAAAAAAAATGAAAAGAAAGGACGAGTAGGTTCTTTAACACGGCATCAACCACTTGACCTGAGTAATTCCAAAACCATTTCTCACGACATTACTTGAACTGTTGTACATACATGTTTGTTTGTATCCCCTTTTGGTATTTGTTTGTGCGTTTTTTTGGCTTTGACTACCTTAAAGTTTGGTTGGTGTGCACTAAAATTATCATTCATTATTCCCGTCTTTGATTTAATCGTAAAATAATATAGTGGAAGACTTGCCAAGTCAAGCTTCTTAAACAGAATGTTCTTATACAAAGAATAGTGTGTAAGCCAGACAGTTTCATCACTTACCTTTCAACAAAACAAATTATATTTGTCTCAAAATTAATAACAAATATTGAGAGGCGATGATTCGAAGCCAATCTGATCGCTTTCTTGGTATTATTATTACCATCTATTTCTTCTTTTACCTTATCTCCTTACCAAACACTCTCGCTTCTCCCACACGGTCCTTGTGCCGCACCGACCAAAGAGATGCTCTTTTGGAGCTAAAAAAAGAGTTCACGATCCATTCTAACGACAACGGTCATGAAACAACAGTTTTGTGGAACAAGAGTGCAGACTGTTGTTCTTGGGAGGGTGTCACGTGTGATGCTACATTAGGAGAGGTGATATCACTTAATCTCATTTCAGAAACTGCCAACACCTCTTTGAAACCTAGCAGTGGTCTTTTTAAACTCCAACATCTTCGTGAGCTAGATCTTTCATTTTGCCATCTCCAAGGAGAGATTCCTTCTTCCATTGGAAATCTTTCTCATCTCAAGCATCTTGATCTTTCCTCTAACCAATTTGTAGGTGAATTTCCGGCTTCATTCGGTAACCTAAACCAACTAGAGTACATGGATCTTTCTGTTAATGATCTTAGAGGTAATATTCCAACTTCATTTGCCAACTTAACAAAACTTTCTGAATTGCACCTCCGTGAAAATCAATTCACTGGTGGGATTAGAGTATTAGCCAACTTAACTACCTTGTCCATTATAGACCTCTCCTTCAATCACTTCAAATCCTTGATTTCTACGGACCTAAGTGGACTCCACAATTTAGAGCAATTGTGGGTGTATAATAACTCATTTTTCGGACTTTTTCCCTCATCCTTGCTCACGATTCCTTCGTTAGTCGATATTGTTTTAAGTGAAAACCAATTCGAGGGAGCTATTGATTTTGGGAACACCTCTTCATCATCTAAGTTGACAAACTTAGATGTTAGCTACAACAACTTTGATGGGCTAATCCCAGAATCTATATCTAAATTAGTTAATCTCAAAAATTTAGATCTTAGCCACAACAATTTCGGAGGACAAGTCCCTACTTCTATATCAAAATTAGTCAATCTCGATCGTTTATATCTTAATCACAACAACTTGGGAGGAAAAGTCCCTAGATCAATATTTAAATTAGTCAATATAGAATATTTACATCTTAGCCACAATAATTTTGGAGGACCGGTCCCTAGATCAATATCTAGATTAGTAAACCTCAGTTCCCTTGATCTTTCCTACAACAATTTGAACGGTGAAGTACCTCATTGTTTATGTAGTTCGTCTAAGTTGGACTCGGTGGATCTTTCTTATAATTATTTCAACAGCTTCGGCAAATCTGTGGAACTTGGTACTGATGGATCATTAGAAAGAGATTGGGATCTTAGTTCAAATTCACTCCAAGGACCAATTCCCAAATGGATTTGCAACTTCAAATATTTTTCTTTCTTAGATTTTTCCAACAACCATCTCAATGGCTCAATTCCACAATGCTTGAAGAATTCTACTGATTTCAGTACGTTAAATCTGCGAAACAACAGTCTAAGTGGGTTTATGCCAGATTTATGCATGGATGGCTCACAGTTGCGATCACTTGATATCAGCCTCAACAATTTTGTGGGGAAACTTCCAAAATCTTTGATCAATTGCGAGGTGATGGAATATCTAAACGTGAGAGGAAACAAGATCAAAGACACGTTTCCATTTTGGTTAGGATCTCTACAACACCTAACAGTTCTTGTGCTCCGGTCAAATACATTCTATGGTCCAGTCTATAACCCCTCTGCCTATTTAGGGTTTCCAAGTTTGAGGATCATGGATATATCCAACAACAACTTTGTTGGATCGTTACCACAAGACTATTTTGCCAACTGGACTGAAATGTCATCGGTGTGGAGTCGACCTATCCGCACACTCGATTATAAAAGAAATATACGTATACCAGGGTCGAACTACATGGGGGATAGAAAAAATAATCACAAAGATTCGGTTGAGTTGGTGTATAAAGGAGTAAACATGGATTTTGCTCAAATCTTTAAAGCCTTCAAAGCTATTGATTTTTCTGGAAACACGTTCTCTGGACATATCCCTGGATCTATTGGTCTCTTGAGCGAGTTGCGTCTTCTCAACTTGTCAGGCAACGCATTCACAGGCAATATCCCACCATCATTGGCAAATATTTCAAAGATCGAGACATTAGACCTATCACGAAATAACTTGTCAGGTGAAATTCCTCGAGGACTCGGAAAACTCTCGTTTCTCTCCACCATCAACTTCTCCCACAATCATCTTGAAGGATTGGTGCCACGGAGCACACAGTTTGGTACTCAAAACTGTTCTTCGTTCATGGGTAACCCTGGACTCTATGGCCTCGAAGAAACTTGTGGAGAAAAACATGTCCCCATTCCTACACCGCGTCAACAGGATGAGTCTACGTCAGAATCAGAAGGGACTATGTTGAATTGGATAGCAGCCGCGATAGCGTTTGGACCTGGTCTGTTTTGCGGATTAGTGAGCGGACACATCTTCACTTCATACAAACACATGTGGTTTATGGCTGGTTAATCTCAATGGTTTCGTCAAGTTTGTACTACGATAACTAGCTGGTCAAGTGTTTATTATTTTTAGTTTTCCTATTTTGTGGTTTTTAATAAAACGTTGTTGGTGTTATAAGTTGTAAAAGCACTGGTATGAAGGAAATGCAAAACAGCCCTTGAAATTTCACATTGGATTTTTCTATTACTATTGAGAAAATGAGGCTTGAAGCTTTTGTAGTAATCATTTCATCTCCAAGCCAATTGCATTTACTTTCATAAGCAATACAGGTTCTAGCAAATTTTTAACGAAAAGATGTTTATCTTTTCCTACCTATGAGCTCGACAAAACTTGGAATGGAAACTCTGACCTAAAATCTCAAGGCAGGGGAATCTCTTAGCTCCGTGCAGCTCTCTTTAGGCCACGAGCTTTGCTGCTTGTTGCCTTCTTTGAGGCTACTTCCTCGCTTTGCTCATTGTTACTTTTCCCACTGTCGTCAAAGCTTTCAGTTTTGTCTGTCGACTCTTCCTCCTCAACTGCCTTCCCTGAATCTTCTTTGTCCCTTAGTGCTCTCAGTTTTGCCTTCTTTGCATTCAACACAGAAAGGAACTGCATTGACAAAAAATAAAGGAATGATATCAAATATAAAACATGACAATATCCTTTCACAAAGACTACTCAGTACTCATCCCTAATAATGAAGCTAATAAAAAAGCCAACGATTCGAATCTAAACAAGAAGACGGTGATAGATATTAGATAATGTACATGCCTTTGCATAAGTTGCATCCTCAAACTCTGTTTTTTCTTTGCAGAGTTTTTGACCTTGCGCTAGACATCTCTCAGCTTCACTCTTCATCTTCTCAAAAGATCTCGTCTTGTTCACAACTTCTTCCTGTAAAGTATAATCATAAGAACTAAGATCACCATCACATTCATTGGCAAAAACAGAATACGAAAAAATCCTTAGCTATTTCATTCTCAAACATAACAAGAAATCCTCAAAAGTGTTAAGAAGAGTCATACACTAAGTCTTATATTAGCCTCCATAAGAAAATCCAAGACCCCAACAGTGATCTTCTTGTTATCATGTGATGGTTTACACTTCCACCTCCACTCAAGTTTAGTCCCTTCTTTCTCAAACGTCCAAGAGAGCTTTAACCAAAACACACAACATCCAAAATCCTCGGACTTACTCAAACATTTAACAAACCATTTCTTCACCAAACCAAAAAGATCCAATACTAATCAAAAGAAAGTAACGTTTTCATGAACTGACCCGTTTAGATCCCTCAAGAGCATCAGAGAAACCATAGACAGAATCAGGCTGTTGAAACCCTAAGTACTGCTCGGCGAGCTCCAAATACTCTGATACAGGTTGGTCCCATTCCGCCGCTCGCTCCGAAAGCTCCTCGGAGATTGAACATCGGAATGGCGCCGGAGATTTCAAGGCCGAGACATGTGTGTTTCGTTCTCTCCGAGTCAGCTTCTGTATTAATTATTTTTTTACATTTTAATGATTTTACTATAGTAAAACCTCTATAAATTAACTAGATATGGGTCCGCACGATGTGGCGGGTTTAAAAATTCTTTGAAAAAATAAATTTTAAATCTAAAATAATTTTTCAAAAACATATAAAGATTTTTTTTTTCTAAAGTAAAATAAATAATTTAAGTTAGAGAATATTTGTATTTACCTTCATATATTTATTTATACTAGGACTCAGAACCCCCCGCGATGTCGCGGGGGAAGTACTTTAGAAAAAACACATTAAATTTAAAATTTAAAATTATACATTATGAATTTTTTTGAATGTAATAGAATAGTTTGAATACATAAAAATTAAACATAATCTGTTATTAAAAATACAACCATCAAAATAAAAACTTATAACAAAAAATATTATGTAGAATATACGCAACTTTGCAAAACATATTGTTTAAAGTATTATAAATATAAGATATTTTTATGAAGAATTATGGTAAAGAGTAAAATTAAAAAAATTATTATGACAAAGTGATCCTAATTGAGAATATTGAAGTATTGGTTGTAATGAGTAAATGTATTTTCTATTAAATAATTATAATTAAATATATATTTCATAATGAGTGAGACGGTATCAACGAAAACCTAATTTTAAAATACACAATTCTTAAAACGATATAAATAAATTTTAAATATTAAAATAGTTTTTAACAAAAAATTACGATAAATAAACGCAACTGTAAATTCTATATTAAGTTTTATTAAATTTCTATATTACTATAATCATTTATAAAAATTTAGTTAGATTATACAATAACAGTGAATATTACATATTAATATTCAAGATTCAACAAAAAACGAAACATTTGTTTCAACAAACGATGATTTGTTAGTTATTAATGAAGAGATAAATATATAGAGAGTTCAAAAGTTGTGATGAAAAAATATGAATACAATATAGAGAAAGACACAACTCTACAATGAACAAATACAACTGTCTATATTTTAAAAAATAATAATAAAACCATTTTTTACAAAAAGTACTACGAAAAGTCGCAACTTTTGTTCGTATTTATTCAGTTTGTTATTATTATTTTTAAATATTAAAATATTTTTTTTTTATCGAAAATTTACGATAAGTAGACGCAACTGTAAATTCTATATTAAGTTGTATTAAATTTCTCTATTGATATAATCATTTCAAAAATTTTAGTTAGATTATAGAATAACGTTGAATATTAGATAATAATATTCAATTATTTAGATTTAACATAAAATAGAAATTTTGTTTCAACGAACTTGTTAGTTAATGATGAAAAGAAAAATATAAAGAAAGTTCTAAAAGCATGACTATTTAAATAGACACACCTATTAGAACGAAAAGTTGTGAAAAAAATATATAAATAAAAAATAGTGAAAAACACAACTCTAAAACGAACAGATACAACCGTTTGAATTATAAAAAAAACAAATAAAAACATTTTGTTTACGAAAATGTACTACAAAAAGCTGCAATTGTTGTATTTGCACTTGATTATACCTACAAACTCATATAAACTGCTTTTAAATAGAAGACATCTTTATTACCATATTCAAAAGTAAAATCCAAAAGTTCACTATATAATCAATCTAACTCTTCGAAAAAAAACTCTATGTATTTTCATTAAAATTTTATGTATAAAATTAACTAAAAGTTGTAAATTAGATTCATCATTCCAAAAATCTTTTGTTAAATCAAGAACTGGATGAATTTATTTACTTTTAAAAGAATGAATGCTAGAGAATAATTTAGAGAATTGTAAAAACCGTTGAGATTAAAAATTTATATTATTTTGTGTCATGGCAAAAAAATGAAAACAGTTCAAATAGACAAATATATATAGATTTCAAAAGATATGAATATTCGAATAGACACAACTCTACAATGAACAGTTGCAACTTTACAAAAAAAAAAAACTGTTACAATGAACAATCGCAACTTTTTGTAAAACATACAATTTAAATTTTCTACAGATTTTTTTAGAAAACTATACAAAAAGTACGATTGAAAAAACACAACTTTTGGTGGCGTTTATTCGGATTGCTATTATATATTGAGGAATTTCTTGACTTTTAAAAGAATGAATGTTAGAAAATAATTTAGATTATAAAAACCGTTGAGATTGGAATTTTAGTTGATTTTGTGTCATGGCCAAAAAAATGAAAACTGTTCAAATAGACAAATATATATATAAATTTCAAAAGATACGAATGTTCCAATCAACACAACTTTACATTGAACAGTTGTACATTTTCATAAATAACCGTTTTAATGATCCATCATGACTTTTCAAAAAAATATCCAAACGGTACGATTGAAAAAACACAACTGTTGATCACATTTTCCAAAAGGTACGACTGAAAAAACACAATTGTTGGTTGCATTTTTTCATATTGTTATTATTATATAAATTTCTATATTTTTAATATATTATAACAATTATTATAATAATTTAAAGCTAAGTTATATCTCACTAAAACTTTTACCAAATATTCATCATTATAAATATTATTATTGTCAAATTTCAAAAACGTTTCACATCTTATTCACAAACTATTTTACATTCAACAAATTCATCAAAGCAACATCTAATAATTAACCACATACAATTTTACTCTATGTTTTACCATTAAAAATATGTTCTTACACCCAAATACTTTTATTGTTAAAGTATGCTCTTTATCAACACCTATAAATTAAACAAATTTTATGTTGCTTTACTTTCATTTTGACATAATTATAGTTCTTATAATTACTAAAATTATTTTGTGACATAATTTCTCTAACCATGAAGTTTTTTTTACTCCAAATATATTGGATGAACAACAGGTGAAAGTTATCTACTCAATTACAATGATTGTATGACTAACCCAATAAAATTAAGAAATTGAAAGAAATATAATATAATATAATAAAAATAAAAATTTGAAAATTATAATCATGATGGTATATATAAGTCTTAGATAATTCAGATATACAAAATAGAAACTTTCTATACAATCCAAAACATGACATATGTTATAATCACGTTAAGGATCAACAACCTATTTACTCTTCAGAAGTATCCAATTGTACCAAAACAACTTAAAGTTATGACTTCGTCTCAAATATTCTCGAATCATAAATTCTCAACTTATTTTTACCAGAATCAAAAGTAGGGTCACGATATCCTGGAGAGGGGGATAATTTATTAATTATTCTCAAATTATTCTCAGCTTATTCTTTTGACATAATTTATTAATAATAATATACATGCTTAGTGAATTACTTTTTTGTTTATATACATGTCAAAATCTTATTGAGAAAACACGTATAACATAAGTAGCTTACAATGGAAAATATATTAGTTTTGTTAATTTTCCTTTCTGATTTAGAATTTTTTTTAGATAAACATGTAAGTTTTATTTAGATTTAATGCTATTTTCTTAATTAGTTGTTTTGAAAAATAATAATTTTTGACATGTGTCAACATTTCATCAGTATACTTGACATGTGGCTAATTTGAAAACTTAATTTTATATAATAAGATATTTAATATAATAAAAAGATTAGTTCAAGCTTTTTTCCTAAGAATGCCAATCGGTTCTCCATGATCTTCGTTTTCTTCGCATGTGCCTTCACAAATCTTGTTGCAGTACTCAGTGTCTGAAATTTGCTAACCATAGAGACATAAATTTTTCTTTTTTTTTGTGTGCAAACAAAGACATAAAATTTAATGTGCTAGGTTATATAGTATAATTATACGACAAATTATGGATATCACATAGTATATTTATTTTACCATGTAGTGGTTGAGAATTTTTGTAACAGTGAAACTTTGATATGGATGACACATAGTATATTTATTTTAGTTGTTTTGTTTTCAATATAATAAGATTACAATTATATTATGCTTTGTTTTACCAAATTTAAAAACTCTGATTTTTTATCGTTAAAATTGACATATGTCAGATATGATGAGTTACTACCTTTGATCTCAAATCGTTAAAATTGACATTTGTCATAATCTGGTGAGTATTTAACTTTGATCTCTAATCGTTAAAATTAACACGTGTCACGATCTGGTTAGTTACTAACTTTTTAAAATTGACATGTGTCACGATTTGATGAGTTACTAACTTTGATCTCTGATCGTTATATTTGACATGTGTCATGATCTGGTGAGTTTTTAACTTTGATCTCTGATCGTTAAAATTAACACGTGTCACGATCTGGTAAGTTACTAACTTTGAGAACCAAGGTTTATATAATAAGATACTCTATAAATTAATAATCACTATAAATTAATAAATTTTGTTGGTCCCAAGTCGGGCCAGCGTAAAAATTAACAATATTCGATAAGATAATAAGATAATAATTTTTTTGAAATCTCAGAGGTAAAATATGGTCCCAATAATATCATAAATTAATAATCATGTATATATATATATATATGTATACTGATATAATGGTATATGTTTCTCCTAAAGCTCATTTCTATAGAACAATTGTAATGTTGTATTTTCAAACTATAATGATATCTCTAAAATATTTTATAACATGTCATACAAATAATTAAATTTTAAAATTTTAATTTTTAGATATGCATCATTTACAATTTGATAATTTGACAGATTATTAAAATATGAGAATTGATATTATTATTCATAAATTTGAATTTAAGTATGTCATGTGTATAAGTCAATTTGTCTATAGTATTTGTACTTTATTGTCAATAATTGAAACAACCCTTCCCGTTTTTTTTTTTTTTTTAATACCTTAATTTACTAGTGGTCCCATACCCACTAACATCCTAACATCAATCAATGACCGCGGATAACCAAATAAAACAAATTCCATTAAAACAAAAGAATTCCAACATTCAAACCAATAACCAATAACATAAATCAAATAAAAAAATGACCAACAACTAACATCCTACAATGTTCCATTGACTTAATCTAGCAACCTAACAACAGCTAGACCACAATCAATCAAGCCTCTAGAATATCCTCCTCCTCATCGCCTTTGATTCCACGATCACACTTTTCCTTTACCTGCACACCACAAACAACAATTGAGATGCGTAAGTATTATCACAAATACTTAGTGAGGCCATCCTCCCATCTACTAGGTTATACACACAAGCATATGAGAACCTCAAGTTTAAGCAAAACAAACAACACACAACAATACATCAAACCAGGAAAACAAGTCTCGGATAGGACTGGTATCGACCGATGCCCAACGGTGTCGATCGATGCTTCAAGAACAAGTGCCGACCGATGCTCCTCAAACGGTACCCATCGATGCTACTCGAAAATGGTGCCGACCGATGCTCCTCAAAAGTGGTATTGATCGATGCCTCCTCTGCAGACACGATCTGCGCGAAACTCAGCGACGAACTCCGACTCCAATCAACCCAAAATCGACTCCAATCATGTCTAACCATCTCGGAATTCACTAGAAATCACACAAACAACGAATCCAAGCAACAAAACAACACAAACAACAAGGAATCACACAAAACAAGAGAGATCTCATGCTTAGATCAACCATGGTCAAGCACTCACCTCAAGAACATGAAGATTGGATTGAGAAAACGTGGAAACAACAACTCCAGAAGCTTCCCCCTTCGTTTCCAGCAGCAACTAACCCTCCTACAGCCTCAGATCTCTCCAAAAACTCCAAGAACAAGCCCAGAAAATCTCAGAAATGTTTTTCTCTTTTTTCTCTCTTTCTTTTCCTCTCAACCGCGACAAAAGAAACTTTCTGAAACCCTTATTTCGTCCTTAGACCCTTAACACACGATTTAGGGATTTAATTGAACCAAACCGAACCAATTCGGCAATTAATCAAACCGGTCGAACCCAGAAATTAGTGGTGTCGATCGATGCCACTATGGTGTCGATCGATACTCCTTCCAAAATCACAAAATCTGGTTCGCGGATGTTATAATAATGCTTTATAAATATTACAAGTTCAATTCCTAAACCATAAAATTTATAACATCCCAAAGTTTAATCTTATTTTGCTATAACTGTTCCAATTCATAATTTAAAAAAATTTAAACAATTAAAAATATATCTATAAATTAATAATTATTAATTTACACTATAAACTAATAATTATTAATTTATAGATAAATTAATATCACTATAAATTAATAAAATTTCTTGGTCCCAACATTATTAATTTATAGAGGTTTTACTGTACTATTAAACTCTCGTTACATAAGGACAACAATTAAGCAATGCTTAATTAATTAATTAGTGTTATATTCAGTATCTATCTATCTATCTATACTATTAATTGGGGAGTACACTTAGGGATAAAAAAAATAAACACATAACATATATCAATGTAGCCAAACATACCAACTTACCTACATAATAATAATAATAAAATAAATAAAAAAACACTTTCCTAAAACAATGGTAACAATTATTAAAGAAATAAATAAAAGGCAATTTTCATAAATCTATCAATCTCAGATTTTCCATTGTAACCGGAAGTGGATTAAGGAGATTGATGGGGGTTCAATCTCAGATTTTCTATTGTGGCCGGATGTAGATTTAGGAGATTGATGGGGGTTCAATCTCAGGTTTCAGGTTGTGATCGGGTGCAGATTTAGGAGATTGATGGGGGTTCAATCTCGAGTTTTCCTATTGTGATCAGGTGCGGATTTAGGGGATTGATGGGGTTTCAATCTCGGATTTCATGTTGTTATCAGATGCGTATCTCGGGGTTGATGGGGGGTCAATCTCGGGGTTTCTGTGTGTTGACCGGGAGGGTCAGGTGTATGATGGTCAGGGGGACCAGAGTTGTGATGATTGGGAGAGTATGGTTTGGATTGACCAGTGGGCTCAGGACTTTGCTGACCGGTGGGGTCAGGATTGTGTGGACCAGTGGTGTCCTGGATGCAGCAAAGCATATGGTTGGATAGTGCGAACCGTTGCGACGGGGGTTTGATGAGTTTTGCAGATGCGTGGCTGTGTGTTCAGATTCGAGGACGAATCTTTTGTTAGAGGGGGAGAATTGTAACATCCGTGAACCAAAATTGGGGATTTTGGGGATGGGTGTCGATCGACACCAGGCTAGTGTCGATTGACACCAGCTTTTCTGGTTCGACCAGATTGGTTAATTCGTCGTTTTGGGTCGGTTTGGTTTAGGGAAAACCATTGAACCATCATATTTAAGTGGGAGAACGACCTAGGTCGTGTTATTAGTGGTGTTACGCCGTTTGAGACAGAGAGAAAAGGAGAGAAATTGTTCTTGAGGTCTTTGCGAGAGATTGTGGGATTTCTAGGCTTGTGGGGTGAGATCTGTTCCTGTGGAGTGGAGAGCTAGAGCTAAGGACGAAGGGGAAGCTTTCTAAGGTGTTGGATTCGTCATCTTTTGGTCAGAATCTTCCTGCAAAGAGGTGAGTGCATGACCATGGCTTATCTAAGCCTGAGAATCCTTTGTTTGCTTGATTGGTTGTGTTTTGTGGTGTTGTTCTTGCTTGTGGTGGTTGTGTTATGGTTCTTATAGGTTCCTGAAGCTTTTGGGTGAGTTTGGAAGGATTGGAGGTGATTGGAAACGGAGATTCGATGATCGGCTTCGAGCAGAACGCGTCTGCGGAGGCGGTGTCGATCGACACCAGGTTGGTGTCGGTCGACACCATTCTGGGCCTAGTGTCGATCGACACCACTTTGGTATCGGTCGACACCAACTTGTGTGTTGCGTGGCTTTCGTGGTTTGTTGTGTTTATTTGTTGTTTGTTAAACTTTGGAATCTCAATTGCTTGTGTGTATAGCCCAGTAGATGGGAGGATTGCCTCACAAAATATTTATGATAATACTTACGCATCTCAATTGTTGTTTGTGGTGTGCAGGTATGTGACGTAAAATCATGGCGATGAGCAGGAGGATGATCTAGGGTATCGTTTGTGTGTTGGTGGTTACATTATTTATGTTGGAACCTTGGATAGAGTTATGCTAGGTTGTTGGATAGATTGGTTAGGAGTGTTATTGTATTGATGATGTATTGGTTTTGTATTATTCGTATGTTTCCGCTGTGCTTAATGGTTATTGCTGGTTTAATGATGAGTTGTGCTTTGGGTTGGTTAATTAAGTAGTATGGGATGCTTAATTATATATACTAGGTGGGTGCCCGCGCTATGCGCGGGTTGTTGTTTTCATTTGTGTTGTATTTTTGTTTCGTATTTTTGTATTTTGACGTTTATTTTTAGGATGTTTTGTGTATATTTTTAAATTATATGTTTAATAGCAGTCGCCTCAACCGATATTTCATACTCTGCAATAGATGCAATAGATGTTTGAGGAGTAGTAGGATACCAATTCCTTTTTCTCGAAAACCGCAGGAACAACAATATCAAACACCTTCTTTTCAACCGCAACAGTTTCACCTGCAGCAGTTGAAACAACAACAACTACTACTAAAAACACTCAAATACAAAATTACATCATCTGAAGAAGTATGTATAATCCAGTTGAAAATAATAAGCAAGTGTCTTCACAAAAACAAAAACAAACAAACTTCACTAACCAACATCTTGTCTCAATATTTTTAGGCCCTAGGTGAACTAAATTTTTTAGACCTCTTTCACAGTAATTTTTTTTTGTCCCCTTTGTTCAAAGGTTTTGTTCTGAATTTTGGAGTGGACTCTTGGATTTTGCCGCTCCCGCCACCCCCTTGAGCTGGTTAACATCGAGAGGCTTTTGAAAAGATTTGCGAGACTTTTATGTTATGTTATTAATTTAACTTTAGATTGAGAAAGTGAGGTTGCTTCTAATATGCGATGAGGCTAAGTGCATACACCCTAACCAAAAACCCTCAAAGAACCTCAACTGTAACATACCATAGCAATCATATACAATACTCTGGATCAAGCTATTGTACTAAGAGTTGCTACACAAAAATATAGGAAATGAGAATGAATCAATACAATACAAACCACACACAAAAAACTTACAAACAACAAATGGTCAAAGATACACTTAAAAGATGAAACTTTAAGATCGAGCATGTCAGAATTAAGGTTACCTTGAAGACGGGTTTAAATCTATCTTCACCAAGTTTGTAAGTTGGGTGAAAATCTTTGGTCGCGGAAACTAACTTGAAAAGAGACATATTTGGTTTTGCTTCTACTCAAATTACCTCCGTCTCAAAAACTTTTTCTCTGGTTTTGTGATAGAAAATTGACTGAAATTGGAAAATCAAAGAGAGATATCCGAAGAAGAGAGAAAGAGGAAATGAGAGAGAGAGAGCCTAACTTTCAAATGTATTGCATTTCTACTTCGGGTGAAAATTATGGCAAATCCATTACAATTACGCTCTAGTTTGAGACAATTATAAAGGATATGTTGGTGGTGATACACGGAGTCTCTGTTACAACGTGAACACATCAGCCGCTACTCTCTCTCTCTATATAGGTTGAGGACGAAAAGCATATGGTGTGAAGAAGAAGAAGAGCGAGACTTTTTACCTTTTTTGATTCGGTGTGCCAAAAACTTACGAGTAGAGAAAAGCTGATGTGGAACCGAGAATAATTATCATTGGTTCAAAAATCTGAGCTGTATTAATTGTTATATTTTGATTGGCTAGCTGTTTTAAATTAGGTGTCAGCTCCAGGTTGTTCTAAAATGCTGAGGTGGCATGCAGAGGGAGAGAGTTAGCCAACTTTCATATTATAGATTGTACTTATTAAAAAAAAAACGGGTCAGGTTGTTTCATAACAAAAGGAACTCACTCAGAGATAGAGCAAGCAAGGGTTACTATACACACAAAGTTCAAACTAATCTTGGACCATTATATTAAAATGCAAATTCAGGTAGGTACTCAAGTGTGCTAAGGACGGTAGTCAAAATTAACAAAGAGAGAAAGAAAGAAGATTCGGCGGCCATGGCTTCCAAATGCATAATTGACTGTGTAAACGTCGCAAATGATGCCATTTGGGTCTAGCCGAGTACAACTTTAGCCAAATTTCACAAGTGGCCAGCTGCAGAAGCGGAGTTCATACAGTCAATCAGCCACAGCGGTAGCCAGGGTCGTACCACAGCGATTTAGGGCATATCTTGTAGACAAATGTACCTTAGGAGCTATACGTTCTCAAGAAAAGAGGAAAACGAGGACAATGATCGAAGATGTTTTGGAGGAGGGGGGAAGAAGGTTGCGGAAAAAATGAAGCTTTTAGGGCATTGGTGGTCAGATTCTAAAATAAATTGTAAGTTGTGGCTCTAATGTTGTCTTCAAGGATGTATCTAAGTGTGGAAGAGACTCTCGGGGAAGGAGAGTATTAGCTCAAGTAGCTTTCAGGTGAAGCATGTGACTCACGCGTGAGATGGAAGACTGAGATGCCAAACTCAACAAGGGCAGTTTAGTCTTTTCTATTATAACTTTCTCTGATCTTTATCTTCTTCATTAGAGAGAACTCGAAGAGTTTGTTACAGAGGTTAGAGTGATCTGGTAGAGAGAGAGAGGGAAGTGAGAGAAAGCTTGAGAATCTTGTAATCGAGAACAGTTACCACAAAGGATCTAGTGGATTCCGGAGTACTATCTCCCGCGAGACGTAGCATTTCCGGTTAAGGAGCGTG
Source organism: Camelina hispida (assembly GCA_023657505.1). NCBI lineage: Eukaryota > Viridiplantae > Streptophyta > Magnoliopsida > Brassicales > Brassicaceae > Camelina > Camelina hispida. The sequence continues at coordinate 17,893,253 of CP094633.1, read as the reverse complement.
AACTCGCTAAATCTATTGTGTCGTTCTTTCTTCTTTCTCTTTCAGTTTCTAATTTCAATTTAGGTTTGCTAAGTTTCAGACTAAGTCATTCGATTCATTTTACTCAGATCAGTTAACAACCTCACAGAAATATTTGCCTTATAGTTACCCTAATAAGAGTAATGTTGATGAGTGAAGTAATTTTATCAATAAACAGATGCATAAAAAATAAGTTTTTGAAAATTTATCAGTGATGGGTTTCATTAGAAATGAAATCTTCTATAATTTTATACATGTATCATGAAGATTGTTCCAATACAATACAATGAATACATCTTTAATTTCTCTTCATAATATTGTAGGGTAAAAAGTGTAGTGTTTGAGCACTTACTTTTACCTAATCCTAAGAGGCAAGAGCCATCAAGTTACGAAGAGATTTCCAACTCCTTGTAGCTAGTTGTAACAGTATTCAAATTCTCCCTATCAATTGAAAATAGTTGAAAGAGAAATATAAAACTCTATTATGAAGGCAGTTACGTTGTTTCTCTGCGTCCATGTATGATCAATATGTGCATCCAATTTCTTCAAGATTGAAGAAGAAGACTCTGTTTTTAATCTTGTCCAAGCCAACAAAGTTTCCCAAGTGAGGAAGCTACCGGAGAGAGGCGACATCTGTCGAAACATTTGGTATGCAGTATGTTTTGGTTGTGATATTTACTTTTCTGACGATCGAGCCATGATGAATGATACTCTAATGATACATATAACCAAAGATTTCCTTGTTAGACTTGACTGAATTGTCACATAAACATTACGATCGTGTTGACCAAAAAAATAAAACATTACGATCGAACGATATTCCATACTAGTTTCACGGGTATCATAGAAACATATCGTTATTGTAACGGTTTAATCGTCGTTAGACACAACTAAAATAATGTTGTACTAGGTAATAACCCGCACATAGTGCGGTATAAAATAATTATTTAATGTTTTACTGTAATTTTTATTTGCAAAATCTGTTATATTTATAGATAATTGAAATATTTAAAATTCGATTGTGTAGTATATATCTATAAAAAGAATTTTATAATAATTTAAATTTAACCCGTGAGAGTTATTTTAATATTAATCTTATATTATTATATCATATGAACAAAGGGTTCTTAAAATTCATTTTAAAGATTTTATGAAAATATAATTAAAGTATATAATTAAGTTAGAAAGATAATATAAAAATTTAATTTTGAGTGTTAATTGTATTTTTGGAAAAATACAATGATAAATAAATGTAAATATTTTTAAAAGCTGATGACAAATAAAGGAAAGAATGTCCTAAGCTCTATAATGCTGACACCTCAGTCTTTTTGCCAAAATGTTCCTTTATTAATATATAGGGGTTTGACCAAAAAAAAAATTTATGGCAATAGTCAAATCCGCAAAAATAGGACTTTTACATATTTATGATTTTTTAACCAACGTTAACCAATGATTTTTTTCAGGAGGCAGAAGACCCTTAAAAGTTAAAAGCACAAGCAGTTCTTAGTCTATCTTGCCAATGTAGACTAGAATGTATAAGTATCAAGGGAACGAAAAACAAAAAGGCTTGCCTTATCAAAGTTATGGCATGTCAAGAGTATTGAGTACCTTCAAGTCCCTACAAAATTTGCAGAGAGTTGGCAATAAGAAGAACACTACGGCGGTTAAAAAATACAGGGTCTGAAATCATGGTTGAATGGATGGATGAATGGGATGTTAAAAAAATACAAAAATATTCTTAATGCATGTAAAAAGTGATACGTAGTACTAGTACGTAACCCAAGAGCACGTACGGTTCGTAACTCTTGTTAATCATATATATATATAATACAAGAAAAAATGTTAAAAAGATACAAAGAAACAAAAAAAAGGGGGAAACCTCACAAGTTCAAATTTTATGTTTCCGTTTAGAGAGAGCATAAAGCATTATAGAGAAAAATGAAACGAGGATACAAAAATATGAGTTTGCTTGACAAAAATTAAAAAGTAAAACGAAAACAGTGGGTAATTTGGTTAAGTGAAAAGTAACATGTAAAAGTGGAATAGTTAAAATTAATTATAACGGAGTAGAGAGGCTGACTCAGCAGCATCCACGTAAATGGGATGCGGATCAAGGCTGACTCAGCAGCATCCACGTAAATGGGATGCGGATCAACAAGCTGCTATTTAATCCGCTGGCCGTCGATAAGAAAGCTTGATAGCATGACGTGTCGTGATCTGAGGCGTACAAAATCGAAAACAAAGTTTGTTACGGATTCCAAAACATTCTATATACCATGAGAGAGCAGCCGAAAATTTCAAATCCCGCTTCGAAAAAAATTTCAAAAATTTCTCAAATCCTCTCTCTCTCTCACTCCCTCTCTCTCTCTCTCTATCTCTATCTCTATCTCTCTCGCTCTCAATTCACTCTTTGGTTTAGGCAACGCTGATGAATTTTCAAGATTCAAATCCTTCGTCGTCGTCTCAGAGCAAAGGTGGCTGATGCTCGTACTCCCAAGTAAGCTCGCTTCCGTTTTACTGTGTTTTTGTTTTTGTTTCTGTGTTTTTTCTCATCATCTTCTTCTGTTTGCTGGATCATAGAGTTGAAGAGCAAATCCCGATGCTGCTCGTTGATGGAGAAGAATTTGATGAAGATGAAATTAATGAAGTCGACGTTTCATCTTAAGCGAGCGAGTGAAACCAGTAAGATCTGACCTCGATTATCACTTCAATTCCTACTCGAACTGTTTTAGATCTAAGTTTTTCCTTGTGCCGATTCATAAACCTCTGATTTGGATTTTGATTTATACTTTGTAAATGATCTGGTATCTGAACTCGATTATCACTTCAATTCCTACTCAAACTGTTTAGATATAAGTTTTTCTTTGTGTCAATTCATATACCTCTGATTTGGATTTCGATTTATACTCTATAAATGACTTGGTGACGTTTATGATCTGATTCTGTTTCAGTCATTTTATCAAACGGTTGGTATGTGATCTCTATGTCGAGCATGAATCAGTATTTGAAATCCTTTGTTTATTTTGAATTGCTCTTTGTTTCTTCTGTGAATCGCTTGTCATTAGTGTCAGTATTTGGAACTTTTTTGTTCGGTTGTTGTTGAGTCACTTCACACTCGAATCTCTGTTTTATTTTGAAATTTTTTAGCATGAATCCTTTGTGTTTTTTTGAATTGCTCTTTGTTTCTTCTGTGAATTGCTTGTCATTAGTGTCAGTATTTGGTACTTGTTTTGTTCGGTTGTTGTTAAGTCACTTCACACTCGAATCTCTACTATATTTTGAAATTTTTGAGCATGAATCAGTTGTTGGGGAAGAGGTTGCTGAAGAGATTGCTAAAGAGGTTGCGGAAGAGGTTGTTGAAGAGGTTGCTGAAGAGATTGCTAAAGAGGTTGTTGAAGAGGTTGCTGTCTTGCCTGCAGGTTACATGGCACAGATGCACCATGAAAGAGAGGTACAGACCCATCTTTCTCTTTTTAATGATATTATTCTTTCTGTTCGCATAGTTAAAACAATATGCATGCATCACCTTCAAGCATCAATATCCCCTTGCTACATCAATATATATTATGCGTTGTTGCTACATCAATATCCGCTTGTCTTGCTTCTCACCTTCAGGCATTTTTGCAGCTCATGAACCGTAGGAAGACCATCAATGTCATTGGCAGGAAAGACATTCAACAGACCATGGTTAGGAAGACCAGCCATATTGAAGCCCTTCAAGCGTCTATCGCCCTCAACTCTAGAGGTGGTGGGGAATGCTCTGCTGGACAAATGGAGCACTGGAAGAGGGAGCTGGCATCTTGCCAGAGAAAGGTTCGACACCTCCGTCATGAAATGAATATTGACATATAGGATGACTCGAAGCTAACATTACCACTACTATCTATATTAACATTTTTGAAGTACATTTTGGTTTATGCCCTTTAAGTTTTACTTATTTATTTATTTATTTTACAACATTAACCTCTAAAACAATTCCATAAATAACATGGCAGAGAAACTCAAATACTAAACTTTCTTAAATTGACCAACATTTGTTACATTTATTGCCATAAAATCTTAACAACATCTATACATTCCGATTTTTCCAAAAACAACTCTACCCATTAAAGTGTTAACCCATTAAATCTCCAAAACTATTTTGATGGATGCTAAAATCTCCTAAACTATTCAAAGCACTCAATTACTGCAATTTGAGAAATCGCCCAACATTTTATTCTATTGTCATAATCTCTCACACTTGATTACTATAATCTCTACAAATCTCAATGATACAATCGAAACAATATCAATGTTTTAAAGGAATCCACTTTTCCTTCCTTATTTATTTAAGCGTTTTTTATAATAATTATTTCCATATGTCTATATACTCTTTAATGTGAAAAAATTGTACATATCAATTTTGCAGTTTTTATTTGATTTTTTGTTTTATGGTTTTTAGTTTTTATTTTTAGTTTTTATTTTTGGTATAGATTATAGTTCTTGCAAAATAATCTTGAATGGTATTTGTTTAGTTTTTGATTTTTATCAATAATTTTTCTTAAAAACGTTTTTGAATTCTTTTTACTTTATTTTTTTTCTTTTGTTTTGTGTTTAAGAATTGACTAAAATAATGAAACTAATTATTCTATAAAATGTCACGTTAAATATGTTGAAAACCCCCTATGTAATTTGGTTTATTTTTTTATCTTTTGAGAAATTACCAAAAAAATTAAAATTTTATTAATTATCATTAACTATATATATTGCCAAGGAAAATTATAAACTATAAAAATATGCTTATTTGGTAAAACAATTAACATAATCAAACTTGATAAAAAACTTATTTTGATTTTTTTTTACGCAAAAACTTATTTTGATTTTGGTGAGACGGGTTGGCATTAATCTCATATAGAGAGTTAAGTGGAATTGTTTTCTTTTAAAAAACACTTTTAGATGTGTACCAGGAGATAAATGTATTATATACGCATACCACACGGGTTAAAACCTTGAAAGCACTACAAAAATCATATACTTTTGAATACTTATATCAAATACCTGTAAAATTTTATATTTTTAAAATCCAATTAATACGCATAACTATACAATCTAAAAATTAATAAAACAATAAAAAAATAACAAATAAATATAATATAAATTTTAAATTTTTAAAATTAAAATTATTGTCTCGCGGAATACTACGGATTAAATTCTAGTTGTAATAAATAATCAAAACCACTAATCTTTCCCATGTTTCGAGATTAATATAGAAAACTCTCCCGATTTCTCCAATTATTAAATCATACGTTCAAACAAAGCCCATATGCAACTACAATATTGTCACTACAACTAAATAGAAATCTTGAAAGCCTCCGCAAATAAACGAGAGTCTGTCGTGGTCTTTTTTGTTATATATGTTGCTCTGTTTTGGTCGAACCTTGACCCTATACTTGCTTCAGCCAGTGCTTCCACATCCTTGGTCCTCCCTCATATCTTATCAGACAAAAAAAAAAAAAAATTGTGTAGTAATTATAAGTGAAAACAAAGAATACGAAAGGAAGAAGAGATGAAGATTGAATGCTTTTTTCTTATTAATTCACGCGTTCATACGGAGTGAGCAGAGCTTGATGAAGGCTTATCATCTTCCTCTTGTTGTTGACTTGTCTATAGGCATTTGGCCCATGTTTTTCTTCTTTGGATTGGGCATAAACGAGAGTCTATCTGTTTTGGTCGAACCTTCATTGCATCCTACTTTTGCTTCAACATCCTCACACAATTCTGATCAAAGGAACAAAACTGTGAGTTAATAAGAAAAAAAAAGCATTCAAACTTTCTTATAAGGAGTTTAGATGAGATTCGTAGATAAGGAAACTAGATCTCACTTTAGAAATAAGAAGCAAACGCAAAGACATTTAATTTGAACCTTTTCTGAAAAGTACATCGATGCCAAGATCAAATGGTAAGTTAGTATCAGTGACCTACACAAATAGTGCCAAGGCGAGCTTTACTGCAAACCAGAAAGTTAATCTTTATTGGGAAAGTTTGCTATCTCTCTACAAATGTTTTAGTCTCTCACAGAAATATGGCATAGAACATAAACCTCTTATTGACACCCCTCGTGTTCTTATCATATGTAACGAACGAGAGTTTAAAAAAAAATTAATACAGAAGCTGATTCAGCATCCACGTAAGCGAAACAAAACAAGAAGATCACTGTTGGTTAAAGCTCTCTTGGACATTTGAGAAGGAAGGGACTAAACTTGAGTGGGGGTGGAAGTGTAAACCATCACATGATAACAAGAAGATCACTGTTGGGGTCTTGGATTTTCTTATGGAGGCTAATATAAGACTAAGTGTATGACTCTTAACTCTATATGTTCTGATACTTTAGAGGATTTCTTGTGATGTTTGAGAATGAAATGGCTAAGATTTTTCATGTTCTGTTTTGCCTATGAATGTGATGGTGATCTTAGTTCTTATGATTATACATTTATACTCCACAGGAAGAAGTTGTGAACAAGACGAGATCTTTTGAGAAGATGAAGAGTGATGCTGAGAGATGTCTAGCGCAAGGTGAAAAGCTCTGCAAAGAAAAAACAGAGTTTGAGGATGCAAAGGCATGTATTATCTAAATATCTGTCACCTTCTTCTTGTTTAGATTAGAATCGTTGGCTTTTATCTTCATTGCTTTATTATTCGGGATGAGTAGTCTTTGTGAAAGGATATTATCATGTTTAGTATTTGATATTATACCTTGTCTATGCAGTTCCTTTCTGTATTGAATGCAAAGAAGGCAAAAAAAAAATGAGAGCACTAAGGGACAAAAGAAGATTCAGGGAAGGCAGTTGAGGAGGAAGAGTCGACAGACAAAACTGAAAGCTTTGACGACAGTGGAAGAAGTGACAATGAGCAGAGCGGGGAAGTAGCCTCAAAGAAGGCAACAAGCAGCAAAGCTCGTGGCCAAAGGAGAGCTGCACGGAGCTAAGAGACAGATTCCCCTGCCTTGAGATTTTAGGTCAGAGTTTCCATTCCAAGTTTTGTCGAGCTCATAGGTAGGAAAAGATAAACATCTTTTCGTTGAAAAAATTGCTAGAATCTGTATTGCTTGTGAAAGTAAATGCAGTAGGCTTGGAGATGAAATGATTACTATAAAAGCTTCAAGCCTCATTTTCTCAAAAAATTTGCTAGAATCTGTATTGCTTATGAAAGTAAATGCAATAGGCTTGGAGATGAAGTGATTACTATAAAAGCTTCAAGCCTCATTTCCTCAATAGTAATATAAAAAAAATCCAATGTGAAATTTCAAGGCCTTTTTGATCACCATACCAGTGCTTTTACAACTTATAGACCAATGGATCCTGCAGGGATATGTCCGACGGTTTCCAGAGAAATCCATGTCTACTCTCCTCTATACACCAACTCAATCGAAGGAAAAAGATTTGAACAAAATCCGTGTCTACTCCATGCATTAATTTCAGCCTTCTAAATACATGATGCTCTCAACATCGTCCCAAAGAATCGTCTGCAAAGACCCGGCACAAGAGAACCTGGGGTATAATAATGGCTCTATAATAACCCCTCGGCTTATACGATTTCTCTCCAAGTCATAAATGACACTGATTGATATTGTACTTCTATCAACTATTCTCCCAGACAACCTAACCTCTCCGCTGCTACTGGTACTTCTAATCACCAACTCATTAACATTGAGGCTCTGCCTAAGCTCATGAAGAGGCAAAACAAAAACCTTGTGCGACAATTTACTCTTCCCGGCATCCTCAACCACCCACAGGTCTAGTTTACATTCAGTAACGAGACGGGAACACTCAAAGACAGCTACTTTACCTCTGTAATTCATGAGATTAGCTCGACAAGCATGCCAGACGATGCCAGCCTCAACGGGTAATTCAATCAAATTGAACTCCTCAGAAGCCAAGTTAAAACTCATGACCACACATCTTTTCCCATGACACCAAGCACCATAGTACAAAACACCGTTGATGGAGATCCCTTGGGAGTAAGGACGATGGGGAGGAGGAGGAGGAGGATGAGTGTGGCTTCGAGTGTTTCTCCATGAAGCTCCAGCTCCAAGAACAAAAACCTGAGTCTCGGACCTCACTCTCCTCCATCCCTTGCTGACCGACCAAACTATGCTCAGCACTTTGTATTCATCACTAATAGCATCGTGCCCAAAATAGTTCCACATACGAGAATCACCTTCCAACATGTTGGACTTTACAATGGGTAAGCTCAAGAGCTGCCTGGTGGTGAGGTTATAGATCCGTACCTCTCTCCCAAGCCTGAAACACATCAAGCCCCGGAGCGCGTTCACGAAGTGGCCTCCATTCCTGGCAAAGTCAGATCTTGCTTGAGTTGAAGGAAAGATGCTGCTGCGTCCCAGTTTCTAGGCGTTGATGCTGACAACAACATATAGTCACTGTGGTTTTCCATGTCCACCACAGACATGAACACACGCCCTTCTCGCGTCTGTGATGACAATTTGGAGAAAAAATTGGTGAAATACCGAGAGGAGATTAAAGAAGACCAGAGCTTGGACACACACTTGAACCTCATCAGAGAATTCACCGGTAATCGCGCCAGGATCTCCATCAACACCTCCTCAGGGATCTCCCCGAAGGTTGTGGCGGATCTAGAATCATCCTTTACGATACTTCTTCTTCTTCTTCTTCTTCTTCTTCCTCCTACTACCTTCTTCTTCTTCTTCCTCAGCCCTTTGAAGGCGGCAAGACCAAAAGACAACCTCATTGTTATTGTTTTCGTTCACAGATCTCTTCTGTCAACAATGACAACCGGCGGCCCTAATAAGTTAGGTACTCTGTACTTCTCTACAGAGTAAAAAGTTACCTTTTTTTTCTTTTTTTAAGGAATCGCAACTATTTTGTCTTCACGCTGTAACTGCTTTTCTTTCTTTTTTTACACTCAAGTTTAAAAAATGGGCTGAGGACCGAAAGGCCCATGTCCATAATCGTTTTTTTTTTAAATGTCTGGTGCTGATAACGTACCTATATAACGCCACTAGCGTGACCATAATTCAGTTCATAACGTAACTTTTATTTTATATGGTAAACTCTCATCTCCGGCAATGTATGAGAGATTCTCCGGCGACACTTTAACCATATAGTTTCCTAACATTCACGTTTTATTTGTTATATAATATATCTATACTATTAAAAGGGAAGCACTTTTTCAAGGCAAAAATGAGACATTAGAATATATGACATAAAATGACCCTGAATAAATTAAAAAGCATACAACATAAGAAGGACATTGAAGTAAATTTGGAATGTAAAAATCGCGGATCCTTCTCTGATCCGGGTGTAATTAATTCGGATCATGTATAGTTTATCCGGAGTCAGATTAATAGTAGTAATAGTATAGATATAAACATCTATCTATACTATTAAAAGGGAAGCATTTTTAATAAGTAGACATATATTAAGATATTATTACATGAAATGCCATTGAAAATAGAATAAAAATATATAAATCCTGTATCCAAACAGATTGATAATCTCCATGACCAAACAGATTGATAGCCGAACCAAATCGGATGCAATTAAGTGAGATAACCCAAATGCAATATCTTCGGCAACTAAATCTAAATGAATCTCGAAAATTCATGACACAATATCGAACAGTTCACTGCTAATATTAATACCTACTATAAACAATACAATGATGCAATTAAGTGAAACACATAAAAATCGGAAATAACAAATATGGTAACACAATATTCGCTTGAATATGCCATTAAATCTAAACAAATCTATCCACCTAAATTAAGTATTACACTTAAAGAAAAGAAAATCAACCCACGTAATTAGCACATCATACTTTATTTCTTTCCTTATAACATTACAATTATTTTGCTAATATTAGAAAAATTCAATCTCTACTACAAAAATATATATGCGGTTAATAAGAAAAACGTATTTGATAATTTATACCAAAATTTTGGAAAGTCAACTTAGCGACTTACATTTTAAACGACTTCTTTTATTGTATAAATATTGCAGTAATCTAAATAATTTTCAATTCAACAAAAACTTTCAAATCTATATTACGCTAAAACTAAAACCTTTTTTTTCAAACAACCAAAACCTATTAGCTTCTTGTGTTCTTTGTTAAATCATTTTTTCCAGATTGTTATATGCATGTTAACATGTTCTGTTTAATCTATGTCTCTCTTTTTATTTATAATATTTGTTCTTTGTTAGATTTTATTTAAATAAACTAACAACTACAATGTGTTTATGTAGGTTTTACAGTAAACATAGTTGGAGAAACCTAAGGAGTCATCTCCTAATTTAATATCATAAGTTTAAACTTTTTTATACAGAGATTATAACATATGCTAATTTTCAGGGTGGTCTCAATTTTCTAAGTATAATTTTAAGAGCATGAAGGGATGAATTATTTTTAAATAAGACAATGAATTCTAAAATTATTTTGCTAATATTAGAAAAATTCAATCTCTACTACAAAAATATATATGCGGTTAATAAGAAAAACGTATTTGATAATTTATACCAAAATTTCGGAAAGTCAACTTAGCGACTTACATTTTAAACGACTTCTTTTATTGTATAAATATTGCAGTAATCTAAATAATTTTCAATTCAACAAAAACTTTCAAATCTATATTACGCTAAAACTAAAACCTTTTTTTTTTTCAAACAACCAAAACCTATTAGCTTCTTGTGTTCTTTGTTAAATCCTTTTTTTCCAGATTGTTATATGCATGTTAACATGTTCTGTTTAATCTATGTCTCTCTTTTTATTTATAATTATTTGTTCTTTGTTAGATTTTATTTAAATAAACTAACAACTACAATGTGTTTATGTAGGTTTTACAGTAAACATAGTTGGAGAAACCTAAGGAGTCATCTCCTAATTTAAGATCATAAGTTTAAACTTTTTTATACAGAGATTATAACATATGCTAATTTTCAGGTTGGTCTCAATTTTCTAAGTATAATTTTAAGAGCATGAAGGGATGAATTATTTTTAAATAAGACAATGTATTCTGAAAGTATTCCAGAACCTGTATGAGTTATCATTTTCTATATTATTCTGTTTTTGTGTTTTGATTAAATAGTTTCTGTTTAAGTTATAAAGCAAATGAGAAGTTAAGAGGATTAATATTACTCACGTTTATTTGTATAAAATGGCATGAGCGTGCATATGCTTCTGTTTCTTTGCTTCCTATTATGACAATTGGTTATTTATTTCTAATATATTAGCCATTTAGTCATTTACATTTTTTTGTAAGTAATGTTATTTTATGGTATAAACGGAGATTAAGTGGCTACTAAACCTAAAAATTATGTAGAAATCCAACTCAACATAAGACAAGGATTACACAAGAAGCAAGTTTTAAATCTATTCGAAAACACACATAACCCTCGATTGGTGGCTTTTAAGGTTTTAAAAGTATTTAAAAGTCTTAAAAATAATTTATTTGCCAATCAAGCTTTTTTGAGTTTTTTGAATTTTTAAAGTTTCAACAAACACATATTTTTAGGTTATTTGCAAATTTGTGGAAATAAACAAAATATATAATTATATAATTTTTAGATATATATTATGTAATATTAATACACGTTTAACCCATCACTAATTCGGTTCAAATTCATGCCTATCGGGAGAGGTTTGACCAGCTTGAAAATTTAATCATTCGGTTTTGGATGTTTTAACCTTTTTGACAGTTTTTTATCCAGTTCATAGCTCACGAGTTTAATACAAATTTAACCAGTTACCAATCCATATCACATTCTATTCGGATCTATCGTCTTGTGAAATCTAATTTTACGTGAAACTTTTATTATTTCAAACATTGATATATTGGATGAAACTAAATCAATATAAATTTAAACTATAAATATTATTACCAATAATTATATCAATAAATATAACATTGCACATACATAATATATACAAAGATCAAAGAAAAATTAGTTTTGAAATCAACTCCGCACGTATGTGCGGGTCTGAATCTAGTCCTCTTTAAAAGTATAATGTTTCTTGCTACTAGAAAAGAGTTTTTTTTTTTTGGACATGGAGACAGAAAAATAGAATTGAGCCTGTGGAAATTTTGGTGGAACAGTCTTCAAGAGTGACTTTGTAAAGCCAAATCTTTGTGGAAAATTTTGATCGGCCACAAATTTATTTTTCACATGAGAGTTATTGTTGCAGCGTGCTATAGACGTTATCATAGGATTCTGTTAAGACTCTTAAGAGTATATTGTATAAAGAGTAAACACATATTTTTTTATTATCATTTGACGCACTTAACGAGAATGCTCAAGTAAATGACTTTTTTTTTAGAGTTAGGCAATGAAACAATATTGTAACAAGAGAAAGGCAAAAACGAATATGAAAATGTTCCTTGTTTTGATTAATGCAAGCGTAGGAAAAAGCAATTGCCTCGAAGATATGTTAGATCTCTTGTTTGCTGAAGAGAGGGTTTCTTAAAAGATTGAGTAAGCCTCAAATCCTGATTGAAGTCTCGCTGGTTGTGTTTGGTTACAGCTCTTTTGGACTTTTGAGAAGGAAATGACTAAATTTGAATGGCGGTGAAAATGTAAACTATCAAGAAGACCACAGTCGGGGTCTTGAATTTTCTTATGATGGCTAATATAAGCCTAAGTGCAAGACTATACACTATAATTATTGACATTGCTTAACCTAGAATCATTGACATTCCTAATCTTTTAATTGCTTCTTCTTTGGGGACAGAGTAGTTTTTGTGTGAAAGGATGTTGTCATGTACAAATCATTGATCTTAGATTTATTAACTTCAATATCGATCTAGGGACTCCCCCATCTAAATAGTTTTCGTTAATATCACAAAAATTATTCCCCAAAATCAATAGGTCACTATACCATGATTCTATCCAATTCAACGCGGCCAATGAAGCAATCATGGTTGCTGTTGGGGGTAGAACCCACCCCAACAAAGGGGCCCGGCCCAGGAGAAAGCCCATAAAAATTCCTTTCAAGAGTAAGGGGTATTATGGTATTTTTCCTGGACGAACCGACACGACTTCCTATAAATATAAGTGTACGGCCTCTTGAAAAGGGATCGGAAAAAAGCAGGAGAATTGGTACAGCAAGTACAAGAGTCCAGCTCATCCAAGCAAAAGTCAACGGTTTCAAGCTTATAGTTCGTAGAATCGACGAGATATAAGCTCGTCTTTTATCTTCGTCCATCTTTGTAACTCGTCTAAGTCGTGTTGTAACCCGTCTTTCGTGCCTCGGCATCAATATATTTAAAGAGAACTTCGACTCTCCTTTGACCGAACTAAACGTATTAATTGTGACCGATTCGGACATCAACAATTTGGCGCGCCAGGAAGGGGGAGCCAAGTCAAATTTTTCTAAAAAAATTGAAGAACGGACTTACACCAACTGGACGAGATGACCGCAGTTGACAAGCAAGCAAGCAAAGAAGCAAGCTCGTCGGGGGGAACGACTACCCCGGCAATGGAGCAAACGGAGCAGACAGTCCTTCCCACGCCGGACGCTCCAAGAAAGGTCGTAACGGTGGAAAGCCCAGAGACTTTCGTCATAGCCACAAACTTGACGACCCCTGCGACCACAGAGCCGCCACCGGTCCCAACACAACTCTCTCTGCTCGGCAACCAGCCCGTCTCCAGCATAGACGAGCTGTTCCGCGGAATCTTGACACGTCTTGATCAGCAGGAAGAGCGAACTAACAGTCGATTGGATGCACTCACTGCAGCGCAGATTAACTCACAAGACGAAATCAATCATCTCCACAATGTTCGGTTCAACCCAATGAACCTCACCTCCGCCAGGGCAACCCCAGGGTCGTATGCGCGAATTGACGGAGTGGAGCGTAACCCCATCCAACGCCTTACTGAGCAAAGTAACGAGGTGATAGATCGAACGAAGGATCCCGAGCTAGTAGCAATTAAAGAGCAAATGAACGAAATGGCCGCAATGCTTCAGAAAGCAACGGACAAGACACCTGGAGTCGGACTCATGCTCGAGGCGACTCAGCGAACTCCTTTCTCTCGAAGACTTGCCACAACGACAGTTAAACGAGCAGTCAAGCCGAGGTTGGGTCACTACGACGGAACGGTCGATCCACGAGACTTCTTACTCACCTTCGGTGTAGCTCTCGGCCCTTTACAGTTCAGTCCGGCGGAGTACGACGCGGGCGCTTGTCAAGTTTTTGCTGAGCATCTAACGGGAACTGCCTTAAGCTGGTTTTCGCGACTCCCACCAGGATCAATCGATAGTATCAGGGAGCTGATCACTGAGTTTCTGAAACAGTTTTCTGTTTTGATCGAAGACAAGAATTCCCATGCTGACTTGGATGCCTTAACCCAGTACAAAGACGAGTCGCTTCGGTCCTTTATAGGGCGATTCAAGGAAATCTACGTCAATATTTCAATACCGGATGCCGCGGCAATCGTCGCGCTTCGAAATGCGCTCTGGTATGAATCTCGGTTCAAAGAAGAACTGTCTTTGACACACGTCGAGACTGTGGCCGAGGCGCTACTCCGAGCCGCAAAACACATTGGGTTCGAAGAGGAGAAAGCTATCCACGCCAGGAAGCATTCTTCAGAAGCAAGTGCGATAACTAAGCAGCCTACAGCCGTAGCTCCGAAGGTCGATTACGTCGAGCCGCGACAGCACTTCACCAAGAACCAAGATCGAACCCGCCGAACCTTTGCGATCGGCGAAAACAAGTATATCCGGAAGGAAGGGGGGGGGGAAATAGTGCAACCTCGTATTGTGATTACCATCAGAGTACCACCCACTCGACTGATGAATGTCATTACCTCCAGAAGGTCTTGATGGAGCGTTATAAGAAAGGAAAAATAGTTGTCGAGCCCGACAGGAGCAAGATGACCCGACCTGGACGGAACGACGCCAAGCGTGCTGACAATATCGCCCGAAAGTTCGTCAAAGATTCGAAGATACTAGCCGATCAAAGTGAGGACGAGATGGAAATTCCAAACCTACTTGCTGAACGGCGCGAAGACAGCGGTCACGAAAAATGACCGCATACAGATCGCAAGCCTGATCAACGTCTCCCAACTGTAAGACGAATCAACATGATTATGGGTGGGCTAGCCGGATGCAACAATTCGGTCAGAGCAATCAGAGATTATACTAAGAAAGCCGAGATGATGAAGTCTTGGCCGTCGCGGTTCGAGGCTGAAAGCATGCCAATCACTTTTGACGGAAAAGATCTAGAAGGTTTGGATTTACCGCATAACGACCCACTGGTCGTCGAGCTTTTGATCGGCGAAAACGAGGTGACGAGAATATTAATCGATACTGGAAGCTCGGTCAACGTCATCTTCAGAGACGTCTTGTCACAAATGGAGGTCGGCGAACAGGACATTATGCCGGAATGTCATTCTTTGACAGGCTTCGACGGGGATCACCTTATGTCCGTCGGTACAATCACGTTGCCAATCTTCGTCGGGGGGATAGCCAGGTACTTTCGGTTCGCGGTTATCGACAAGCCGACAATCTATAACGTTATCCTCGGCACCCCATGGATCCACAAGATGAAAGCCGTTCCATCGACGTATCATCAGTGTGTTAAATTCCCAACCTCAAAAGGGGTGTATACGTTGCGCGGCAATCAGCAAACTGCACGAGCCTGCTTCCTGATTGAGCATAAACTTCGTACCGGGAAGAAATTATAGCAATCAAAGAAGCGAGTCGGCGACAGCAGCACGTCACCGACAGATGGAAAGCCGACTGCCGTCCAACAGGGCGTTGCCACGGTCGAGGAGGTGAGCCTAGATGAAAACGACAACAAACGATGCGTAAATATCGGCACCGAAATAACATCCGCCATGCGAAACGAGTTGATACTATTTCTCAAAACCAACATCTCAACGTTCGCATGGAACGTGACTGATATGAAAGGAATCGACCCAAGCGTCACAACCCACGAGCTCAATGCCGATCCAACGCATAAGCCGGTCAAGCAGAAACGGTGCAAATTAGGTCCTGAGCGCTCGCAAGCAGTGAACGACGAAGTCGACAAACTCCTCGGCGCCGGGTCAATCGTAGAGGTAAAATATCCCGAGTGGCTAGCCAATCCGGTGGTCGTCAAAAAGAAGAATGGAAAGTGGCGAATTTGTGTCGATTTTACCGATCTCAATAAGGCTTGCCCAAAGGATAGTTTCCCATTGCCAAGGATCGATCAGCTTGTCGAAGCAACCGCAGGCAACGAGCTGTTAACCTTTATGGACGCCTTCTCTGGTTACAACCAGATTCTCATGCACAAAGAGGACCAGGAAAAAACATCAATTATCACAGATAGAGGGACGTACTGCTACAAGGTGATGCCTTTCGGCCTGAAAAACGCAGGAGCAACATATCAACGACTAGTCAATAAGATGTTTGCCGAGCAACTCGGCCGGACTATGGAGGTCTATATTGATGATATGCTCGTAAAATCAAAGCGCGCAAAAGATCATATTACCCATCTGCGACAATGCTTCGACACCCTTAACAAGTATGGGATGAAGCTTAACCCGGCCAAATGCACATTTGCAGTCAAGTCCGGCGAATTCCTTGGGTACCTGGTAACCAGACGGGGCATCGAGGCGAACCCGAAGCAAATTAAGGCAATCATTGATCTACCACAACCAAAGAACGCCAGGGAAGTACAACGATTAACTGGACGGATCGCTGCTCTAAACCGTTTTATATCCAGATCAACAGACAAGTGTCTGCCATTTTATCAGCTTCTCAAAGCGAAGGGCAAGTTCGAATAGACCGAAGCCTGTCACAGTGCATTCGACGAGCTAAAAAACTATTTATCGACCCCACCAATCTTAGCAAAGCCGGAACTCGGCGAAATCTTATCCCTTTATATCGCAGTCTCAGAATCGGCTGTCAGCGGTGTACTCGTAAAAGATGAGCGAGGAGAGCAACGACCCATCTTTTATATAAGCAAGTCACTCGACGATGCGGAAACTCGTTACCCGACGATCGGGAAGGCTGCCCTGGCGGTCGTCACGTCCGCAAGAAAACTCCGACCGTATTTCCAGTCGCACACTGTCGCGGTCTTGTCCAACCAACCTTTGCGATCTATACTGCACAGCCCAAACCAGTCGGGCCGACTAACGAAATGGGCAATCGAGCTTAGTGAGTACGACATTGAGTATCGCACTCGTCCAGCTGCTAAGTCCCAAGTACTCGCCGACTTTCTTATTGAGCTACCGCTTGGGGAAGCCGAACCAACACCCACTGACCAATCAGATGATCGGTGGACCCTGCACGTGGACGGAGCATTCTCTCATCTCGGGTCAGGGATAGGGATTCGACTAACTTCGCCAACCGGAGAAATTTTGGAGCAATCATTCCGTCTCCGATTCCAAGCAACCAACAACGTCGCCGAGTACGAAGTGCTTATCGCCGGGCTTAAGCTCGCTAACGGAATGCAGATCAAGCGGATACGAGCTTTTTGTGATTCTCAGCTCGTCGCTAACCAGTTCAGCGGCGAATACGACACCAAAAGTGAACCCATGGCTGCCTACCTTGACGTCGTTAAAATTTTGTCAAAACGTTTTGATGAATTCGAGCTTATCAAAATCCCCAGAGGAGACAATGCTCCGGCCGATGCTTTGGCAGCACTCGCTTCGACATCGGACCCCGATCTTTGACGAATCATCCCGGTAGAGAGCATCGATGCGCCGAGCATAGGAGAGACGCATGCCGAGAGTTGCCTTGCACTCCACCAACCCAACGAAATCAGGACCACTTATCGAACGATGAGGTCAAACCGAGGATGTGCGCCTGCATCTGGCGACGACGCAACAGATTGGCGAGTCGAAATCCGAGCATACTTAGCGGACGGCGACGTACCAACAGACAAATGGGCTAGACGAAGGTTAAAGGCCAGAGCAGCCCACTACACCTTGATGAAGGACCATTTGCTTCGATGGACGGCATCAGGAGCCCTTCTGCTTTGCATACACGGCGACGATACTGAACGGGTCATGATGGAGACACACGAAGGAGCTGGGGGAAACCATTCAGGTGGCCGCGCCTTGGCATTACGAATCAAGAAGCACGGTCACTATTGGCCGACAATGATCTCTGATTGCGAAAAATTCGTCGCCAAGTGTGAGAAATGCCAGCGACACGCCCTAGTTATTCATCAGACAACGGAACTCCTGCGAGCCGGAGCAGCTCCTTATCCTTTCATGCGCTGGGCGATGGATATCATTGGCCCGCTACCGACCTCCAGACAAAAGCGATATATACTCGTCCTCACCGACTATTTCACCAAGTGGGTTGAAGCCGAATCTTACGCAAACATCAGAGCCAGGGATGTCCAACTCTTCGTCTGGAAACACGTAATATGCCGCCACGGCCTCCCTTACGAGATAGTGACGGACAACGGCTCGCAATTTATTTCACTACAATTCGAGAATTTCTGCGCAAGATGGCGAATCAGACTAAGCAAGTCGACGCCGAGATATCCACAAGGCAACGGCCAAGCCGAAGCTACAAACAAAACCATACTTGATGGTCTCAAGAAAAGACTAGATGCAAAGAAGGGTGCCTGGGCCGACGAGCTTGACGGAGTACTTTGGTCCTACCAAACAACCCCAAGGACATCCACTAACCAAACCCCATTCTCTTTAGCTTACGGGATGGAAGCAATGACACCAGCTGAGGTCGGCAGTTCAAGACTTAGACGAACAATGCTTGTTCACAATACCGCGCTCAACAGTCAGATGCTCTTAGATAGACTCGACTAGTTGGAAGAAGAACGAGACAAAGCACTCCTACGAATTCAGAACTATCAGCTCGCCGCGGCCAAGTACTATAACAAGAAAGTCCACGGTCGGCATTTCGACGAAGGGGATCTTGTCCTCCGTAAAGTCTTCGAGAATACTGCCGAACCAGACGCCGGAAAAATGGGGGCCAATTGGGAAGGTCCATATCTAATATCCAAGGTCGTTCACCCCGGCGTGTATGAGCTCCTAACAATGGGTGGCGATCAAGTGCCAAGGTCTTGGAATTCGATGCACCTCAAGCGTTACTACTAAAAAAAAAAGCGAGCTCGGTTACATCCAGTTCGTCCTTTATAATTCGAATAAGTATGTATGTGAACTACGATCGGCTTGATCCCTCCCGATCGGGGGGTACGTAGGCAGTCCCGTTTTACGGGACACAGCCGCTAATAATAAAAAAAATCTTCTTTTCCACAAGAATGAACCGTTATTTACAAGATATTTCAGTCGTTACCCTGGCCCGGTAACGATCCGACGTTCCAACGTATTTTTAAGACGAGTCGCAACTCGCACAAAAGGGTAAGCCGACTATTTACGGTCGCCCCTAGTTATTTTAAGTCGAGTCGCAACTCGCACTAAGGGTAAGCCGACTATTAACAGTCGCCCCCGGTCATATTAAGCCGAGTCTAACTCGCATAAAGGAAATAAGCCGACCATCGTGAGTCGCATCTTTTTTTTAAAAATAGGGGGAAAATATAATTCTCAAAGGTAGCACGAAACCTGCCTTATTTTTAATACAAGGATGCACCAGTCTGATGCGGGTGCCGACCCCATTACGGCACAAACAAAGAAGGGAAGAGGAAGAAGTATGACAAAGGGAAACAAATCATTCAATTCCTAGATCGGCGTTGGAAGGTTCGTTAAAATCCAACCCGCCGATTGTTGTCTGCCAATAGCGGCACGATTCCTTCAAATCCTTCAGCAGCTTCATCGGAACCGACATGCCTCGTCCAACCATATCCTCGAGATATGCACAGATTCCTTCGACGCGACTACTTTCGCTGAAGTAGTGATTCGTGCCCTCCAAATGCGCAACGTAACGGCGAAGCACATCGATACGATCACGGCAGGCTTCGATTTCCTCCCGTTCCTCAAATGGCCTCCGACCAAGGGCATCAAGGTCGCCCTGCTCAAGTGTGGGAACTACCACTTCCGCACATAAATCTTCGAGCCGGGTGCGCTCTTCCACCAAACGATCCCATCGCCACTTCGGGAAAAAAAGCCCTTCGTCAATCAGCGGTTCAAGACATTCCACAACCCCATCGACACGACAAAAATCGTAGTAACGCTCGAACGAACGACGGGTGGCAATGATGTAAGCCCTTAGCCGCTGGATACGAGCATTATAGTAGTTAAGTTCCGACTGAATCACCTCGTCAGATCTAACACCGAGATGTGCTTGCGCCCTGCGCAACCAAGCTGATCTAGTCGTCACCGGCATCAGAATAACTTCTTCCTTCCTGCAAAAAAAAAGGGAGAGAAAACAACAACAACAAACTCAACGAGAACAAGACTAAAGAAAGGAAAACACAGTTTATTTATAGAACAAAGGGCACAAGTCCCAACAGGCGTAAGTTTCAAAAAAAATGCATTTAAAGACACCAATAAACAACGTTTCGAAAAACAAGGCATTAAATAAAACCCGTAATTAATGCCCCGAGGATACGAGTAAAGTTTTTAAGGGAGCCGACCCCTATACACGGCGCATTAAAGTACGTGGGAGCCGACCCCAAACGAGGCAAAAGAAAGATAGTACGAGGGAGCCGACCCCTCAACACGGCGACAGCAGCACAATCACGAAATTAAGCCAGCAACCGGAGATTCGCGTTCAGGAGCTGAGGGACGAGTAGGTCCTTCGTCAGGACAGCCCAAAACTTGCTCCTCCGTTCCTTCAGCAGGATGGTCAGCAACTTGCACCTCAACTCCGTCTGAAGGATGATCGTCGACCTGCTCTGGCTCGTCCTGTTCTTGCTCGTCTTGCTCTTCACCTCCGATTTCCCCACTCTCCGTCCCGTCGTTTCCCTCATCGTTAAAAACTTCGGTATTTTCACTGGTTGGGGAAGCGATCCAAGTCGGGATTGGGGGAAGAGGTCCGGCAAAAACCTGAGATAAGCCAAAGTCAGCCTCGGTGATGTCTGGCAGATCCAATTCTTCGACCTCGCCCTTCAGTTGATTCATCACGGCCTCAACCTGATCCTTGATCTCCTCATCAAGTAAAGAGATTCGACCCTCGGCGACGAGCGCTTCAAGCATTTGAACATTGCCAACAGCTTGGTTGTACTCAAGGAATTTCTCCCGCGACGCTTCAACTGCTTCGGCGTGGTTTTTATGCTTCAACAAGAGCTTCCTTACGCGACCAGCCACTTCATGAAAAGCATTAATTCGCTCGTGGTGCCCATATTCATCACGCCGATCCCTGAGCCTCTTTGTCTCCGAGCTAAAAACGAGCTTCAGACCGTTACGAGCAGCTTCGGACTCCTCAAGCTTCGTCGTAAGAGAATTGCGCTCTTTGATTAGCCCGCTCCGGTGATGTTCGAGCTTGGCCACAAGGTCGCTCAATCTCTGGTTTGACCGAACCGCCTCCCCCAGTTGAGCCTCTAGACGCTCAATCCTCTCATTCGCCCCCCCCCGAACGTTCCAAGTCCCGAACACGTCGTTCATAGCGAGAGGCCATACGGTTAATACGCGCGATGAACTGTTAAACAAAGAAGGAATGAGGACATAGAGAAAAGTATAACTACACAAAGGAGGATTCAAAAAGGTAGGGTTTGTTTAAGTGACGAACCTCAAAGGATGCTTGCGCGACCTCAGTGACAGCATCAGCCTCTTTCATCCTCTCAACAGAAGGAAGACGACCCTCGCCAAAGTGGATCTTCCGGAACAACTCGGCACAAGATTGCGAGTCATCCGGGAAAGGACGGGCCCCAGATGAATGAGTAAAGTCCCAGCTAAAATCGATCTGCTTTGACTTCTTCACTGGGGCAGGCAGCTCTTGTTCAGGACCGTCCTTCCTCTTCTGCGAACTTTTGGGATCGGCAATGCGACCAGAAGTGCCGTCCGTCTTCCTCCTTGGAAGCGTTTCCTCGGGACCAGTATGGCGATTAGGAGGAGGGGATCTTTGACGCATCCTCGAAGGGTCGTCCACGGCTTGACGAGAAGAAGGAAGGGTCCTTTTGGACGAATCAGCAGCAGGGGGATCAGAATCTCGACGAGCATCCTGACGAGGAGCCGAACGAGAGGACGGATCCGGAGCTCGACGATAGCGAGCAGATGCGTTAGGGACATTCATGTTCATCTTTCCCATTGTCTTAGCTAAAAAAAAAAGGAAGATGGGGACGATATCAAAACAAAGCTGGCAACACATATTTTAAAAAAAATGATGATAATAAGGGTAATACCTCTTGGTCTTCGGTTAGATGTTAACTTCCGCGGACGATCTTTTTTACCCCCGGAACCCGGCCACACGTAAGGGCAATGGAGCTTAATCGCGTCTATTTCAGCTTGAAAAGAAGAAGGGTATGGAAGCAAACACCTCGGAATAACAACTGAAAGCAAAAAAAAATATATATATATGTTAAGTAAAACTAGACGATGCATGTGAAGGTAAGCAAGCAAGAAGGGTCGGCTACCGGGTGAAGGGTTCCACCCAGAAAACCAAGGGATCGACGGATCCTCCATAACCCCGCGGCAACTTCCAGGAAGAAGTACGAGCCCTTCCAGTTATATGTTTTGCCCTTGGCACCCTCGACGAGCGTCGTCTTCTTTCCCGACGCTACGTAATAGAGTCCGGGAGTCTTTTCTCGGCTCGACGGATTCAGACACGTTAGCTCTTCGAAATGATCACAGGTGAGCTTGACCCCCGCAGCCTCGGCCATGATCGAAAGACCGACAGCGTTCCGAAAGGTCGCCGGGGCAAATTGGGAAACAGCCGCCTTTCGACGAGCGAAATACGTCATCAAAAAGGAAGGCATAGGGAAGGTCAATCCGCATTCGGTGAAATACTTCTCTGAGAGACAAATAAAACCGGCGGGTGCATCCCAGGGACGTTGAAATGAGGCCGGAATCAAAATCTTCGGCCTAGTATTCAGTATCTTGGAACAAGTCGCATCAATTGTCACGTCAATCTTTAACTTCCCGACGTGAACTGCGTCAATCGCCGCATCAATCTTTATCGATGTCGGCGGCATGTGATTGAAAAGGTTGACGGTCGGCAGAGGAACATCGTCCAAATTGGGAGGAGATAGGTCGTCGTTGAAAGGCTCGTCTATCAATGAGGGGATTCTGAAAGGACGCCCTGACGAACTAGGGACTGCCGACCCAGGAGTGATACGACACCTTATTTCTTTGAAAAGAGCCGCATCTAAATCCGCCGAAGACGAATCAGAAGAATTCAAGGAACGGCTTCGACGACGAACAGATTTAGTAGAGTCGCCAGATTCGGAAGATGTCGCTCGTCGAAGGTGACTCCCGGCAGAAGGATCAGACGATACGGATTGAGGAGAGTTCATAACGAAAAAAGCACAACACACAGAAAGCAATATAACGACGAGATAGGAATAAGGGGGAATACCTGAACGACGAGAGCACCGAAGGCACGAAAAGAAGATAATGAGGCCAGAAGAGAAGTGATATTTATAGAGGAGAAAAGAAGAATCCAGAAACGTCATCATTACAGCACGCGCTCAATGACGATACAACTTCCGGACCTCACGCGCTTTGGGCATCAAACGCGACGATTCGACCCTCGATATTGGAGACCGCACCCTCACGCGCAACTCTTCGTTTGCCCAATCAGAACAGTAAACCAACGCTTTCTCACGCGCAGTCCTTCGCCTAAAGACTACGAACTAAAGGCGAAGGGGGGGGACTACTGTTGGGGGTAGAACCCACCCCAACAAAGGGGCCCGGCCCAGGAGAAAGCCCATAAAAATCCCTTTCAAGAGAAAGGGGTATTATGGTATTTTTCCTGGACGAACCGACACGACTTCCTATAAATATAAGTGTACGGCCTCTTGAAAAGGGATCGGAAAAAAGCAGGAGAATTGGTACAGCAAGTACAAGAGTCCAGCTCATCCAAGCAAAAGTCAACGGTTTCAAGCTTATAGTTCGTAGAATCGACGAGATATAAGCTCGTCTTTTATCTTCGTCCATCTTTGTAACTCGTCTAAGTCGTGTTGTAACCCGTCTTTCGTGCCTCGGCATCAATATATTTAAAGAGAACTTCGACTCTCCTTTGACCGAACTAAACGTATTAATTGTGACCGATTCGGACATCAACAGTTGCATGAATGCGCTTAGATAAAAGAAATGTCAAAAAAAAAAAAAAAACTCAATAAGAAGTATATATAGTAGTAAAATACAAAAATCACTTTCAATGGTAATTCTTAAGATGTTTAAAAATTTTTAAAATAAAAGAAATGAAAAATAAAATAGAGGTATCTCCAAATTGAATGGGAAGTCTCTAGGGAGACACTTTAGACTTTTAAAAATGAGAGTGTCATAAAATGTTAAATTCAATGTTAAGACACTCATGAGGTTTATGGATGATTGATGAAGATGGTCTAAGAGACAAAGACGTGTGCTCATATGTTGTTAATGCACCCATGTGTCGTGGTTAGACAAAAATACAAAATAAATGATAGAAAAATAAGACACACACTTGTGTTCAGGTTATGAGGATAAGAAAGAGCAAAGCCAATCATCAAAGTTTATATTCTTTCCTAGTAAGTCGTATGTGAAGTGTGAACAATAACTTTGTGCCCGACAAAGACTTTTGGATTCCCAAACCTTCTTACACTTCTCTAACCGATGGAAGACTTTTGCAGTTTTCTCCTCACGATATCTGTTTTCTTCCTACGAATTAATAACTTACATTATTGATTATACGAAATCATATTTATATTTGTAAAATAAATATATAATTACACGAAAGATCCATGTATCTTAGTTGGTTTAGGTTACCGATTGAATCTGGAACTTCACCTACTAGCTTATTTAGAGAAAGACTAAGATATGTGAGATGAGAAAAATTTCCAATGGAAGAAGGAACTTCACCTACTAATTGGTTATGAGAAAGATCAAGAGATGTGAGATGGGAAAGATTTCCAATGGAAGAAGGAATCTTCCCTTGGAGATTGGAAAATGAAAAATCTAGGCTACGAAGATGTTGGAGTTTAAATACACCACTGCTAGTTTTCAAAGAGGTGTTGACAGTAATATCCGAGGAATGGAGAGATAATGATATCACCTCTCCCAAAATATCATCACAAGTGACACCTCGCCAAGAACAGCAGTGAACGCTCTTGTTCCATGAAGTTGTTGGTACACCGAACTCTTTTTGTACCTCCAAAAGAGCATCTCTTTGGTCATGGCGGCACAATGACAGTGTGAGAGAAGAAAAGGTAGTAATACTAAGAAAACAATAGAAAAAATAGATGGTAGTAATACCAAGAAAGCAATAAGATTGGTTTTGTATCATTCTAAATTTTGGAGACAAAAACGACTTTTTTTTTTTTTTTTTTTTTTTTTGTGTTGTTAAATTGGTATGTGATAGATATGTATTGGTTACACACTTATCTTTATAATAGAACACATCATTCGTAAGAACGTTGACTTGGCAAGTCTTCTTATAAATTAATTGGGTCATGTAGCTAAGACGGAGTCAATGAATCCTTTCTTACATCCTTTTTTCCCTTTTAGTGAAGAAATTTCTTAGCACCCATTAATGTGTTTGACGAAACGTCTAGAAGATAATTATTTTACTTTTGACAGAGAGCGGACGAGATTTTTTTTTCTTTTAGTGAAGAACCTTGTTTTGGAGCCATATCATTATACACACAATTCTCTTGTGCATCTTTGCAGACAATTCTTTGGGATGATTTTGAGAGCATCATGTATTTAGAAGACTAAAATTAATCTCTCACTTTTTTTCTTTCTTCTCATAGCATATTAGTAATACTTTTTCCCTAATAATAATAATAATAACTAGATAATGATCCGCACTGATAGCGCAGAAATTTTTTTTATTTCGCTATTTGTTTTTATTTGTTAAGATTATGATTATGTTGTATAATTTATTTACATGTTATATAATATAGTTTAATATAGTGAGTTTAGAGTCATATTAAACTATTAATATGTCGACCTGGAAACTAATACCGTTACCCGTATTCGATCCGTTATTCGGCTCTTATCCGTCCCGAAAAAGGGTACCCGCAGCTTTAGGGTCAAGTGAAGGGTATTATAATTATATTATTTGTGAATAAGGATCATATCGAGTATTAATTTATTTTTTGATATTCGTGCCGTTACCCGTCTCATTACCTGTTTTGTTACTCGACCCATAAATACCCATTTATATTTTATAGTATTATTATTTATTAATAATTATATATATATATATATATATATATATATATTCTAGAATAAAAGTTAAAGCTTAAGTTCAACTTAACTTTTTTTTTAATGGAAAATGATTGTTATTTATACATTTTGTTATTTATATATGAATGACCCGTGCTGTAGTGAGGGAAATAACTTTTCTGTTTACTTTTTATAAAATCATTTTAATTATATTATTATGTATTATAATTATTTTGCATATTATATAATATAGTGTTTTTTGAGTCAAATTATATAATACTAATTATTTTTTTTTGTGTATAATATAAAATAAATTCATATGATGGATTATAAATTTCCATCTACTTGAAAACGTTTATATATATGTACGTTTTGTAAATATATATGTTTTATCATAATAGGTTATGTTTCATTTGCTATTTTTATGGGTAACTATTTTCTGGTTACAACAAATTAATAATAAGATTTTGTTATTATATTTTGAATTAAATACAATGCCATTTTGTGTAATGTACCACATGGGAGTAAGGTTAATTGTTTAGAACATTGCTTAAATAATAGAGATAAGAAGCACACATCTAATTATTACTTAGGTAAAAACTAAAAAAATTTATTCATGTTTATTCACTTATTGGACAAGCCAAACTCAAAAATCAGGTTTTGCTTGCCTTAGATAGTTGGTGTTTAGTTTTCCAAGTTGAATCAAACCAGTAAAGCTCACACTAAAATGTTACCCTGGATACTGCCTTCAGATATATTTGGTGGGTATATACCTATTTGATCTCGACATATGAACCCCAAAGTTTTAAACTTAAACTACTAGAACTATATCTACAAAAAAACTCATATTCACCAATTTACATATAATCAAAACTAAGAATCAAGTGTTGTAAACAGAGAAAGCGGAAACAAAGATAATCAAGAAGAGATGTATGAAGGAATTTAGCAGGAAATAGCGAAAAAGGTAAACATTGAACAAGGAGTCACATTTTAGAAAGACAGTTGATTTGAAACCTTACATAGTTGCATTATACAAGTATATATTCTTTTGTTGTCAATGATATATTACAATTTTCTCATGAAAATACAGAGCCTGATATTCTTTGGCAAAACATAATCTGATTTTAAAAAAGTCAATAGCTCTATACGAAACTGCAAATACAAGTCCTCAAACATAATACCGTAAATCAATCAGCAATGCATGTAGACTCAATTTTCCACTAAAAAAAAGTCAGAAGAAGGGACCAAAAGCATTAAAAAAGATTTGAGGAGGTGATATTTTATACATGTATTTAATAATTTTAAGAGCATTTTTAAAAATACCTATTTTGTATGTCACTTTTCAAAAATACCACTTCATATTATCCATTTTCAAAAATATTCCTTTTTAATATACAAAATGACTAAATTCTAAACACTAAACCCCAAATGCTAAAACCTACCCTTTTAAAAATTAAATCCTAATCATAAAATAAAAAACTCAAATCTAAAAAAAAAATTCTAAAAATTGATTTAACATATTGTAATTGTGTAAAAAATGACAAAAATTAAAATGTTTAAAAAAGGATATTTTTGAAAAAAGGTATCTCAAAAAGAGAATTTCTAACGAATTATCTAATTTTAACTTAGTTCATATGCATTCTAAGAGTTAATGTGTTTACATTTTGTATTTCATTGTTCAACCCTAGAGAGTCTCTTATAACCTCTCCATCAAGCTTACCAATCCTAATCACAGTTCACAAGGGATCCTAGTGGTACAATCTGTGTAACTAAAGAATTTTATTTTCACCAATTTATGAACAATTTGTGACCAAAAAAGAATTTGTGACCAAAAAAGAATTTGCGACCAAAAATTTTTGACTTCTTTAATTTAATTTGTCATTTAGGGGTGGGAAATACTTTAATTTAATTTGTAATTTATTGTCAATAATTTTTTCTAATATTACACATTTAATTCTAAAACCAAAAACAAATATAATATTTCGAAAATCTAATCTTATTTTGCCAATATAATCTTAATTCATAATTTTTGCAGATGAGGAACTGCATGAAAACTGTTAACACCATTGGAATTTAATTTAATTTAATTTAATTTGTAATTTATTGTCAATAATTTTTTCTAATATTACACATTTAATTCTAAAACCAAAAACAAATATAATATTTCGAAAATCTAATCTTATTTTGCCAATATAATCTTAATTCATAATTTTTGCAGATGAGGAACTGCATGAAAACTGTTAACACCATTGGAAGGAAGGACATCCAGCAGACTATGGTCCGGAAGAGCAGCCGTATTCAAGCCCTCAAAGCCTCAATAGCACTCAACTCTGGAGGCGGTGGGGAGTGCTCTGCTGGTCAAATCGAGCACTGGGAGAGGGATATGTTATCATGCCAGAAAAAGATTTCTAACCTCCGACATGAAATGAATATAGCCATATGGGAGAAACTTAAAAGAGTTGAAGCTTCTGAGTTTGAGGAGAGTTAACACATAATGAATGGACTCATGCATATCATATATAGCTACAGTGCCACTACTATCTATAATAGCATATATATTAACATTTTTGAGGTATATTCGGTATTTTACTTTTTAAGTAACATTTATTTATAAAGTTAACCCCTAAAAAATTGCATAAAAAACATCAATTACATTTCTAAAATATCTCTAGTTCTCTACCAATTTAGTTTATAATTTTCTAAAACAATTTTTATATTTAGAACCTTGTAACACTTAATATCATATTCCAAAATATATATACAATATCTTTTATTTTCCTTTAAAAACTCTAATATTTGATAATAACTAAACTGTTTGATATAAAACAATTAAAATCCATAATGGTTATTAATATGCGGATAAAAAATGTAAGAATAATCATTTATGGGTTAAATCTAATAAATTCGAGTATTTATAATATAATTTAACCCGTGGTATACCGTATAGTCATGGATATAATTATTTTGCTGGTTAAATCTGAAAACACTAAAAACTTACAGGTTAAATTTAAAAACAATAAATTTTTAAAAAATAATAATGTAAGAATATTTTTTTCATGGGTTAAATCTAACAACACTAAAAATTTAATTTTAATAACCATAAGAAATTCAATACGGAAAATGTATAAAACTATTATAAATAAAACTAAATAGCTGATCTTCCGTGTCCGCGGTATACAATTGGTCAAATTTTAGAATTCAAAAAATACAGTTTACAAACAAAATAAAATAGAAATCTTTTTTTTTGTTATAAAAATATTGTCATGTGATGTACCTGAGGTTAATATCTAGTTATAATAAACAATCAAAATCACTAATCTTTCACATGTTTCAATATTAATATAGAAAACTCCTGATACTGCTCCTATTCCTCCCCACTCCTAATACTGCTCCTACTGTGTTTTTATATTCAGATGTCTTTGGACAGTCTTATGAAAAAACATGTGGAATACTCAGGGATGGAGATGATTTTTGGACCCAACATATTTTGCAAGGGCAGAAGATTTTGTTGTTTAGCACCACGACTGTGACGGAACTGATTATCAATAGCCCATCGATATCTTGATTAAGATTCTAGATGAAGAGGATTCATCAGCTTCCTTTTCTGCTTTTGTCTCCCATTTCGGAGATGGTGAAACGGTCGTCATGTGATTGATTTGACTTGCATGATAATGGGTGGAGTTAATAAGTTTGACGACAAGATTGGATTATGAGGCCAAGAGTTTGGCGAGTAAGGTTTGAGTGTTTGAGGTAAGGTGAAATACTGACCTTATGAGTTCTAAGGGATTGGATAGTTGCATCATCGAGCATAAGCATCTATAATGCTTCGGTTGGTCAAGTTGGTCGGAGGAAAGGGAGTGCGGCTCAGAAATGGATCGGGAATCACTAGGTTCATCGTGAAATAACAGAACTAATGCGCATGCTACCTCCCTACAGAAGCGTACAATTCGGAGCGTCCATGGGCGGCCGGTTTGGTCGGAGAAAGGTAAACACAGCTCGGCGGTGGGATGGGGAATCTGTACAGATGCCTCAGTACAACTGATGCGTCAGATAACTCTCTTCCGGCCCACTGCTGTATTGGACGGTTATTATAACTTAGCGTGCATTGCATGACATTGTACGGTCTAAGGGAAATGTTATTGATGGCTACTTGGATTTCAGGAAAGGAGGGTGATCGTGGAAAGAGAACTACTTAGGCGCAAGACTCGTGGCCGGGACGATGAGTGGGGGTGATATGGGTAGCTAGGATCGATTATACAACTTGTACTAGCTTATATACAAACTCATAAGTTGTATCGAATCCTTTGATTATTTACTACAATACATGAATGTTTGCTTTACTCTATTTTTATCATATAGACTCTAAATAATGAATCTCAGAATAATACAAATGAAATTTGTTAAAGAATGGACCCTAAATTATGACTATGTAGCGAGTTTGGGCGAGAGAACCTCACCGGACATAGATAGTCTGGGGTCGTAGTCTTTCAACGCTCCACTAAATGTGTTTTTCTTGGATATCCGTCTAACAATCGTGGGTATCTTTGTCTGGAATTTTTTTCCTGCCGCATAATTATTTCACGTCATGTAGATTTTGATGAATCCATTTTTCCGTTTTCTATCACCTCATCTAGTTCACCTCTGCACCCGCACATGCGACTGTTGAAAGATGATATTTCTGTATAACTCGATTATCGAGCTCCTAGTAACCCAAACGCGGGAAAGAATGACGACGTCGATGTTGTATTGGTTTTGAGGTGTGGCAAACAAAACTTGAGTAAGTCCTTTAAATATTTTGTTTCTTGTAATTTTATGATTTCTATAGGTTTCCAGTTTTTAAATTTTTGACTTACAAAATATAGGGTGAATTACTCAAATGTTATTCATTTTAGGTAATATTACCAGAATCTACAAAAACTTTTTTATTACTAGAATATTTCGGGTATTTTCAAAATACCCAGCGTGCCCCTGTTTTATGTTACCGGAAAAAACGTTATTACAAAAATGCTATTGCCACGTCAGACGCCACGTCAGAAATCGCTGACGTGTAACCATAACTCAGCCGTAACGCGATACAGAGTATGTTGCGGCTGAGTTATAGGTATGTTGCGGCTGAGTTATCGGAAAAACATTTGAGTAAGAGCGGACGGCTGACTTATGAAAATCTGGCTGAGTTATGCTCATAAGTCAGCCAAGCGTTATGGCTGACTTATTAAATTTGGCTGAGTTATGCGCATAACTCAGCTGTAGTAATGGCTGAGTTTTCACCTGATGGTTGAGTTGTCAAGATTTTGGCTGAGTTATCGCTACGACACGGTTGAGTTGTCAAAATTTTGATTGAGTTATCACAACGACACGGCTGAGTTGCCATTTACCGACTGGATGAGTTATGAAAAATGGCTGACTTATGAGATGTAGTTATGGCTGAGTTATGGTAAAAAAACTATAACTCAGCCGTCATAGGCTGACTTATCGACAAGTCAGCCGTTTGACGGCTGACTTATTGGCAAAAGATTAATTACTAGAATGTTTTTCAGTTACGGCTGACTTATCAAACGATACGGCTGAGTTACATATTTTCAGTTCATGAAGCGGCTGAGTTTGGCAGCAATTTTTTTTGCTTTTTAATTACTGTAATGTTTTTCGTGTTGTGGCTGAGTTTTAGTTAGGCTGAGTTATGGTATTGTTTCATGGCTGATTTTCCACGTCGGATGCAGCATCCATGTCAGCATTCCATGTCATCATCTTTTTTCTCCGTAAATACGAAACGTCGTTCGACTCTGGTTCTTCAACTGGTTAATAAGTGAACTATTTACCTTCTTATTCACCTTGTTCTTCTACTTCTTCTTCACTTTCTTCTTCACACCTTGTTCTTCTACTTTTGTTCTTCCCCACCTTGTTCTTCATTATATTTCATGGATCCAGTGCCGGTACTAGTTGTGTCCGGTAATTGGATAAAGACACAGAGATATGTATGTAACTCCGACGAGAGAGGGTGTATAGTTGTGCAGATAGATGGAGGCACAACATACGACAAGCTTGTTAAGCTTGTTCTTGAAGACTACGGATTGGACTCGTTTAGACATGAGCTAAAGCTGAGCTACATGTTCTCGAACAGGGCAATGAAACATATGGCGCATGATACTCCACCAGTTTTTGTCTCCAATGATCGACAGTTGCAATGTTTTTTGGGTCTATGGAAAACCGATAAGCTACGTCTCTGTGTAGAGTTTTCGGCGAAAGAGTCTACAGAAACTAGTGGAGCTAGAGTAAGTATGATTCAGCGAAGCAGAGACTCAAAAGCAGAATCTACATACGAAGTGTGCGATGGGGGATTTGAAGGCACTTGTTTTGATTATGGTAAGATTGTTGACAAAGAAAACGAAGAAGAAGCTGTCGAAGTAGCATCTGACGAAGAAGAAGATGATGAATTTTCAACCCGATTTGATGTTTTCGACGACTCCGATGGTGAGTCATCTGATGACGAGAAGTTTTCTGTATTGGGCGAGCCTCAAAGTACAGTGGAAGACCCACCTACTCCGCCTCCTCAGAAGAAAGCTCATAGAGATGATAACTTTGCCGGATCAAAGATAAATCCGAAGGCTATTAGGTTGGAGGTGTCAACGCTAAAAATTGCTGTAGGACAACGATACAATAGCAAAAAGCAGTCCAGGAATCACGTGAAACTTATTTCGGTTAGGGATGGATTTGATTTTAATTTACCAGTCTCAAATCCGAGACAAGTGGTTTTTAGGTGTTGGGTTAAAGGATGTCTTTGGATAGTTCGTGCATTTGTACAAGGGGATGACCCGGATTTTCATGTTCGTGTATACGATTCGGAACACACATGTTCTGTGACGGAATGTTCTACTAGATGCCGTCAATCAACAGCTGATGTACTGGCAGGTCTTTACAGGGACTATCTTGGTGATCTTGGTCCGGATGTTAATCCTAAAAGTGTCGGAGTCATTTTCAATAAGCAATTTAGTCTAAAGGTAATTACTATGTTTCGACTGACTTATTGATAATAATGGTTGAGTTATAGGTATGTATAGGCTGAGTTACTTATTTATAACAATGGCTGAGTTATAGGTATGTATAGGCTGAGTTATTTACATTTTACGGCTCATTTATTGATTATTTAAGGCTGACTTATTCGAATGTATCGGCTGAGTTATTTATATATTATGGCTGATTTATTAATTTGTTGGTGTCGACAGATGGGTTATTGGAAGGCATATCGAACTCTGCTGAATGCAAGGCAGATCCATCAGGGAACTCCTGAGGAAAGTTTTAGCGAGTTGCCTTCTTACATATTCAAGTTAAAAAGGGAAAATCCGGGTACAGTCACGCGTCTTCAAATAGGTGATGAAGATAGATTCAAATATGTTTTTATTTCTTTTGGTGCGAGTATTGCTGGGTTTGCTTTCATGCGCAAAGTTGTTGTTGTCGACGGAACGTTTCTCCATGGTAGTTACAAAGGGACACTTCTAACAGCCCTAGCTCAGGATGGTAACTTTCAAATTTTCCCATTAGCTTTCGCTGTTGTTGACACTGAAAATGATGAGTCTTGGCGTTGGTTCTTTACACAACTCAAAGTTGCCATTCCAGACGAAAACGATCTTGCGATAATCTCCGACAGACATCAGTCAATAGGGAAAGCGATTCGTCAAGTGTATCCGTTGGCTTCACGTGGAATTTGCACTTACCATTTGTATAAGAACATCTTGGTGAAGTTCAAAGGAAAACATTTGTTCCCTCTGGTAAAAAAAGCGGCAAAGTGTTTTAGGCTAACTGATTTTAATGAGGCTTTCAATGAGATTGAAGCACGTCATCCCGAACTACATGGATACCTCCAACGAGCTGGTGTCCGAATGTGGGCGCGTGTTCATTTCCCGGGTGAAAGGTACAATTTAATGACAACGAATATTGCAGAATCAATGAACCATGCACTGTCAAATGCTAGAAGTCTTCCCATAGTTCAACTTCTAGAATCGATACGGGATATGATGACCAGATGGTTTTATGAACGGAGAGAGGATGTGAAACTATTACAGGTAATTTTACATAAGTCAGTCGTCAATGTTGATAACTCAGCCGTAACAGTTACCATATCTCTGTCGTAATTGTTTCCTTATCTCAGCCATTACCATTATAGTTTCCATAACTCAGCCATTGTTGTTTTAATAACTCAGCCATAATTGTTTTCATAACTCAGCCTAAAGCATTTTTTTTTTGTTCTACTCCCTTATAGGACCGTGTCACCGGAGCAAGACTTATGGAGGTACAAACGATTGATGCTGTACGTGTTGAAGTGAAATATGGATCATCTTTGCATGTTGTAAATTTAGAAATAAAAAGTTGCACATGCCGTCGTTTCGACCACGAGAAAATACCATGCATCCATGCAATCGCAGCTGCAGAGCATATGGATGTGTCTCGTATATCCATGTGCGATACGAAATTTAGGAGTGTCGATTTGGTTAACGGATGGGCTGGTTCAATCATGCCTCCAGATGAATCATTCCCTGCTCCTGAAGTTGTGGATAATCAGAAGTGCTTGCCTCCGATTGTTGTGAACCAGCCAGGAAGACCAAAGAAGCGTAGGATTAAATCATCTTTGGAAGTTGCCACTGAAAATAAACGCCCTAGGAAGCAACACGCATGTTCGCGATGTAAGCAAGTTGGGCACAATGCGAAAACTTGTGCTCTATAGTTTATTTTGTGTTATTACTCATCTGTCAAAGTATTATTACTTTATTTTGTGGTATTACTCATCTGTCAAGTAGTATAACTCAGCCATAACACACTATAACTCAGCCATCACATGAATCGACGAGATATTTCATCCTGTATCATGATAACTCAGTCGTAATAAACTATAACTCAGCCATATAATCAGTCGTATAAATCAGTCGTTTGTTTTCATATTGTTTCTTTGATAACTCAGTCATGACAAGGGAAACGATTTTTATGAAAACATCGTCGGGGAGCTCCGGCATCTTGGGTGCTAGAGCGGACATAGTGTTGTAAAAAAATAATTTTATTCTAGTTTGTAGTTGAGAGGTAATAGACTAAAGTAACCGGAATACTTGTATATATACAGAGATAGAATAATATTATATTATTTGGTTGGACCAGAGTATTACAACTCTGCTGTCAAGTGAAAATATCAGCCATTACTCTTTTGATAACTCAGCCATAACTCACTATAACTCAGTCGTAACTTGACCTTTCGTTTTCCCGTAAATAATATAACTCTTTTGATAACTCAGCCGTTATAATATATCATTCATTTACCCGTCAAGTCATATATATCACTCATTTACTTTAAAACTGTTTCTTGTGATAACTCAGCCATTAATGAGAGGAGAGGAGATACTAAATTGTGGAAAATAGGGACCTTTAATACATGAAAAAAGATACTCGCCTTTAATACAAGAAATGGAAAATAATTATTTTAAAATAAACAGACTTTAGAGTCACGAGTTGATAAGGTAAAACTGGAATTCACTGCTGGAAACCCTAAAGGATCTCAAATACTTTGACGGACAACCACCAAAGGTAACAGTTTTTGCACATGATTTCAAAGATGTCTCCACAGTGGAGAGGAAGGAGACCGTGAGATGATGGAGAACGTCTTCTAAATAACACATCACAGCACAAGCGGGTGAAAGGAATAGCGGACTGTCAGGATAGCGAAGGGAGACTGTGTATGAGTTTTTTCGGGCCGTCTTATAACGAGATAACTCAAACATAAAATAATTACCGGTTAACATGGCATCCGAAGACTTCAGAGGATAATGATTTGCATCAAACAACTGGAGGTAATGGACGGCCATATCCTCATTCCCTTGACAAATACTTAGTACCCCACATGCTAAGGTGGCATAACCGTCGGCCGGTACAATACGACTGAGAATATCAATCCCACGCTGGATATCTCTATCCTCAGCCACAACCCTTAGCCCTTCGTAGTAAATGGCAATGGGGTTGCCGGCCTCAAAGCATTTGACAAAGAAAGGCCTGTGCCGCCCTTCATTTTGGAGGCTACCATCAGGGGCATGGGATGTGTTGATTTCTGATAGATCAGTACAAAGCCAATATATAGCAGCTGTCTTTAGAACTTCATCACTGTATACTGCATTTTTCCCCCTATGACCAGCCCTTAAAATAGAACCAAGTGAGGACCATCCACCATATTCTGCAGCATTTTCTGCAACAAGGGAAATGATTTTTATGAAAACATCGTCGGGGAGATCCGGCATCTTGGGTGCTCGAGCGGACAAAGTGTTGTAAAAAATAATTTTATTCTAGTTTGTAGTTGAGAGGTAATAGACTAAAGTAACGGGAATACTTGTATATATACAGAGATGGAATAATATTATATTATTTGGTTGGACCAGAGTACAATAAATTTTTCCCGTAAATATTACAACTCAGCTGTAAAGTGAATATATCAGCCATTACTCTTTCGATAACTCAGCCATAACTCACTATAACTCAGTCGTAACATGACCTTTCGTAAATAATAGTATAACTCAGCCGTCAAATCATATATATCATTCATTTACCTTTAAAAATTTTCTTGTAATAACCCAGCCATTACTCTTTCGATAGCTCAGCCATAACTCACTATAACTCAGTCGTAACATGACCTTTCGTTTTCCCGTAAATAATAGTATAACTCAGCCGTCAAATCATATATATCATTCATTTACCTTTAAAAATTTTCTTGTAATAACCCAGCCATTACTCTCTATAACTCAGTTATAATATGTCATTTCGTTTCCCGTATATATTATAACTCAGCCGTCAAGCGATATTTTGGCAGGAAACCATAAGTTAACCTAATAATAAACGCGACCTTTCGTTTTTCCTATTGTTTTTCCTTTATATTTTCCTCATTCATATGTCTGACTCTCTTTCATCTCTTTCATCTCTTCTTCGTTTCTATTGTTTCTCTTTATCTTCTCTTAAATCACAGATCTGTCTATCTGTTACATCTTCCTATCGACATGGAAGTTGTTCCTCACATCGATGGACAGTTTTTTAGAGATGTCGAAGCGATCATCTGCGCCACTGGTCGGGAGAATATTCCGGTTCTAAACCCTGGTGTGGGTTCCTTGGTTGACAAAACCACTGTTACGTGGTTCAAGTTCATTCATGTTCTCTCTATCGCGATTGGAGGAATACTTCAACACAACTGGTACCATGCGTGGCCGACGTACCGCTTGATTCCCTTCCACTTTAAGAGACGGTGGTTTCTCCTCCTCGCGGTAAGATCAATAAAACAAACCATATTGATATTATTCTTTACTCTTATCGTTCCTTTCCTTTAATTGTAGCGTAAATACACGTGGGATCCAAAGCATACTTTAACGGTCTGGACGCAGTTTAATTTGGTGGCTAGAACGATATTCAGATCCTAGATACGTGCTCTCAAGAGGATATGGGCGAGTGGTGGCAATAAACCCAAGATGCTGACTAGCATAGTTTGGAATGATTTGGTCGATATGTTTGAAGAATTTGGCCCAGATGACGTCGGTTTCAAAAAGTGATTGTCATTGTACTTTTGTGTCGTCTTCTACATGAACTAATGAACTATGAACTACGAACTATGATTTTGTGTTTTTTTGTTTTTTATTTTTATTTCGCTTTGTTAGTACTTTCATATTAATATAAGGGAAGGCAATCAGTCATTATTACGATATCTCAGCCATCAAGAATCATAACTCAATCATAAAGTTCAATAAGTCAACCACAATATAGAATAACTCAGACATCACTTTACCGTAACACTTTGAATAATTATTTTAAATTTAGATTTGAGTTATAATAATTTTAATTTAAATTGTCGGACAAATACTTTTACAAAAAATAAAAATGCGTGAAACGTTTTAATAATATCAAGAGACGTTTTAATACTTTAAGAAAAATAAAATTCGAAATTCGAATAATAATTATTTAATTATTTGCAATAATATCTTGTGATAAAAAGCTCACTTTATGAATTTATTATGCGTGTGGATTTGAGCAGGCACAGAATTAGTGATTTTTCACGCTTCCCTAACAACACTTTTGTAATATCGAGAGACGTTTTAATACTTATTAGTAATCTGACAGAACAAAAGACCCAAGAAAGAAAGAAGAATACATTTTCATATCTTCATATTATTGAGAAGACCCTAAACAATAACTCAGCCATAACGTTACCATAACTCAGCCAACCCCAAATTAGAATGACTATATAACCAACCAAACCGACCCAAACCGAAAACTAATTTTTCCATTATTTTCGGTTAATTACAGTTATATTCGGCTTGCTATCGGTTATATTAAGTTAATCGACCTAATTTGGATAACATTTGGGTTATTTATGGTTATATAGTCGTCTAACCGACACATAACCGGAAATAACCGAAAAGTAATTTCAAATTTTTTTTTAAAATTTGAAAAATGGTTATCATATTAGTATATCCAAATTACCACCTTAAACCAAACACAATATAACCAAAACCAAACTGTTATATTAAAACCCATAATATTGGAAATATGAAACATACATCTCTAACCCTAACCCTAACCCTAACCCTAACCCCTAAACGTCATGTGTTGTATGTTTTACACATCCTTGGTGAGAATGTGTAAAAATCAATCTTTGTCTATAATTATTACTTTTCATTGCTTATAGTGATTGTAATATTCCTTTTTTCATTCTATATTTTAATTTTGAGTTATAATAATTATAATTTACAAATATTTCATAAGTCAGCTGTTTATGTCGACAACTCAGCCGTATCAGTCAAATGTTTGAGAAATACTTTTATTCAAAATTTTTTTTTTTAATTCAAATTCAAATTTTAAATTCTTTTTAAATAAAAAATCGCTAAAATCTTACTTATTACGCGTGTGGTTCTTAACAGTAAACATAATTATTGTTTGTGTCTCTCCAACAACACTTTTTGTCTTCTCGAGAAGGTATATAATAAATTAATATACCGTAAACGATAACTCAGCAATAACTTTACCATAACTCAGCCAACCCCAAATTAGAATGAATAAATAACCGACCAACCGAACCAAACCAGAAACTATTTTTCCATTATTTTCGGTTAATTACGGTTATATTCGGCTTGCTATCGGTTATATTAAGTTAATCGACCTAATTTTGAAACGTTTGGTTATTTATGGTTATATATTCGTCTAACCGACACATAACCGGAAATAACCGAAAAATAATTTCAAATTTTTTTTTAAAATTTGAAAAATGGTTATCATATTAGTATATCCAAATTACCACCTTAAACCAAACACAATATAACCAAAACCAAACTGTTATATTAAAACCCATAATGTTGGAAATATGAAACATACACCTCTAACCCTAACACTAACCCTAACCCCTAAATGTCATGTTTTCAATGTTTACACATTTTGATCAGAATGTGTAAAAATAAATCTTTGTCTATCATTATTACTTTTCATTGCTTATAGTGATTGTCATAATCCTTTTTTCATTCTATATTTTAATTTTGAGTTATAATAATTTTAATTTACAAATATTTCATAAGTCAGCCGTGTGAAGTATGTAAATCAGCCGTAACTTAACCGTAAACCAGCCATAATTTTGAAAATAGACAAATCAAAGTTTTACAAATCCAAGTACAATTCCAAAAGAAACGAAATGAAGGAAGGACATAATGCATTATTTAATCTGGATAAAAAAAACAGGTGCCTCATCGTAGATTTCTGCAGCCATTTTAACCCGTATAGCCTGGATATTTTGATCACTGATTCCATCGAAAGACACACCAAGCGCTAGACATTCAATAAACTTTAAAGCGTACACGCCACAGTCACCAACCTGTATGTTTTGAGGGACCTTGGAGGCACTCTTCCTAATGAAACCGAACTGACTGGCAGTAGGTGTACGAATTTCGTGAGGAACGTTCGCGTTCATCATTGCTGGAATCATCCGTGTAAACGTCCTACAATCATTCAGCATTGTAAGCTCACTCTTTTCGGTTACTTGTCCCACGATGCTATCATAGCAATTGTAACATCCGTGAACCGGAATCCCGGTTTGGGAGTTGCATCGGTCGATGCAAGGTATGCATCGGTCGATGCAAGTTTGAGCTTGTGCATTTTGACTTAAGTCAAACGCTGCGTTTTGGGTTAGGGAAAACCCTTAGATGCGAGTTTTTGTCTCATTCGTGTGGCTTGGCCGTTTTTGAAAGAGAACGAAAGAGAGAAAGAGTTCTTGAGAGTTTCTGGTGATTTCTGGAGGATTGAGGCTGTTCCTGTGGAGATCTGTAGCTGGGATTGTTGTAGAAGCTTCCTAGAAGCGTTTTCTTTCTTTGTTTTGTTTGGATTTCTTCTGTGGCAAAGGTAAGTGCATGACCATGGCTTCTCTAAGCTAGAGGAACCTTTAGCTTGCTTGTTTTGTATTGTTAGGCTTGTTAGATTGTTGGTATGGACGTTAGGAAGCTTTCTTGTGGCTTGGGAATGTGTTTCTGTGGTTGTAGGAACGAAATCCGGCGAGAAGCTTTGGGGAAATCACAGTGCTCGACGTTGCGTCGATCGATGCATAGCTTGCATCGGTCGATGCAAGTGCGAGGACGGCGCGATAAAATTTAGGGTTTTCGTGTTGCGTCGAGCATGCGTCGGTCGATGCAGATTGGGTATTGGTCGATGCAGCTTCTGCGTAGGTCGATGCTTCATCATTCGACATCGGTCGATGCATGTTTGCATCGGTTGATGCCGAGTCCTGGTTCGTGGATTGTTGCGTGTTGATTGTTGTGTGTGGTTATTGGTACTCTATTGCTTGTGTGTATAGCCCAGTAGATGGGAGGATTGCCTTACTGAGTGTTGGTAAAATACTCATGCATTGCAATATGTGTTTGTGGTGCAGGTAAAGGCAAAGTATGATCGTGGAATCAAGGGCGATGAGGAGGAGGATGTTTTAGGGGCTTGATTGATTGTGGCTTAGCTGTTGTTAGGTTGCTAGATTAAGTCAATGGAACATTGTAGGATGTTAGCTTTTGGATATTGCTTATTTAGATTATTGTGTTATTGGTTCATTTATGTTGGAGTTTTATTGGATTAATGGAAATTGCTTTATTTGGTTATCCGCAGTTATTGATTGTTGTTAGGATGTTAGTGGGTAGGGGACCACTATTAAATTAAGGTATAATAAAAAAAAACGGGAAGGGTTGTTTCATTTTGGTATCAGGTTGTTTTATTTTGGTATCAGAGCCCTTACGGTTCTAGGTCTAGGGTTCATTGTGCTTTTGCTGTTGATTTTTAGGATTCCATGCTATGATTGATTGTGTGA
This sequence comes from Camelina hispida, assembly GCA_023657505.1. Classification (NCBI taxonomy): domain Eukaryota; kingdom Viridiplantae; phylum Streptophyta; class Magnoliopsida; order Brassicales; family Brassicaceae; genus Camelina; species Camelina hispida. Next base: position 17,851,730 of record CP094633.1, on the reverse strand, counting down.
GTTGGTCAATTGTGTATGGCATGAAGTCCTAGAACATCCTCTTCGAGCCTGTTTTGTGATTCCACGATAAGTTGTGTTTTTGTATATTAGAATTATTGTTTGCTTAGCCTTCTGTTCATGGTAGTGCAGATGGTTAGAGAGGATGCTGCTGTTGGTCGCGGTCGTGGTCGTGGTCGTGGGCGTGGTGGTGGTCGTGGTCGTGGGCGTGGTCGTGGTCGTGGTCGGGGACGAGGTCAGGTTCCTGAGGCCAGTGTAAGTGTAGCCCAGAGCATGGGCAGTGAGGAGGTGGCGGAGTCACAGGTTCATCCTAGGGTGTCTGGAGACCAGGCTGGTTTGGGTGACGGTGTTGGTCACGGTGTTGCCCCGGGTGTGGGGGTTGCAGCAGGAGGTGCTCCAGGCAGGGAGGAAGTCTTGATGGACTTGCTAGCTCAGGTTTTGCAGCGACTTCCAGCAGTAGTGCCGCCAGTGGTTGGTGGGCAGGGTCCAGTGGTGCCGCCAGTGGTTGGTGGGCAGGATCCAGTGGTGCCGCCAGTGGTTGGTGGGCAGGATCCAGTAGTGCTGCCAGTGGTTGGTGGGCAGGATCCAGTAGTGCCGCCCATGGGTGGTGGGCAGGTTCCAGCGGTGCAGCCTGTGGCGGGTTTGCAGGCAGGTGTGCAGCCGGGGGCTGAGGTAGTGGATGCTCAGTATGTGCGGATGATGGAGCAGCTGCGGCATGTGGGAGCAGTGTATTTCTCAGGAAGTACCGATCCGAGTGTAGCGGATGAGTGGAGAGAGCGGATGGAGGATATTTTCCTTTCGCTTAGGTGTCCCGACCGGTACAGAGTGGATCTGGCAGTGTTTTACTTGTCAGGAGATGCTCGTGTGTGGTGGAGGTCGGTGACAGCACGGAGGGTGCAGCGGCGTATGTCTTGGGGAGATTTTGTGAGGGAGTTTAACTACAAGTATTTTCCTCAGGAGGCTCTTGATCGTATGGAGGCACGGTTCTTGGGGTTGACTCAGGGGGACCGTACAGTGCGGGAGCTGGATGCAGAGTTCAGTCGGCTTGTGGGGTATGCAGGCAGGGCATGGGAGCCAGAGTCGGCTCAGGTGCGGAGGTTTTTGTTGGCTCTGCGGGATGATTTGAGGACTCGGTGCAGAGTGAGGAGCTATGCTACGAGAGCGGAGTTGGTTGAGGTTGCAGCTGAGATAGAGGATGACTTGAGGTCACAGGTGGTTGTGGTCAGTTCTTCGGTGCAGCCACAACAGTCTCAGCCGCTTTTTGTTCCTAGCAAGGGCGGCAAGCCTGCGCAAGGGCAGAACGGAAGTTTGATGTTATGCAGAGATCGAGGCACGGGGTGCGAGATGTTTTGGGTGTGGTAGCAGGGACCACAAGGTGACTAGTTGTCCACAGAGAGGTGAGCAGCGGGCAGTGACAGAGCAGCGGGCGGTGTCGGAGCCGCGGACAGATACCCGAGTGTGCTACTATTGTAGAGAGACGGGGCACATCAAGCCTCGTTGTCCCAAGTTGCAGCAGAGGGCAGTAGCAGTGTTGCAAGCTGGAGCTCAGCCAGGGATGCAGCAGGTTGTGCAGCACGGTGTGCAGCCGGTGGGTTGGATCGAGCCGACGTCTCAGGTGTACTCGACCTAGGAGCCCGGTGGCACTAGTGCAGGAGCGATCACAGGTATAACTTCTGAGATTCGAACTTAGTCAATTCAATAGTTCAGATTATATTTGTTTTTGCTTGTGGTCAAGTGTTAGGTTCTCAACATATGAGGTTTGTGTAGGGACCTTGTTGGTGGGCGGGTTTAAGTCCCATGTTATGTTTGATTCTGGAGCTTCTCATAGCTTCATTACTCCGGAGTGTGCCGAGAGTGCGGGGATCAGAGGGGATTCTGGAGAGCGTTCAGGAGTTGTCAGAGTTGCGGGAAGCAAGTTCCTGAGGGTTATTAGACGAGCTGGAGGAGTTGATATTCAGATCGCAGGAAAGTCGTGGCCAGCGGATTTGCTTATCAGTCCAGTGGAGTTGTATGACGTTATTCTTGGTATGGATTGGTTGCATCGGTATAAGGTGCATTTGGATTGCTATCGGGGTAGAGTGGAGTTTGAGCGTCCAGGAGGGAAGTTGGTTTTTCAGGGTATTAGACCGACTTCGGGGAGTCTCGTGATCTCAGCCGTTCAGGCGGGGAAGATGATCGAGAAGGGCCGTGAGGCTTATCTGGTTACTATATCTATGCCAGAGTCAGTGGGGAAGTCTACGGTTAGCGGTATTCCGGTTGTGGAGGACTTTGAGGATGTGTTCCAGTCATTGCAGGGATTACCACCATCTCGGTCGGATCCTTTTACTATTGAGCTGGAACCGGGGACGATGCCGCTATCCAAGGCTCCTTACAGGATGGCTCCAGCAGAGATGGCAGAGCTGAAGAAGCAGCTGGAGGATTTGTTGGGCAAGGGTTTTATCCGTCCTAGTTGTTCACCGTGGGGAGCTTCGGTGTTGTTTGTTAAGAAGAAGGATGGGAGTTTTCGGTTGTGTATTGACTATCGGGGTTTGAACCGAGTTACTGTGAAGAACAAGTACCCTCTCCCGAGGATTGATGAGTTGTTGGATCAGTTGAGGGGTGCTACTTGGTTCTCCAAGATCGACTTGGCCTCAGGATATCATCAGATTCCTATACATGAGGCAGATGTGAGGAAGATAGCCTTCAGGACGAGATATGGGCACTACGAGTTTGTGGTGATGCCGTTTGGGTTGACAAATGCGCCAGCTGCGTTTATGAGATTGATGAATAGCGTGTTTCAGGAGTTTCTGGACGTGTCAGTCATCATTTTCATCGACGACATCCTGGTATATTCTAAGAGTCCTGAGGAGCATGCAGTACATTTGAGAGCAGTGTTGGAGAAGCTGCGGGAGCAGAAGTTGTTTGCTAAGCTGAGTAAGTGCAGTTTCTGGCAGCGTGAGATGGGGTTCTTGGGTCATATTGTTTCAGCTGAGGGAGTTTCAGTGGATCCAGAGAAGATTCAGTCCATCAGGGAGTGGCCGAGGCCATAGAGTGCCACTGAGATTCGGAGTTTCCTGGGATTAGCAGGTTACTACAGGAGGTTTGGTCGGGGTTTTGCGAGTATGGCTCAGCCGATAACTAAGCTTACAGGGAAGGATGTCCCATTTGTGTGGTCACCAGAGTGTGAGGCAAGTTTTGCAAGTCTCAAGCAGATGTTGACTACCACGCCAGTGTTAGCACTGCCTGAGCAGGATGAGCCTTATGTTGTGTATACAGATGCTTCTAGAGTGGGGTTGGGTTGTGTGCTTATGCAGCAGGGGAAGGTTATAGCCTATGCTTCGCGGTAGTTGCGGAAGCATGAAGCTAATTACCCTACTCATGATTTGGAGATGGCAGCAGTGATCTTTGCTCTTAAGATTAGGAGATCCTATCTGTATGGTGGGAAGGTACAGGTATTTACAGATCACAAGAGTCTGAAGTACATTTTTACTCAGCCTGAGCTGAATTTGAGGCAGAGGCGTTGGATGGAGTTAGTAGCGGATTATGATTTGGACATAGCTTACCATCCTGGTAAAGCTAACCTGGTTGCAGATGCCTTGAGTCGGAAGCGGGTGGCTTCGGCTCAAGAGCAGGATATGGAGGCATTGGTAGGTGAGATTAGTGCATTGAGTTTGTGTGCTATCTCACAGGAACCTTTGGGTTTGGAGGCAGCTGATAGAGCGGATTTGTTGAGCAGAGTGAGGTTAGCTCAGGGGAGCGATGAGGGGCTGGTGAATGCCTCTAAGGCTGCGGGTGCAGAGTATCAGGTTTCTGCTAATGGTACTATCCTTGTGCATGGTCGGATCTGTGTGCCCAAGGGTGAGGATTTGAGGCAGGAGATACTGAGAGAGGCTCATTCGAGCAAGTTCTCTATTCATCCAGGGGCGCCCAAGATGTACCGTGACCTCAAGCGGTATTATCACTGGGTCGGGATGAAGAAGGACGTAGCCGACTGGGTGGCGAAGTGTGATACTTGCCAGGTGGTGAAGGCGGAGCATCAGGTTCCTGGTGGTTTATTGCAGAGTTTGCCTATTCCAGAGTGGAAGTGGGATTTGATCACGATGGATTTCGTGGTGGTTTGCCTGTGTCGAGGACTTTTGATGCTATTTGGGTCATTGTGGACCGTTTGACTAAGTCTACGCATTTTCTGGCCATCAAGAAAACTGATGGAGCAGCGGTTTTGGCCAAGAAGTACGTGAGGGAGATAGTCAGATTACACGGTGTGCCTGCTAGTATTGTGTCTGATAGAGATACCAAGTTCACCTCGGTGTTCTGGAAGGCATTTCAGGCAGAGATGGGCACGAAGGTGCATATGAGTACAGCCTATCATCCTCAGACGGACGGTCAGTCAGAGAGGACGATCCAGATTTTGGAGGATTTATTGAGGATGTGTGTGCTGGATTGGGGTGGTCATTGGGCAGATCACTTGAGCTTGGTGGAGTTTGCTTATAACAACAGCTACCAGGCTAGTATTGGGATGGCTCCTTATGAGGCCTTGTATGGGAGGCCGTGTCGTACACCATTATGTTGGACTCAGGTGGGGGAGAGGAGCATATTTGGTGCAGATTTTGTTCAGGAGACCTCGGAGAAGATTCGGGTTTTGAAGCTGAACATGATGGAGGCTCAGGATCGGCAGAAGAGCTATGCTGATAAGAGGAGAAAGGATCTTGAGTTTCAGGTTGGTGATAGAGTGTACCTCAAGATGGCTATGTTGCGGGGCCCGAACAGGTCTTTGACAGAGACTAAGTTGAGTCCGAGGTACATGGGTCCGTTCAGAGTGGTTGAGCGGGTGGGACCAGTGGCATACCGGTTGGAGTTGCCTGAGGTTATGCGTGCGTTCCACAAGGTATTTCATGTGTCGATGCTGAGGAAGTGTCTTCACGAGGATGATCAGCTGTTGGCTAAGATTCCTGAGGATCTTCAGCCTAACATGACTTTAGAGGCGAGACCATTGAGGGTGCTCGAGAGGAAAGTCAAGGAACTTCGGAAGAAGAAGATTCCTTTGATGAGAGTCTTGTGGGACTGTGACGGAGTAGAGGAGCAGACTTGGGAGCCCGAGGCGAGGATGAAGGCAAGGTTTAAGAAGTGGTTTGAGAAGCAGACCGCGACTTGAGCTTGTCTAGCCGGGTCCGAGTTGTAGTCCGTGGCTGGAGCGGGTACGGAGTATTCCAGCCCATCTCTCTTGATATTTGGTCGCTTAGGGGTGGTTGGTTGTGCGACTAAGTATCAAGATGAGGTGGTGCTCGGGATGCGGGTTGATGGCTCCGGTTGTTGTATTTTTGCTTTTTCTGATGCAATGTCGTTGAGGTTGTAACGATTATGACATTTTTGAGATTAATAAGATGAGTATTTTTCTTATGTTTGACTGTTGTTGTCATGGGAAAAAAAAGAAATAGTTTGGGTTTCTATTTTTGGAAGTTTCCATAAATAAAAAGTTTCCACAAAAGGAAGGTTTCCAGAATTAGAAAGTTTTCTAGAAAGGAAAGTTTTGTGGAAATGTTGAGGTAGATCTAGCCGGGAGATACTCGTTGGTATCAGTATTTGTTTTGCTCAAGGCCGTGTGGGCCCAACTCACGTGATACCGATAGCTTGATGGACTTTGTGGCCAGAGAGTGGGAGTGGTATGTTGCTTCGGATGACGATCCGAGAGCGCGCTTGAGGGTGACGACCCAAGAGCGGGATATGTGAGGCTCCCTGGATACCGTAGCTGTGAGCCAAGGCTCGGCAGTGAGCCGGTATGTCTCGAGGGTTGCGACCCGAGAGCGGGGGGAGTGGGTGTGCGTGACTTCCTGGATACCGTAGCTTAAGGCGGTTGGCCTGATAGCGAGCCGGCATGATTCGTTGTTTGCGACCACGGACGGGGGAAGCACTGAGTTGTGAGCAAATAGTGTTTATGATGCGAGTATATTGGCTAGAGGGAGACCTCGAGGGTCAGTCGGAGGTGTGCGGGCTGTTGCAACAGTGGCACGGGAAACCTTGGCTGACGGTGTTTAGTCCGGTCTGCGGACGTGCGGGCCGTGCTGACGGTGGCACGGAGGTCCTTGGCAGATGGACGGTATTGCGGGATTCGGGGACGAATCCATATTGGTGGGAGAGAATTGTAACATCCTTGAACCGGAATCCCGGTTTGGGAGTTGCATACCTTGCATCGGTCGATGCAAGGTATGCAAGGTATGCATCGGTCGATGCAAGTTTGAGTTTGTGCGTTTTGACTTAAGTCAAATGCTGCGTTTTGGGTTAGGGAAAACCCTTAGATGCGAGTTTTTGTCTCATTCGTGTGGCTTGGCCGTTTTTGAAAGAGAACGAAAGAGAGAAAGAGTTCTTGAGAGTTTCTGGTGATTTCTGGAGGATTGAGGCTGTTCCTGTGGAGATCTGTAGCTGGGATTGTTGTAGAAGCTTCCTAGAAGCGTTTTCTTTCTTTGTTTTGTTTGGATTTCTTCTGTGGCAAAGGTAAGTGCATGACCATGGCTTATCTAAGCTAGAGGAACCTTTAGCTTGCTTGTTTTGTGTTGTTAGGCTTGTTAGATTGTTGGTATGGACGTTAGGAAGCTTTCTTGTGGCTTGGGAATGTGTTTCTGTGGTTGTAGGAACGAAATCCGACGAGAAGCTTCGGGGAAATCACGGTGCTCGACGTTGCGTCGATCGATGCATAGCTTGCATCGGTCAATGCAAGTGCGAGGACGGCGCGATAAACTTTAGGGTTTTCGTGTTGCGTCGAGCATGCGTCGGTCGATGCATATTGGGTATTGGTCGATGCAAGTTGCACTTGCATCGATCGATGCAGCTTCTGCGTCGGTCGATGCTTCCTCATTCGACATCGGTCGATGCATGTCTGCATCGGTCGATGCCGAGTCCTGGTTCGTGGATTGTTGCGTGTTGATTGTTGTGTGTGGTTATTGGTACTCTATTGCTTGTGTGTATAGCCCAGTAGATGGGAGGATTGCCTTACTGAGTGTTTGTAAAATACTCATGCATTGCAATATGTGTTTGTGGTGCAGGTAAAGGCAAAGTGTGATCGTGGAATCAAGGGCGATGAGAAGGAGGATGTTTTAGGGGCTTGATTGATTGTGTCTTAGCTGTTTTTAGGTTGCTAGATTAAGTCAATGGAACATTGTAGGATGTTAGCTTTTGGATATTGCTTATTTAGATTATTGTGTTATTGGTTCATTTATGTTGGAGTTTTATTGGATTAATGGAAATTGCTTTATTTGGTTATCCGCGGTTATTGATTGTTGTTAGGATGTTAGTGGGTAGGGGACCACTATTAAATTAAGGTATAATAAAAAAAAAACGGGAAGGGTTGTTTCATTTTGGTATCAGGTTGTTTCAGCAATCAATATGCCTTCTCTTTAGATCCACGTGCAGCGCCACCCAGTGATTGCCTCCAGTTTGTGGAGCAATATACAGGTGATCCACATCTTCTATCCACTTCAAATTAGTCGGTTTATCTAGTGGTAACAAACCTTTAACTAACTCTTCATAACTATTGCCAGTCATTTTAAAAAACTTGAGTTTCATATTGAACATCGTATAATCACCAATCATTGATCTAGTGAACCACGGGTCTATAAACGCAATGCGTTTGTTGTGGAATGGGAAGGGATCTCGTTTGTACCTAATACTGAGGAGTCTCATAAACGCGCCCAAGTGCTGTAAAACAGAAAACTGATTAGTAAACAACAACTCAGCCATAATGTAATATAAGTCAGTCGTAAACAATAACAAATCATACCACTGCCACCTACTGTCAATATGTATTATATCTCAGCCGTAAACATAATAACTCAGCCATTACATATAATATCTCAGCCGTAAACATAATAACTCAGACATCAAGTTAAACTTACTTTATCAGACAGCCACCCAAACGTACCAGACGGCCAGTTATTTCTTTCGGTGATGAGAGTCCTATAGAATTCAATATTTGATGTTGACTTGCCTAATGGTGTACCCCTAAGTAAAAAATAAGAACAGGTTAATATAATTTTAACAAGATAACAAGGGTCTAAAGGGTCATACTCGGCTTTCTTTAGGTACTCCAAAAGTTTCTGCAACTTGACCGGATCAACAGGTGCCAGAGGATCATATATTCCTGGTCCAGGTGAACAGTTCTTCCTCATGCACGTCAGTCCGTTGTCCCCAATATAAGGAAAAGTCCTCTCTTGTGTAGCTTGTAGTTTATTCAATGAACTTCCATCCGGGGACAGCTTAACATTCTCCAGCCTTAAAGCTTTGATTCTATCAAGCCTAATCTTTTCCTCCTCATCATCCTCAGATTCAGGTTCAAGGATATTGTTTTCAGCCATAATCTTGGCTGTCATATCACATATACTGCTGTCAGCAGCGTCGGCACCAGCGTTTGCATCAGCTTTGGATACTCCCTCATTCAAATCAGATCCCAATTGAATGATTTGATTAGGCTTAGTCGTCTTTCTAACTCTTTTCTTTGGCGGATTATTTCCATCCTTCTCTTCCGCCAACTCTTTGACCTTCTTTGCAGCCGCCGCCTCATCTTCTGCCTTCTTTTCCGTAAACTCTTTGACCTTCTTCGCAGCCGCCGCCTCATCTTTGGCCTTCTTTGCCGCCAACTCTTTGTTCTTCTTCGCAGCGGCCGCCTCAACTTTGGCCTTCTTTGCAATTAATTCTTCGTCCTTCTTTCCATCATTGGCATTTTTCCTCGTGTTAGGCCGTTGAATTGGTTTCGTAGCAGCTGGAGACTTCTCAATGAAATTAAGAGGATCATCTTTATCAAACTCATCTTTATCAAACTCTTTATTCAGATTCCTACTGACCCCAGCCAAACCACGGCCAACTACCTGTATAACATAGCGAAGACAATTAAAGCGAAGACAATTAAAGATAATGATAACTCAACCTAAACAATCTGGAAACTCAGCCATAACATTAACATAATTCAGACATTACCGGAGGACTGTTGACAGAGTAGTTTTGGTGCATTTTTTCTGGAACTACTGGTACTGGTGGACTTTCTGGTGAAAACAGTTCATCCCTAAAGTTCTTTATTTTGAAATTTTTACAAGTGTTTTGTGACAACAGTTCATCCCGAAGGTCTTCAACATTTTTTTGGCCAGTTTGCCCAACACCCAAGGAAAACAACTTCGCCATAATACATAACTCAGTCGTAAAGCATAAGATAACTCAGTCCAAACTCAGTCATCCAAGACGGCGACAATCACCCGTAACTCAAAAATAAATAGAAGACACATACCGGAACTCGAAGACGAGACGGCTTAGACGGAAACGAACAAGACCAGCGCCGACGAAGAGAAGAAAGAGCGAATGAGGATATCGAGCGAGGACGGCGAGAGATGACGGCGGGAGAGTAGAAAAAGACAGATTATCGCCGGCGGAATTAGGGTTAGATTTCGCCGACGATAAGGACAGAGAGTTTTTTTTTCCGCGGTTTAAAAACCGTTCACTTTCCCTCTCATTGTAACTGTCGATGCTGGAAAGATAACTCAGCAGTCATAAACGGTATCTCAGCCAACCCTCAAATTAGAATGATTAAATAACCAACTAAACCGAACCGAACCGAAAAAATAATTTTTCCCAATTTGGTATTTTTGTATTGGTATGTTTGCCTAGTTTTCTTATATTCGGCTTATTTCGGTTATATTATGCTAATCTACCTAACTACAATATATTTTGGGTTATTTATTGTTAGATATTCATCTAACCGACCAATAACCGGAAATAACCAAAAATTAATTTCAAAATTTTAAAATTTAAAAAAAAAAAAAAATTTCAAAATGGTACTCATATTAGTATATCCATATTACCACCTTAATCCAAACACATTATATCCAAAACTAAACTGTTATATTAAAAACAAATAATGTTACCTCATCTAACCCTAAACCCTAAACCCTAACACTAACCCTAACCCCTAAACAACATGTTTTGGTATGTTTGACACATTTTGATCAGAATGTGTAAAAATCACTCTTTTTGTCTATAATTATTATTTTTATTGGTTATAATAATAGTAATATTCATTTTGCCATTCTAAATTTTAATTTTGAGTTATAATAACCTTATTTTACAAATATCTCATAACTCAGCCGTTTAAGTCAATAACCCAGCCACTACTTAGTCAAATTACTGGCCCCTTCTTTAATAATAAATAAAAATACATGAAAAATTTGAATTCAAATTTTTGAATTTATTTTTAATAATAAATCGTTTAAAATATTTTTATTAAGCGTATGGATGATAACAAGAAACATAATTATTGTTTGCGTCTCCCCAACAACCCTTTTTGCATTCCCGAGCGGGTATATAATAAATTAATAGGGTGGCCGTCGGATAACTCAGCCGTAACACCATTATTATGGCCGTTGCATAAGTCAGCCATAACAAAGTTGTTAATTTAACTGACTATCCTAAGTCAGTCGTGTAAAGAACACAACTCAGCCTTCCAGTATATTACTGTCAAACGACGTCGTTTGATATATTGTTTTAGTATAAATTAAGGGATTTGTTGTGATTTATTGCTTCAGTAATCGAGATCGAGTCAAGATGATGGCAAATAGAGATATCTACGGCGGCAACTCCAGGGCTGATGAGAAAACTGCTTCTGAAGCACTAGCTGAGGTAGATCTCTGGACTATCTGAAATCTCAAAGCATTATCTTAATATTGTGTTTGTGGAACTGTAGGAGCTGAATCGTAATGAAATAAATATGAAAATGAGGTACGGCGAAATCCGGAGGCGAGACAAGGGCGTTCCAATCGGGTGTAATTGCAGTGCGGTGCTTCTCGTTGCCACTTCTAATGATCCTACCACGAGAGGAGAACGTTATTTCAGTTGTCCGTATGACATCACAGATGTAAAGATTTTTGTACTCTTATTGTTGAGTTTTGTGTTCTGTTTCTGACTTTTTTTTAGTCTAATATGAATTATGTACTATTTGTAAGGGTCCCGGTCAAGGCTGCGGTTTCAGGAAGTGGTGGACTGATGCAGTGCGCGAAGAGTTTAGGGTTATTCAGGAGGAGAAGAATGAGATGAAGCAGGACTTGGATGCATCCAAGAAGCGCATCGAGATTCAAGAAGAAATGATCTTGTATTTGGAAAAGAAATATGACGCGCTGGAGAAGAAGTTTGAGAGCTTGAACAAGTATCTGTCAGATTAGTCAAGCTCCGTTTGTTTTTTTTTTTTTTGGAATTGATCTGAACTTTCTATGTTGTGGTGTTTTATCAATCTATTTTAATAACTCAGTCATGATTAATTATAACTCAGTCATCATTAATTATAACTCAGCCGTCATAGACGATATCTCAGCCAACCCTCAAACTAGAATGACTAAATAACCGACTTAACCGAACCGACCTATAAAATAAATTTTCCAATTTGATATTTTTGAATTGGTATGTTTGGTTTATTTCGGATATATTCGGCTTAATTTCGGTTGTATTAGGCTAATCTACTTTATTACAATATATTTTGGGTTATTTATTAGAATGACTAAATAACCGACTAAACCGAACCGACCGATAAAATAAATTTTCCAATTTGATATTTTTGAATTGGTATGTTTAATTAATTTTGGATATATTCGGCTTAATTTCTGTTATATTAGGCTAATCTACTTAATTACAATATATTTTAGGTTATTTATTGTTAGATATTAATATAACCGACCCATAACCGGAAATAACCAAATATTTTTTTGATTTTTTGATTTAAAAAAAAAAATATTCAAATGGTAATAATATTATTATATCCATATTACCACCTTAAACCATACACATTAAAACACATTAGAACCAAATCCAAAAATCAAATAATCTGAACCCTACATCTCAAACCCTAAACCCCAACCCTAACCCTAACCCTAACCCCTAAACGTCATGTGTTGTATGTTTTACACATCCTTGGTGAGAATGTGTAAAAATCAATCTTTCTCTATAATTATTACTTTTTATTGGTTATAATAATTGTAATATTCATAATTCAATTTTACATTTAAATGTTGAGCTATAATAATGTAAATTTACAAATATTTTATAAGTCAGCCGTGTAAGTCAATAACTCAGCCATCACTTAGTCACTTTGTCGGAATTTTAAGATTTTTTATTCGAATTTTGAGTCAATTTTTTAATTATTTTGTATAATATATTGTGAAAAAACTAACTTTATAAATTGATTACGCGTGTGGATCTGAGCAGGCACAGAATTATTGTTTGGGCTTCCCCAACAACACTTTAAGTAATATCGAGGCACGGCACGAAAGACTAAACGAAGCCGTACTAAGTACATAACTCAGCCATAACTCACTCATCCGTACGAAGTAGATAACTCAGCCGTTCAAAATATATAACTCAGCCATAACATATATGTTTATTCAATATTTAATTATAACTCAGCCGTGTGAAGTACATAACTCAGCCGTAACATTGAAAAGATACTAAACAAAGGACTTTCTTATCCAAGTACAATTCCTACCAAAAGAAATCCAAATTTTTCCAATATCCAAGTACAATTCCTACCAAAAGAAATCCAGATGTTTTTTTACATATCCAAGTACAATTCCTACCAAAAGAAATCCAAAGGTTTTTTTACATATCCAAAGTGCAAGTCCTACCTACCAAAAGAAATACAAATGTTTTTTACGTGAACTGATTCATAAAATCAGGTGACTCATCGAAGATTTCTGCTGCCATTTTAACACGTATACCCTGGATGTTTTGATCACAGATTCCATCGAAAGACACACCAAGCGCTAGACATTCTATAAACTTTAAAGCGTACACGCCACAGTCACCACTCTGTACGTTTTGCGGGACCTTGGAGACTGTCCTCCTCCTGAAGGTAAACTGTTTGTAAGTAGGTGTACAAATTTCGTGAGGAACGTTCGCGTTCATCATTGCTGGAATCATCCGCGTAAACGCCCTACAAGCATTCAGCATTCTAAGCTCACTCTCTCCGGTTACTTGTCCCACGATGCTATCATAGCAATCAATATGCCTTCTGTTGAGATCCACGTGCAGCGCCACCCAGTGATCGCCTTCAATTTGTGGAGCAATATACAAGTGATCCACATCTTCTATCCACTTCAAATTAGTTTGTTCATCTGATTGAATCAAACCTTTAACTAATTCTTCATAACAATTGCCAGTCATTGTAAAAAACTTGGGTTCGGACTTGAACAACGGATAATGACGGTGAACCATTTCACTGGTGAACCACGGGTCTATAAACGCAATGCGTTTGTTGTGGAATGGGAAGGGATCTCGTTTGTACCTACACCTAAGGACTTTCATAAACGCGCCCAAGTGCTGTACAACAGAAAACTGAGTAGTAAACAACAACGCAGCCATAATGTAATATAAGTTAGACAACGACAACAATAACTAAGACATTAAGATAAACTTACTTCATCAGTACACCACCCATATTTACCATATTCTTCTGGCCTCACTGGCCAGTCCTTTCGTTCGGTGATTAGCACCCTATAGAATTCAATTTCCATTCCGCCTTTGCCTAACGGGATATTCCTAACAAACAAATAAACACAAGTTAATATAATGTTAACAAGCTGTTATTAACTTGTTAAGCAAAAGGGTCTAAAGGGTCATACTCGGCTTTCTTTAGGTACTCCAAAAGTTTCGGAACCTTGACCGGATCAACAGGTGCCAGAGGATCATATATTCCAGGTCCAGGTGAACAGTTCTTCCTCATGCACGTCAGTCCGTTGTCTCCAATATTAGGGAAAATCCAGCTTGGATGATCTTGTTGTGTATTCAATGCACTCCCATCCGCTGACAGCTTAACACTCTCCAGCCTTAAAGCTTTAATTCTATCAAGCCTAATCTTTTCCTCCTTATCATCCTCAGATTCAGGTTCAAGTGAGTTGGCTTTAGCAAAATACTCGTCTGTAATATCTTCTGCACCAGCTTCTGCACCAGCTTCTGCACCAGCTTCTGAACCAGCTTCTGCACCAGCTTCTGAACCAGCTTCTCCAGGTAGTACAAATTTCAACAGCCTAACACCAGCAGCAAAAACAGCAGCAGTAGGATTTTTAGGCGTACCTCTACCTCTACCTCTACCTCTACCTCTACCTCTACCTCCACCTCTACCTCCACCTCTACCTCCAGCCGTAGCTACTTCTTTGGCCTGTTTTTCCGCAGCTACTTCTTTGGGCTTCTTTAACGCAGCTACTTCTTTGGCCTTCTCTGCCGCCTCTAACTCTTTGGCCTTCTCTGACGCCTCTAACTCTTTGGCATTTCTCCTCGTGGAAGACCGTGTTTTCGTATCAGCTGGTCTCTTAGTAGCTGGAGACTTCTTAGCATCTGGAGAAGTCAAATAGTTCTTTTCCTGTATATTAAAATTATAATAACTCAGCCTAAACATTCTGAAAAATCAGCCTTAAAACAAAGATAAACCACACATTATGATAACTCAGCCTAAACATTCTAAAAATCAGCCATAAAACAAAGATAAATCAGACATTACCTTCTCTGCCGCCTCTAACTCTTTGGCCTTCTCTGACGCCTCTAACTCTTTGGCATTTCTCCTCGTGGAAGGCCGTGTTTTCGTATCAGCTGGTCTCTTAGTAGCTGGAGACTTCTTAGCATCTGGAGAAGTCAAATAGTTCTTTTCCTGTATATTAAAATTATAATAACTCAGCCTAAACATTCTGAAAAATCAGCCTTAAAACAAAGATAAACCACACATTATGATAACTCAGCCTAAACATTCTCAAAAAACAGCCATAAAACAAAGATAAATCAGACATTACCTTCTCTGCCGCCTCTAACTCTTTGGCCTTCTCTGACGCCTCTAACTCTTTGGCATTTCTCCTCATGGAAGGCCCTGTTGGTTTCTTAGCAGCTGGAGACTTCTTAGCATATGGAGACTTCTTAGGATAAGTCAAATAGTACTTTTCCTGTATATCATAGCGAAGACAATTAAAATTATAATAACTCAGCCTAAACATTCTGAAAAATCAGCCATAAAACAAAGATAAATCAGACATTACCGGAATTGGTGGACCTTTTGATGTCTGAAGTTCCTGTCCATGTCCCAGGTTATTTAGTTCCTGTCCCATAATTAAAGTCTGGTCAGTCGTGCTCTTTGGAAGCACGAGCTCTTTCATCTGTTTGAGGTCCGTCTCAAAAGAGCCAAGCCTGGTTTCAATCCTTTCATCCATCTTCTTCTCCAAATTCGCTGATACATTTTCAATGTTCCTATCAACGGTGTCAAACCTTGTGTATAACTTAGAGATCAATTCGTAGATAGTACTAACCGACTCATCTTCGATAGTTCTAACCGACCCATCTTCCCCAACATCTTCCTCCTCACTTACCTTTTTTTCCTTTCTTCTTCCTCTCCTTTGCAACTCCTTCACTACTTTCCTGACTTTTGGAAACTTTCATCTTCTGGACTTTCCGCTTCTTTGCGGGAGGAGATTCAGACTCAACAACTGCTTCAGCTTTCTTTTTCTTTTTCTTCTTATCACTCCCCTTAACATCCCAAAAACCTTTAACAAACTTATCCTCATGTATGTCTTGGATAAAGCGATCAACTGCTGGGTCGTCTTCTTGTTCTGGCCACGAATGAAATAGCTCGCAGCCATTTTCCTTCATAACCATATTAATCACACGCAGCTGTAACATAAGAGATTATGAAACCCATCAGTAAGTTTTAACTCAGACAAGACTAAAGCATAAATCAGTCATTACTAAAACATAACTCAGCCAAAACTAAAGATAAATCAGCCATTACTGAAACATAACTCAGCCATTACTAAACAATAACGCAGCCATAACTAAATCATAACTCATCCATTACTAAACAATCACTCAACCAGATATAAACCTTACCTCACCAAGCGCTTTGATCTCTTCAGCAATTGCGGTTTCCAGCGATGAACGTGTACGGTTTCCACCCCATTGAAGCATCCGTATGCCACCATCATTAGCTGATGCATTCCCAAACCGTTCTCCAAAGCATTTGATGGACTCATACGCCCAAGCCTGTAACACGGGTGTAAACCCACTGAGGGTGTATGACTTTCCCGTAGGGTTCAGCATCTTTATAGAATCAACAAGAGCTTCAAATGCTGATCGACCCCACGGATACGTCTTCATTGCTTCATCATCAAAAACTCTTTTGGCACTTTCATATGGAATTCTAGAGTTATGATGCAAACCATAAAGTCCAATGTGTTGAATAAGTAACAGCCCCAACCATTTACGATGATCAAGGTTAACCCATCCCCGGCACACTTTTAATGCTTCCCTGAGTTCAAGTAGCGTTGGACCTGCCCCACCAGGCACTTTTAAAAGTCTGAAGAAATCTTTGTGTTCCTCTTCAAGTTCAAACCGTTCAGTAGGCATTGGGTCTATGTTTAACCCCGTCAGATAATGAAACTCATTCAACCCAAACCTGATAGGTTGACCGCCGACCACAAACAAAAGCTCCTTCTTATGTACCCTTAACTGGTTACATAGTAGGAAATGAACAACCTTACCAGACCAGACGAATTGGCTATCAACTAGCTTAGAGATTATTCCAATTGGTACTTTTTTCGTTTCATTCCACGCATCCAGTCCTATTGATTCCCTAATATGAGGGAATTCTTTCATCCTGAAATTGGTATTTATATCTCTAGACTCTATTTTAGAGTATAGTCTTGGGGGGTAATCCCTTGCTTGTTCTTCTGAAGAAATCACCATCGACATCTGTTTTAGTTCATAAGTAAATCATAACATAAATCAGCCATAACATAAAAAAAAACTCAGCCATAACATAAAACAAACTCATACACAAAGCATAACATAACTCAGCCACAAACACATAACTCAGATCTAAAGCACAAAATATCTCAGTCACAACTAAGCCGTAATTCAGCCGCAAAATAAAACAAACAGTAAATCAGCCATCGAATCGAAAAAATTAAACAAATCAGCCGTAAACCCTAAAATAACTGAGCCGCAACATAAAACAAAAAGTAAATCAGACATCGAATCGAATAGATCTAACAAATCAGCCATCATTAACAACGGCGACGATCAGCCGTAAATCATCGAAAAACCCACATTCAGCCGGAAAACTCGAAACTAAACAGTCGACACATACCGGATAGACGAAGACGAAGAAGACGAAAAGACGAAGAGAGAGCGACGACGAAGAAAGAGAGTGCGACGACGAAGATAGAGAGAATGAGTAAAGACGGTGAGAGATGACGGCGGGAGATTGACGGCAAGAGAGTGGACAATGACAGAGTATCGCCGGCGACGAGAGACGACGAGAGACGACGAGAGTTTCGATATTTTTTTTTTCGCGGGTTGTGAACAGTTAAACCTATTCACTTTCCCTCTCTTTGATATAAACTGTGGATCTAAAAAAAACTGCTTAATGACATGTTAAATCATATCTGATGTGTATTTTAATTTGCTGATGTGTATTTTTTTAAAATTTTTTTACTCAAATTCGAGAAACTAAACCCAAGGGGTAAATTGTAATTACATCTAGGGCACTAAACATTCTAGTAATTTTCAAAAAATTTATAGATTTGAGTAATAAACCAACTTTTGGATAACATTTGAGTAATTCTTTCCAAAATATATTATGTACATTTTTTTCATAGTCCTGGAATCTTTAAAATGCGCCCAACGGTAATTAGTGATGTACTATTAAATCAAATCATTAAGCACATCAAATTGTTTTATAGTTGTGGAATCCTCATGTTGGGTCCAATGTTAATTAGTGGTGTAATGCTTAATCGAATCATTACCCACACCAAGTGGCTAGGCAATGAAATATGTATTAAAAAAAATTTCAATGTTACGCAAAAACTTTAAGTTTTTTTGGTTGCGCTAAAGTAAAATTTAAATGATTAAGTGTTTCTAGAAAATAGATGCTACGATGTATTTATTTTGGTAGAAAACATCTTTGAAAGTGCATCAGAGCTCTGTAGATGACAGGAGCCTGCGGCGCTGATATGCTGACGGGGCAGTTGAGCTGACGTGGAAGAAGATTATGGGAGTCGTGATAAGGAGCGTGAGAAGAAAGGAAGAAGAATATCAAGATATACACGAGAAGATTGAGAGTATATTTGATCGAGAGGATTAGGGAGGACATTTCTTAGGATAAGGAATATTTCCTTTTAGTTAGGGATTCACTAAGATCTAGGTTAGAGATCGTGAGTGAAGGGTTTAAAGAGACGAGGGCTAGCCGCAAAAAGAGTTGGCACTCGTGGGATAAGTTTGAGAGATTTGTAAACCTTCGAGCAAACAAAAAGAGCTTTGAAGGTGAGTGTGTTTTACTCTTTTAGATCTACACAGGGTGTTGTGTTAGATAGACAAGAGAGTAGGCTTAGATTCATAACTTGTAAAAAGGAGTTTTATAAGTTTGAATAAAAGCGTTTGCTTGGCGCGTTTCCAAGCGGTTTAAGTGATTGTTGTTCTCTATACCTTTACAATTGGTATCAGAGCAAGCACCTGATAAAAAGTTCTGATATCCTTTTTCAACAGGCGAGATCTTGCGGCAAGGGTATGGAGAAATCACTGGATTTTGTTGCGGTTCAATCACCATTGAAACTCGATCCTGAGTGCTTTGGTTTTTGGAAAGTGTCAATCAAGCAGGCCATCTCAAGCATTGACATGGAAGCTTGGTTTGCAGTGGAAGATGGTTGGTCTCATCCGACGGAGAAAAATGAGAAGGGAGACTTGGTGCTTAAGCACAGGAAGAAATGGACGGCCGAAGAAAAAGCTGAGTCCAAACATAACTCACAGGCTCTGTCAGTTATCTTCAAGTCGTTGCCTAGGGACGTTTTCAATCAAGTTCAAGGATGTGAAGCGGCCAAGGAAGCATGGGACATTCTGGTAGTCACGTTTGAAGGCACAAGTAGGGTCAAACGTACAAGACTGGACAATCTCGCTTCAGATTTTGAAAACTTGCACATGACAGAAACTGAGTCAGTTGCTGAGTATAGCAGTCGTCTGAGTGGTATTGCACAAGAAGCTGTAGTTCTGGGTAAACGCTACAAGGACAAGAAGCTGGTGAAGAAATTTCTCAGGAGTCTGCCAGATAAGTTTCAACCACACAGGTCTGCTATTGATGTTTCGCTGAATTCTGATGAGCTCAAGTACAATCAAGTAGTTGGAATGATGCAGGCATTTGAGATACAACTGAAGAAGAAGGAAAAGATAAATGAGAAATCATTTGCTCTCAAAGCCATTGAGGAACAGAAGATTGCAGAGTCTCAGGAAGTTGCAGATGAAGAAAAAGTCGGCTTGCTGGTTAAGAAATACTTTCGCAAGATGGAAAGAAGTCAGCGGAAGGGAACATCACCGGTCTTGAAATCTGATACTGATAAGGAAATCAGGAAGGGTGACAAGCAAGAACGACAGTGTGCTGAATGTGAGGGTTTTGGGCATTACAAGTCTGAATGTCCAAACAACAAATGGAAGAATTCCTTGCAATGCTATGGATGTAAGGGCTACGGTCACACCAAGTTTGATTGTCCTTCACGAGAAAACAAGCAGAAGTCCTACATCACTTGGAGTGAAAGCGACTCAGATGAAGAGGTCGGCAAAGGAGAGGTTCTTAACAGCTTTCTTGCACTGCTGGGTGTCATTGAGGAAGATGAAGAAGATGATGTGGTGCTGGAAACCAAGGACGTGGATGAGAAGGTGAATTCTGATTCAGAAGGAGAAGAGGCAGATTTGTCAGTAGAAGATCAGATAGAGCTTCTCATCAAGACGGTGGTTCAGAAGACTCAAGACAACACACAGCTAACTTCTGAGAGAGATACCTTACAGCTTCAGGTTGCCATGATCTCTAAAGAATTAAGTGAAGAAAGGGAGAAGACTCTGCGACTTGAGAAGCAGTTAGATGAACAGCTGAAGAATATCAGGATGCTGAATAAAGGAACCAAATATCTCGACACACTGCTGAGCACTGGAAGATCCAGCAATCTGAAGTGGGGTCTGGGTTACCAAGGAACAAACACCAACCCAACCACTAAATTCGTCAAAGGAATGGAGTCTGCACCAGAACAGAAGGAGAGGAAGTTCTCTCAAACGACTAGGAAGTGTGATCAGGTTCCTATGAATCCGAATTTAAGAAATCCAAGGATGGTTGTGTTTCTTGAGGTAAATACTAGGCCACCTTATGTCTCTAGTGGGTTTCTGCAGACGTCTCAAAGACCTGTTCAGCGTAGTAGACGAAGAGGATGTTGGTATTGTGGGGATCTAACTCATTATAAAGCCCAATGCTATCAGTTCCAGAATCGTGTGTCTAACCTTATGCAACGCCGTGGTTTTTATCCAGCTGTGAGGAGAAACACACAGGAGTATGTCAGGAAAGATAATCTCTACTGTCATGTGGCTTTCACAGCAGAAAAATCAGAGGTTGATCAGGCCAAGTGGTATTTTGACAGTGGTTGCTCCAGGCATATGACTGGTGCCCGTGATAATCTATCACATCTCGAAGGTGCTGCTGGAGGAAGAGTTACTTTTAGTGATGGAGGAAAGGGTACAATCCGAGGAAAAGGCACAACCTGTGGTGATTCTCAACCACATCTTAAGGATGTCTTTCTGGTCGAAGGGTTGAAAGCTAATCTGATAAGTATCAGTCAGTTGTGTGATGAAGGTCTGGATGTCACATTCACCAAGAAGGGGTGCAAGGCTGTGGATCAACAAGGGTCAATACGACTTAGAGGCAGGAGATCTGGTAACAACTGTTACATGTGGAAATCACCAATACAGTGCTTTAACACGACTGCTGAGTTGGATACAGAACTGTGGCACCAGAAGCTTGGTCATCTCAACATTCGCACAATGATGAAATTGGCTAATCAAGAGGTTGTGCGTGGAATTCCAAAGCTGAAAGGTGATCCACATTTCATATGTGGTCCTTGCAACAAAGGCAAGCAAGTCAAGACGTCTCATGGGCCTGTGAAAGATGTTCGCACTAGCCATGCACTTCAGTTAGTGCACATGGATTTGATGGGTCCAATTCAAGTTCAGAGCATTTCCGGACGACGATTCATCTTTGTCATGGTGGACGATTTCACTCGCTACACCTGGGTGCGATTTCTTCGTGAAAAAGCTGATGCTCTTGAATGCTTTCGCATTCTAGCCCTGCAGATTAAAAGTGAAAAATGTTCAATCCAAGCTATTAGGAGCGATCATGGAGGTGAGTTTCAGAATGACAAGTTTGATCAATTCTGCGGAAATCAGGGCATTGTTCATCAGTACTCTGCTCCGAGAACTCCAGAGTAGAATGGTGTTGTTGAAAGAAAGAACAGAACACTTCAAGAAATGGCGAGAGCTATGCTGCATGGGAATCAAGTGCCACATCGGTTTTGGGATGAAGCTGTCAACACTGCTTGCTACATTATCAATCGTGTGTATGTCCGACCAGGAACCAGGAAGACTCCCTATGAGTTATGGAAAGGTAAGCCTCCAACTGTAAGCTACTTTCATGTGTTTGGCTGTCTGTGCTACATTCTGAATGACAAGGATCAGTTGGGCAAATTTGACTCGAAGAGTGATGAAGGGATCTCTCTTGGTTACTCCGGACACAGCACTGCTTTTCGTGTCTACAACAAACGCACAAGATCAGTTCAGGAAACATTCAATGTTGTCTTTGATGATACTTTGTTTCAACGAATTGATATGGTGCCTGTTCTCTCTGACAAGGATCTGGTAACTGATGATGAGAAGTCTGAGCAAGCCTCTGGGAGTGCTAGTGATCATCCCAGCCCTGGACTGTCAACAGACGAGCTTCCTCCAACTTCTTAGGTTCATCGGAATCACTCCTCAGGCGATGTTATCGGTGCGATTCAGGGGGGTAGAGTTACCAGAGGCAAACAGATTGACTTTGCTCAGCTGGCTGGAAGAAAACAGAAGACTGTAGTTCCAGACACAGTCTCACAGGACTCTGAGATCGTTCAATTTGCCTGTTTTGTTTCAAGTATGGAACCAAAGAATCACAAAGAGGCTCTTCGGGATGAGTTCTGGGTTGCTACAATGCAAGATGAGCTGGAACAATTTGAGCGCAGCAATGTGTGGGAACTCACTAAACGGCCAGCTAATGTCAATATAGTGGGAACAAAGTGGATCTTCAAGAATAAGAGTGATGCATGTGGATGTATTGTGAGAAATAAAGCAAGACTTGTAGCCCAAGGTTACTCCCAAGTCGAAGGGGTTGACTTTGATGAAACCTTTGCTCCGGTAGCAAGGCTAGAATCTATCAGGTTCATGTTTGGTATGTCATGTGCTCTCAAGTTTACATTACATCAGATGGATGTTAAGAGTGCTTTTCTGAATGGGATTCTACAAGAAGAAGTGTTTGTAGAACAGCCAAAAGGTTTTGAGAACCCACAACATCCTGAGCATGTGTATCGCTTGAAGAAAGCGCTATATGGTCTCAAGCAGGCTCCAAGAGCATGGTATGAGAGGCTAACAACATTTCTTCTGGATCAAGGATATGTTCGTGGAAGTGTAGACAAGACACTGTTTGTGCTCAACAGCAACAATGCCTTGATGTTTGTTCAGATCTACGTGGACGACATTATTTTTGGCTCTACCTGTCAATCTCTGGTGCAAGGGTTTGTGAAGAACATGTCACAGGAGTTTGAGATGAGTATGGTGGGAGAGCTGAAATACTTCCTTGGTCTGCAAGTAGAACAATCAGCTGATGGGATCTTTGTGTCTCAAAGCATTTATGCTAAAGAATTGGTACAGCGATTTGGTTTAGGGAAGAGTAAAGAAGCCAAGGTACCTATGGGAGTCAATGACAAGCTTTCAAAAGATGAGGAAGGAGAGGATGTAGATGAACGTCTGTACAGAGGTATGATTGGGAGCTTGCTCTACCTGACAGCAAGTAGGCCTGACATTTGTCTGTCAGTGGGGATTTGTGCACGGTACCAGGCCAAGCCTAAGTTGTCTCACTTACTAGCAGTCAAGAAGATCATCAAATATGTCAAGGGGACAGTGAACTTTGGTATTTTCTTTACCAAGGATACCAACACCAGTCTGAGCGGGTACTGCGATGCTGATTGGGCAGGTTCTGTGGATGATCGCCGAAGTACTAGTGGAGGTTGCTTCTTTGTGGGCAACAATCTAATTTCATGGCACAGCAAGAAGCAGAACAGTGTCTCACTGTCAACTGCTGAGGCAGAATACATTCCTTTGGGCAGTTGTTGTACACAGCTCCTGTGGATGCGTCAAATGTCCTCTGACTATGGTATGGATTCTGACACTTTGTTATTTCATTGTGATAATTTGAGTGCTATAAACATCTCTAAGAATCCTGTCCAGCATTCTAGAACAAAACACATAGATATTAGACACCACTTTGTTCGTGAACTTGTTGAGGCGAAACTGATTGAGATAGACCATGTGAGCACTGATTTTCAATTGGCTGATCTGTTTACCAAGCCTCTGGATTTCAACAGATTCATAAATCTGAGGAAGTCTATTGGTGTTTGTGAACTCTAACTTTTTCTCTGAGTTGTGTTGGTCTAAGACAGGAACCGCAGCTAGAACAGATCATAGAAATCCTGGAATATATAGAAGATCAACATCTGAATGAGTGTGGGAAATAGCTGCCTGTCATGCCGGTCTGTCCGTCCTGTTAAACGTTGTCATGTTTAAGGAGGTCAAAGAGCTGTGAAGAGACATGCACAGTCATTCGGAGGTTTAATAACCTAAGAAATGATAAGTTCCGAATCAGTGGCTGATTCAATCAAATGATGTCACTGAAGCTCAAGCTGCTGAAGCAGTCATCATAAGACTGTCTGGAGAAATAAAAAAAAAAAAAATGTGTTTTGTGCTCTTCAAAGAGATGAACTCCAGCTGCCTTAACATGTTGGGATGGACTGAAGACTAAAGGTATGCCAGTGTGAAAGACTACCCACATGCAACAGTCCTCTGATCTTCGACAATTCAAAAGGCTGTGATAATTTCTAGTGAAGGTTCTGAACAAGTGGCTGATACGACAAAGGTCTGGTTAGTGTTCTGTCTTATACACTGTTCAATTAAAAAAAAAAAAAAAATGTTAATGCTCATGTGTGTTTAATTCTCGGTCAGGGTCCCTCATTAATCTGTCATTAGTGGCTGTGTGTATCTGTGTGTTTGATTCATGAATCCGTTAATTTGGATTGAAAAGGAGGAAGAATGAGATTGATTAATGCATTAATATTAATTGTGATTGATTGAATTAACGGTTGAATGCAGTCAAATGAGGAAATAGATGCAGTGTACACTAATGTTTAATTAAGTGGTTTCAGGAAAACTTTAATGTTTTGGGCCGAGTTTGTGCAGCCCATTGAGACTCACGGAGGTGTTTAAAAAGGAGCAGCTAGGGTTTTGGCGTTTTCCTCATCACCTTTGCAATTTCAATCCTGTGTCGATTAATCTTCTGCTCAAATCTCTCTTTATCCATTCGATCAACGCTCTATCAACGATGAAGTCCATCTTTAGTGGTTTCCACTATGACTCCAGCTCAGATGAGGAGCTTCACACTCCACCGTCCTCGTTGCCTCCGCCCACTCCACTTGCTCCGATTGATCACGCGACTGCCATGGTGGTCTACCAGCCTCAGGAGGAGTCTGTCACTGCATCGCCGACTCGGGTGGATCAAGTTCCCTCGCCTTCTCACAGGAATCAAGAAACCTGCGACTCTTCGTCTTCTCCGCCAAGAGAGGTGACGTCTCAATTTCCGGTGGTCGATCTTACTAGTGATGCTCCTGTTCCCACTGTGTCGAATCAGGGGATCTCGTCTCGTCTGCGTAAACGACAATCAGCTGCGGATACAGATGGTCGTGAGTCCAAGCGTCCGTCTCTCCGTAAGGACAAGGGTGTGTCCTCCTCACGCGGTGCATCGTCAAAGGAATTTGACACAAAACGGTTCGTGTCTGCTAAAGCTGCTCGACGGTATGGTTTCTTCGCCTCTCGAACCATTGCTGCTGAGGTTTGCTATACTCAGGGGGTAGGTGTTTCTACTAGGGAGCTGCTTGATCAAGCTGGTCTGTTGAAAACAGTCACCCAAATTGTCCCTTACGATTCTGAGGTGGTTCATGAGTTCTGGGCAAATCTTCCTACAGTTAAGGTGGAAGGAAACTCAATTGATGTGCTTGTCAGAGATTGGATGTACGAGTTTTCCCCCAGCCGTATCAATGCTCTGTTTGGTCTTCAATCAGTTGATATTCGTGAACAAAAGCTACAGACGGCTGCAATCGTGGAGGAGGATCTCGCACTCTTTTTATCTAGTGGCCAAGTGAAGACTTGCAAGCAGCTTGTATCGACGGCAATCAAGGACCCAGTGATCAAGGATCTGAATAAGATCTGCTGCAGCAACTGGTCTCCCACAGTGAATACAGGGTACATATCCGCGAACAGAGCCATGGTGATCTACATGATCATGCATCGTATTCCGTTTGATTTTGGGAGAATGATCTATGAACAGATCATACAGTTGGGTCTGCAAGCTCAGTCAGGATTTCGTCTACCTTTTCCAAGCCTTATCCATCAGCTCCTTGCAGCTCAACGTCCTGTTCCGAGTCTTCAGCAACAAGACGTGAAAAAGACAAAAGGGAAGCAGACTGTGTCGCGGTCCGCTGAAAAGACTGTTCGTAGTGGTACATCTGCAGAGCGCAAAGCCATCCGGTTGGCAATCAAGATCCTGCAAGATGTCTTGAACGCTGGTTAGTAGGTTCTCATCTTGATGTTCGTTCCAGTTTCTGGTTTAGTTTCTTGGTATTTTTGACTAAACTGTGCCAAACAAGCAGGGGGAGATGAGTCTGATTCAGAGGCCTGAGGGGGAGATTAAGCTATGGGGGAGCAGTTGTTATTGTTGCTCACTGTTTTTATTGATTTTCTGTGGTTCTCCCCTGTTTAAAACTTGCGACTTGTTTTTATTTTGTTTCTGTTTTGGTTTTGAACAATTTATTTTAACAAGTCTTTATCGGTTAACCGTCTTGTGTTGATTGCTGGAATATTTTGCTACTACGGTTGTGTTCTTGTCTTTGCTGTGTTTGTCTGTGCATTTTTCAGGTTTGATGCTGCGGTTGCTTGTGTGGCAAGATTCAGTCAAAAAGGGGGAGATTGAAAGTGCATCAGAGCTCTGAAGATGACAGGAGCCTGCGGACTGTCTCAGGGCGCTGATATGCTGACGGGGCAGTTGAGCTGACGTGGAAGAAGATTATGGGAGTCGTGATAAGGAACGTGAGAAGAAAGGAAGAAGAAGATCAAGATATACACGAGAAGATTGAGAGTATATTTGATCGAGAGGATTAGGGAGGATATTTCTTAGGATAAGGAATATTTCCTTTTAGTTAGGGATTCACTAAGATCTAGGTTAGAGATCGTGAGTGAAGGGTTTAAAGAGACGAGGGCTAGCCGCAAAAAGAGTTAGCACTCGTGGGATAAGTTTGAGAGATTTGTAAACCTTCGAGCAAACAAAAAGAGCTTTGAAGGTGAGTGTGTTTTACTCTTTTAGATCTACACAGGGTGTTGTGTTAGATAGACAAGAGAGTAGGCTTAGATTCATAACTTGTAAAAAGGAGTTTTATAAGTTTGAATAAAAGCGTTTGCTTGACGCGTTTCCAAGCGGTTTAAGTGATTGTTGTTCTCTATACCTTTACAATCTTGAAACCGAATGAAGTTAGATCGTGTTGGTTATATCAATTGGATGTTTAGCATGCAAATAAATAACGAATACTCGAAATATATAAAATTATCAAATAAGCGGAGTCACTAATAGGATAGTAATCTTGTAGGTTATGCTAACAGTGATTTGCCAAAAGACAAAAAAAATGCAATTCACGATCAGGTTCAAGAGTTTGCAAACCAAGAAAACTGGATTAGAAGTTGATGAGCCATTAAAATGTCAACTGGCTGCTATCAACGTTCCAATTTTAATACGACGTTCCACAATTTTTCATATTCCCTTATTTACTAGCATGTCAATAAAGCCGAGAAATTACAAAAGATACATTTGACTAATAATGAAATTATTAACTGTTTACGACACATATAGTAAAGATAAAAGTTAATCGCACACATATTTATTAAAACGACGAGCACACATATATTTTACAAAAGAATGTCGGAAATATTGAAGGCGATGTCTTGCTTGTTGGCGATTTCGAAAGTGATGTCTTGCTTGTTGTGAATGTTCGATTTAGTTGATTGAGGGACGAGGAGCGGATCTCCTTCGATCTCTGCATGTTCTGGGTAGTGGGAATCAGATCGGAAATCTGATTCTTCTCGGTCAAAGATTGGTTTCGTTGGATACAGATCGAGGCTTTTATGGGGCTTTCCTGGTGATATCGGATCTGTATGATTCACCCTGGTTGCGAGAAAATGCGATATGCGAATGGGATGGCAATTCGCGACTGCTACTAAGATCTGAGATGGATTTTTTCTTGGATTCAGAGAAAGGGAGAAATGGATTCTCGCTTTCTTATTCTGGTTTTTGGTTCCGGAGATGGAGCGGATCCCCTTATTCGTGGAGATTTCGAACCCGAATTTTGCTCTTCGGGATCGGATTCAAAGAAGGGATTTTGGCTTTTATGAGTTTTGATTCTGCAATTCCTTTGGATATGGATTTGGTTGTAGTTATGGAGAGGTATTCTTTGGAGATTGAGATTGGGCGGATTTGGTATATCCTTGAGGTTATGGATTTAATCGGGATTGCATACTTATTATTACGGATCGGGTTGTGGTTTCAGTTGTGTAGTAGATATGGAAGCTTTTGTGATTTGTTGATGGAGTTTAAGGTATTTGAGATTTCTAGATCATCGTTGATGCGATCGGGTCTTGTGCGGATACCGATATGCATTTACTTGTTGCGATTCGATTGTGATTATGAGGTCTAGGAGGACAAGATTTTATTTATGCGTGTATTGGAGTTATTCTTTGGATTCACTTTTCTCTTGCCCTCGAATTGGTTTGTCTTCATTCATCTTCTTTCTTTTATCACTTCGCGGTTGGTTAGTTCGGGTGGTGGTTACGGTTGTTTGTTGTCAAGCAAAATGGCGCAGTTAGCATTCAGCAAAAGCAAGGCTTCTCTGGTTCGTACTGATACGGTGACTATCTCCAATTCGGTTCTGGCACAGCGCATTCAACAGTTCTCTATGACTCTCATTGGGCGGTTGATGAATCCGGCTTGTCAGAGAATGGAGTCTGTGATAGCTAACTTTCCAAAGATTTGGAAACTGGAGGACAAGGTGGTTGGAGCGGATCTCGGTCAGGGGGTCTTTCAGTTCAACTTCGAGGAGGAAGAGGATATCCTCTCTGTTCTTCAGAACGGTCCGTATCACTTTGATAACTGGATGGTTTCATTGGTGAGATGGGAGCCGATTATTTCTTCCTCTTTTCCATCAGCGATTAATTTCTGGGTGAAGGTAACAGGGATTCCAATGCATCTGTGGGAGGTGGCTACTCTTGAAGCCATTGGGAAGAAAATTGGGAAGATTCAAGAGATTGATGAAGAGTCAGGCAGTCTCTGCGTGTCTGTCAATGGGTTTAATCCTCTGATTACAAAGTTATTGGTGCCGTTTGCTACTGGGGATGAGATTGTGGTTTTTTTTGGAATATGAGAAGTTAGTTGGGGTCTGTGATCATTGCTCTAGGATGACTCATGATTCGAAATTGTGTCCAGAGATTCTGAAAGTTGGTTCTGGTTCTGGTAATGGTACTGAAGAGCTCTCCGATATTAGGGGAGGACCACGACATCTTCCTTTGGTGAAGAAGGAAATGCATCATAATGTTGGAGGTTGGGAGAAGCCTCGTAAGCATGCTAAGAGAGCCTTAGACTTTCAATCTGCGGAGGTTGGTGATTCTGGTTACTTCCCACAGTTGCGTCAGGGTGATACTGGGTTTTACGGTTCTAGGCACCAAGAAAGGGTTCACGGTCAGGCTGGGGGGCAGAAGAGGAACTTTGGGGATTCGTCTATACGGGACAAAGGGTACAGGCGCGGGTCTCACGCTGGTAGTGGAGAAACAACGAGTAAGGCTCCTGGTTTTCATCTCAAAAGGAAGGGTGCGGGGATGGTTTGGCCAAACCCTTTATACAAGGTGAAGCAAGCTTCTCTGGATCATCAAACTTAGTTGGGTCTGGAAGATTACACCGGGGTCTCCAGAGATGGTCTTGTGTCAGAGAAGGAGCGTGAGGGAACTTCGCAAAAGGTTGATGGGGTGGCTTCTATGGCTGTAGATTTTGTGATTGACACAGATGACCTGCTTGAAGATGGTGAGTGCAATGACTCGGCAAAGGGTGAATTCAGGATGGTTCAGGAACAGGGTGTACCGCAGGTTCAGGGGTTAGAGTTGCCATCGGATCAAGGGTCCGAGCTTCACACTGGTCAGGAGTCTGTTATAACGGATGAATCTAGTGGTGATCAGCAAGGTATTTCTTCTCTTTCTAATACGGTTGCACTTGATGTGGGTGTGATTAATAGTGCCTTGGCTACCTTTACTTTAGGAGATAAGAGGGATGATAAGAAGAGGATACTCAATCCTTATGTTAGAAAAGGTGTTAATGGTTCTAGGTTAGCTACTTTGGTCTCGGCCATCCTGGGAAACGTTTGCTTGCTAAGGCTTTGTCTAAACCTGCAGGTGATGCTAACAAACAGAAGGTCTTGGGGAGACAGGGGACTTCTACATTGGGCGTTAAACCATCGGATGGTGGCCGCTTAGGGAAGAAAGAGAAAGGGATGGGGGCTCTCCCGAAACCGCCGGCTAGAACGTGAAGATTTTAAGCTGGAACTGTCAGGGCATTGGGGCTGATCTGACAGAAAATTATCTGGGTGATTTGTGGAAGAAGCATCGACCAAAGATTTTATTTTTATCGGAAACAAAAAAGTGTTTTTCTTATTTACAAAAGTTGCAGAATAAGTTTGGTTATGATAATTTGTATACTGTTGAACCCCGCGGATCTAGCGGTGGGCTTGCTTTGTTTTTTATGAATGAAATAAAACTCTCAATTATTTATGATAGTGATCGTATTATTGATACACAAGCATATGTTGGTCAACAGTTGGTTTTTATGTCCTTTGTTTATGGTGATTCTGTTCCCCAAAAAAGACAGGAAGTTTGGGATACTTTGATTGATATTGGCTCTTTCCGAGTTGATCCTTGGTTTTTGATAGGTGATTTCAACGAACTAGTTGGTAACCATGAGAAGACAGGGGGCGCACTGCGTTCAGCCTCTTCCTTTGTACCTTTTAGTTCAATGCTTCGGCATTATGGGATGCTTGAGTTTCCATGATTTGGGGAACAATTATCCTGGAGGGGAAATCAATGTAATAACCAAGTGGTCCATTGCCGGTTAGATCGTGCTGTGGGTAATGAGGATTGGCATGGATTATACCCGAATTCAAGGGTGGATTATTTGGAGATGATTGGGTCAGATCATTTTCCGATTTTGGCGAATTGTCAGAAGTGGGATAGGCGACGACTTAGACAGTTTCGTTTTGACAAAAGGTGGTTGGGTAAGGAAGGAATAGCGGGTGCGGTTGAGTCTGGGTGGAATCGCACCAGGAATTTCCACATCCCTAGCTTTGTGGATAAGTTAAGGAATTGCAGGAATTCCATTTCTTGGTGGCGTAAGAACAATATAAGTTCTGGTCCCTCGCTTATATCCTCCCTAAAGGCGGCCCTCCATGAGGCTAAAATGGATGATTCGATTTATCAAAGGGAAATTCGGGATATTGAAAGAAAATTAAAGGAGGCGTATCATGATGAGGAAATATATTGGGAACAAAAAAGCAGGAAATTCTGGCTTCGGGTCGGAGATAAAAATACCAAATATTTTCATGCCTCCACGAAGCAGAGGCGGGTGAGGAATAAGATTGTCGGTTTATTCGACATAGATAATGTCTGGAACGATTCGCCGTCGAGTATGGAACATATTGCTACTAAGTACTTCGAGGATCTTTTTAAGAAGTCGGCTGGTAATGGCATTTCAGAGATGGTTCGAGAAATAAATCCTTTAATCACGGAGAGTATGAATAGAGATCTTACTCGGGACATTTCTGAAGCGGAAGTCCGTAAGGCTCTGTTTGCGATGCATCCGGAGAAAACACCGGGTCCTGACGGCATGACTGCTTTATTCTTCCAACGGTTCTGGTCCTCTTTGAAAGGGGATTTGGTGACTCTGGTTCAGGAAATTTTTAGGACGGATCGTTTTGATCCTCGGTTAAATGAGACAAATATTTGTCTTATCCCTAAGGTTGATAGACCGCAGCGGATGACAGAGTTTTGACCGATCAGTCTTTGTAATGTCAGTTATAAAATTATTTCTAAAATCCTGTGGTTTCGGTTAAAACGTTTCTTACCTCTATTGGTCTCTGAAACTCAGTCGGCCTTTGTCTCTTGTCGTCTAATTACTGATAATATTCTAGTCGCTCAGGAGATGTTTCATGGACTAAACACTAATCAAAGGTGTCAGACGGAGTTTCTCGCACCCAAAACGGATATGAGTAAGGTATACGATCGCGTAGAGTGGGATTTCTTGGAGGCGGTTTTGGTCAAATTCGGTTTTACCAGAAAATGGATTTCGTGGATTATGTGGTGTGTCTCTTCTGTGTCATATCAAGTTCTATTGAATGGTCAACCCAGGGGCTCCATTCTCCCTCATAGGGGTTTTCGCCAGGGGGATCCCCTATCGCCGTATCTGTTCATTCTTTGCACTGAGGTTCTGATAGCAAACATTAAGAAGGCTGAACGGGAAGATAAAATAACGGGTATCAAAATTGCCCGTGATCGTCCTACTATTTCGCACTTGTTGTTTGCTGATGACAGTCTTTTCTTCTGCAAAGCTGAGGCAACCGAGTGTAGAAACGTCATGGATATAATAGGGGAATATGGGAAAGCCTCAGGACAAGAGGTTAATCTGGATAAATCTTCTATTATGTTTGGTAAAAAAGTCCCTTCCGATCTACGTCCTCAATTAAAGACCGTTATGGGTATTTCTAAAGAAGGCGGCATGGGCTCGTATTTGGGCATCCCTGAGAACCTTCAGGGTTCGAAAACCAAGGTGTTGAGTTATGTTAAGGATAGATAATATAACAGAGTAAACAGTTGGTCTGCAAAGCTTTTATCGAAGGGGGGTAAGGAGATTATGATTAAAGCGGTGGCAACTGCACTTCCTACCCATGTTATGTCGTGTTATAAGCTCCCACAGGAGCTGACTTCTAAATTGACGAGTGCTATATCTACCTTCTGGTGGAAGTCGAATGATAAGGCTCGTGGTATGCATTGGATGGCTTGGGATAAAATGTGTAAAGATAAATGTGAGGGGGGTATAGGTTTCCGAGCTCTTGAACAATTTAATGATGCTATGCTGGCGAAACAGTTCTGGCGTCTTATCCATTATCCGAATTCCCAAATGGCTCGAGTGATGCGCGGTCGGTATTTCAAGAATAAACACCCTCTTTCGGCTAAAAAACCATATAACCCTTCCTTTGCTTGGCGGAGTATTTATTCAACTAAGGCATTAGTGGAGCAGGGTGCGAGATGGGCGGTAGGTTCTGGATGTTCCATCTCGGTGTGGCAGGATCCGTGGTTACCGGATACTCGTCCACGACCAGCTAATGGTCGGGGTCAACTATTGCTTCCAAGTTTGATGTTTAATCATTTAATTAATCCATCTACGAAGGATTGGCATTTACCTATTCTGGAGGAGTTTTTTGATCCGGAGGATATTCCGATTATTCGGAGTATTGCGGTCAGCAAAGTTTATAAACCAGACTCTTTAGTTTGGCATTTTACTAAATCAGGAAAGTACTCGGTGAAGTCTGGTTATCGGCTAGCACGAGAACTAATCACGGAAGTTGAAATTGGACCTACGTGCATGGCTCTCCGAGCCCACACGTGGAAACTTGAGGTTCCCTCTAAGGTTCAACATTTTTTCTGGCAGGTCGCTTCTGGAACCCTTCCTGTATTGGAACGGCTAGCACATCGCGGTGTCCGATGTGATATTCAGTGTAAGCGGTGTGGTCTCGATTCGGAGACCATTAATCATGCTCTTTTTGAATGCCCGCGGTCGAAGAGTATTTGGGAGTTGTCTCCTTTATCATTAGAAGCATAGGGTTTTCCATATGCATCAATCTATGCAAATCTGGATTTTCTTTATTGGCGGGCGGCAGGGACGTCCGGGAATGCTGATATTTCTCTATACCTCCCTTGGATCCTTTGGTCGATATGGAAAGATAGGAATAAAAAGGTTTTTCAGGGGTTAGAGGCAGAACCGACAGAAATTTTAAATCAGGAAACAAATGACAGATTAGTGTGGACTGAGGCCAAATCTTTCTCTGATAGTTTTTTAAATCCCCCGGCTCCTTTGGAAATTAGGGAGCCGTCTATCCGTTGTCAATTTGATGGTTCATGGAAAAATTCGGATGTTCTTCAGAGTTTGGGGTGGTGGTTTTGTGATGGGGATGATTCAACGATTCTCTTGGGAGCTCAGAGTCAGCGATGTGGCCTTACCCCCTTACATGCGGAATTTCAAGCCTTGCTCTGGGCCATGGAGTCTATTTTGGAGGCAAGAATGGATTGTCAAGCTTTTGAGACGGATTGTGCAGAGCTTATCGCGATGGTGCAGAAGCCCGGCGATTGGCCAGCCTTTTCGATTTTACTGGAGGACTTCTCTATTCTCAGATCTTCTTTCCCTTTCTTCACTCTGGACAGGATCCCTCGTGAGTCTAACGCAAGAGCAGATTGTTTAGCCCGGTCTTCAAGGACCTTAGTTTCTGAAATTTCTTTTGTAAACTCCTTCCCTCCGGTTTGGGCAACCAATCTCGGAGTTCTCTTTTAATTCTAATGTGTGGTTGGAAAAAAAAAAAGCTTAAGTTTGAAGTTATGCTATTCCTAAATAAATTGTGTTCACAAAGAGATAAGGGTTAAATTTGTGTTAAGAGTTATCTAACAGAAGAGGTTTTTTATTAGGAATAGGATTGAGACTTATATAAATAAGGGTGTCAAGTTTGTGACATAACCTTAAGAGAGAGATTTGTGATTGAGAGTTTTGAGAGCTTTAGTTTTTGAGTGATTTTTCTAAAGCTAATAAAGAACAGTTGTTCTTTAAATCTTGATCTCAAAGTTCTTAACATATTTGAAAACTAGATTTGGTATCAGAGCTTTAGACAAAAACTTAAAGAATAGGAGATCTTACCGTCTCTACCACAAAACCTAAAGAAGGAGGAGGAACACCTTCGTTCGCATGTCCTATG
Source organism: Camelina hispida (assembly GCA_023657505.1). NCBI lineage: Eukaryota > Viridiplantae > Streptophyta > Magnoliopsida > Brassicales > Brassicaceae > Camelina > Camelina hispida. The sequence goes on along the minus strand of CP094633.1, from coordinate 17,817,498 downwards.
CGTAATCCGGCAAACTACACCGTATGGCTATGAAGATGACAATCGCACTTAAAGTCCATAAAGTGTGGGAAGTCATCGAAACGGATTCTGCAACAGAAACACTCGATGCTGACAAACAACATGGCCATAGCCTTACTTTACCACTCCATACCTGAGTCCCTAGTACTACAAGTTGGTATACATGATACGACAAAGAAAGTATGGGAGGCAATTAAAGCTCGTCATCTCGGAGCAGAAAGGGTTAGAGAAGCGAGACTACAAACCTTGATGGCAGAGTTCGACCGCTTAAAGATGAAGGACTCTGACAAAATCGTTGATTTTGTTGGAAAGATATATGAAATCTCATCTAAAACAGCTGCACTAGGCGAGAATCTTGAAGAATCCAAATTGGTGAAGAAGTTTCTAAAAAGTATTCCACGAACAAAGTATGTTCACATAGTTGCCTCTTTCGAGCAGGTGTTAGATCTAAACACGACAAGTTTTGAAGGCATTGTTGGACATCTTAAAACTTATGAGGAGCGTATCTTCGAGGAGGAGGATGCAGCAAAGGAACAAAGTAAGTTAATGTATGCGAATACAGAGGGACAAGCAAACTCATTGTATCGCAATTACAACAGTGATTTTAGAAACAGAAGTCGTGGAGGAAGATTCGTTAACAGAGGTAGAGGACGTGGGCGTTTTGGTGGAGGACGAGACTTATCGAAGATCACATGTTATAGATGTGACAAAACCGGACACTTTGCTTCAAACTGTCCGGATCGCTTGCTCAAACTTCAAAAAGTTCAAGAGGATGATAGAAATGAGACACAAAGTGCCGATGTGCTCATGATGCACGAAGTTGTTTATTTGAATGAGAAACGATGCATACCGAGTAAGTATGAAACAAACACGGGAGAAGACAACCTATGGTACCTTGACAATGGAGCAAGTAATCACATGACTGGTAATAAAAGGTACTTTGACAAGCTTGATACTGCCTTTACAGGGAAGGTTCGATTTGGTGATGATTCTCGTATAGACATCAAAGGGAAAGGCTACATTGCCTTTATTGATCTTAAAGGAGAACTGAGATTAATGACAGACATATATTACATACCAGACTTGAGGAGCAATATAATAAGCCTAGGTCAAGCAACGGAGTCAGGATGTGACATAAGGTTGAGAGGAGGAACTCTGACAATGCATGATCGCCATGGAAAACTCCTTGTTAAAGTAGAGAGATCGTTGAATCGTCTTTACAAAGTAGGGATGGGCATAAAAGACACTTCTAAACTACATTTAACTGGTGTAAATAAGTCAAGTAAGTGGCACTCAAGAATGGGCCACATAAACACTGCAACTATGAAGTCTATGTTTGACAAAAGAATGGTTCAAGGGATACCTGAGGTAACATTTGAAAAAGAGATTTGCAGTTCATGTTTATTTGGCAAACAAACTCGGCAGATGTTTCCACAAGCCACCTCTTATCGAGCAAGCAAGACACTGGAGCTAATACATGGGGACTTATGCGGACCTTTAACACCAAGTACCATGGCAGGAAATAAGTATATTCGTACTTATTGATGATCATTCATGTTATATGTTGAAACAACCCGACCTGTTTTTTTTTTTTAATAATAATAATAAATACAATATATAATTAAGCAGTCCATACTACTTAACTAGCCCAACCCAAATCACAACTCCTCTTTAAACCAATAACAACAAATACATACAACGGAAACATACCAACCATACAGAATCATTACAACATCAGAACAGTAACAATCCTAAGCATTCTATCCATCAACCTAGCATATCTCTAACCAAGGTTCCATCATAAACAATATAGCAAAGACCAACAACACATAAACGAGACCCTATATCATCCTCCTCCTCATCGCCATGATTCCACGTCACATACCTGCACATCACAAACAACAATTGAGATGCGTAAGTATTATCATAAATACTTAGTGAGCCCGTCCTACCATCTACTAGGTTATACACACAAGCATATGAGACCCTCCTGTTTAAGCAAAACAAACAACACACACAATACATCAAACCAGGAAAAATAGTCTCGGATGAGACTAGTGTCGACCGATGCCTCAACGGTGTCGATCGATGCTACAAACACCGGTGTCGACCGATGCCTCATGAAGTGGTGTCGACCGATGCTTCCTAGTGTCGATCGATGCCTCTTCTGCAGACACGATCTGCGCGAACACGAACGCCGATCTCTCCTTCCAATTCATCTCGAAACCATCTCAAACTCACCCAATTACCTCGAAAACCTCTAGGAATCACGAAAACAACAAACCCAAGCAACAAACAACACAAACAACAAAGAAAACACCCAAACAAAAGAGATCTCATGCTTAGATCAACCATGGTCAAGCACTCACCTCAAAAACAGAAAGATTGGATTGAGAAACGATGGAATCAACACCTCCAAGGGATTCTCCTTCGTTCCCAGCAACAGCTCTTCCTTCTCCAGCCACAGATCATTCCAAAAACGCCAAGAACAGCCACCGAAACTCACAGAACCACTCTCCAATGTTTTCTCTCCTTTTTCTCTCTTTTCTCACTAAACGGCGACAAATGAACTCTCCAAAACCCTTAATTCGTCGCTTCTTCACTAATAAAAACGATTTAGGGATTTTCAATTGAACAAAACTGAACCAAACAACAATTAAATCAAACCCGACAAAACCGAAACACATGGTGTCGATCGATGCACCAAGGGTGTCGATCGACACCCACACCAAAACTACAAAATTTGGTTCGCGGATGTTACAATTCTCCCCCACCAGTAAGGATTCGTCCTCGAATCCCGCAACACCGTCCATCCGTCAAGGATCTCCGTGCCACCGTCAACACGGCCCGCACGTCCTCCGACCAGACTGAACACTGTCAGCCAAGGTTTCCCGTGCAACTGTCGCAATAGCCCGCACACCTCCGACTGAACCACGAGGTCTCTCTCTAGTCAATATACTCACATCAAAGACACTATTTGCTCACAACTCAGTGCTTCCCCCGTCCGTGGTCGCAACCAACGAATCATGCCGACTCGCTATCAGGCCAACCGCCTTAAGCTACGGCATCCAGGAAGTCACTCACACATACTCCCCCCACTCTCAGGTTGCAACCTTCGAGTCATACCGCCTCACTGCCAGGCCACAGTCTACAGCTACGGTATCCAGGGAGTCTCACACGCCCACTCCCCCCGCTCTCGGGTCGCAACCCTCGAGACATACCGGCTCACTGCCGAGCCACGGCTCACAGCTACGGTATCCAGGGAGTCTCAAATATCCTGCTCTTGGGTCGTCACCCTAAAGCGCGCTCTCGGATCGTCATCCGAAACAAACATACCACTCCCACTCTCTGGCCACAAAGTCCATCGAGCTATCGGTATCACATGAGTTGGGCCCACACAAACTTGAGCAAACAGTCTGATGTCATCGAGTATCTCCCGACTAGATCTACCTCAACACTTCCCATTAATAGGCAAGCTTTAACTAATCATAAAACTTCCCATTTTATAACGGCATTCCATTTATGGAAACTTTCCATATATAGCAACCTTCTATTTATTGAAACTTTTTATTTATAGCAACCTTCTATTTATGGAAACTTTCCATTTATAGCAACCTTCTATTTATGGAAACTTTCCATTTATAGAATTTCCGTGCTATTTCCTTTCCAGTGATTTTCACAATTCCTAAATCCAAAGAACTCCAACTTTTATTAAAACCTCAAATGCAATAATTGTTTACAAATCCAAACGAAAATACGAAATGAAAGAAAGAAAACAAAAGCTAAAACTAAGCGCCGGAATGGGCACCCGGTCCTCCCTTCGGATGTTCCACAACCTCCATCATCTGCCTCCTCTTAGGACAAAAAGACCTGATATGCCCCTCCTCCCTACAATGATAACACAAACGATGGTACTCCTGCAAGTCACCTTTCTTGGGACAGTTTGCCAACGTGTGATCTGTGTCCCCGCACCCATAACGTCTCTGGCTACCCTGGTTTGCCATTGTCGTATCTTCCCGCCTCCTCTTACGCCTTTGCTCTGACTGTCTATCCTTGCTTGGAATGCCCTGCTCCAATGTCTTCTCTGTCCGAGCCGCTGGACTGACCACCACTAACTGTGACCTCAAGTCATCCTCTATCCCACCTGCAACCTCAACCAGCTCCGCCCTCGTAGCATAGCTCCTCACTCTGCACCGAGTCCTCAAATCATCCCGTAGAGCCAACAAGAACCTCCGCACCTGTGCTGACTTTGGCTCCCATGCCCGACCTGCATACCCCACAAGCCGACTGAACTCTGCATCCAGCTCTCGAACTGTATGGTCCCCCTGAGTCAACCCTAAGAACTGTGCCTCCATGCGATCAAGAGCCTCCTGTGAAAAATACTTGGAGTTAAACTCCCTGACAAAATCTCCCAAGACATATCCCGCTGCACCCTCCGTGCTGTCACCGACATCCACCACACACGTGCATCTCCTGACAGGTAGTGCACTGCCAAATCCACACTATACCGGTCGGGACACCGAAGCGACTGGAAAGTATCCTCCATCCGCTCCCTCCACTCATCCGCTACACTCGGATCTGTACCTCCTGAGAAATACCTCGCTCCCACTCGCTGCAGTTGCACCATCATCTGCACATACTGAGCATCCACTACCTCGGCCCCCAGCTGCACACCTGCCTGCAAACCCGCCGCAGGCTGCACCGCTGGAACCTGCCCACCAACAACTGGTGGAACTACTGGAACCTGCCCACCAACAACTGCCGGCACCACTGGGTCCTGTCCACCAACCACTGGCAGCACTACTGGAACCTGCCCACCAACAACTGGCGACACCACTGGATCCTGCCCACCAACCACTGGTGGCACTACTACTGGAAGTCGCTCCAAAACCTGAGCTAGCAAGCCCAACAAGACATCCTCCCTGCCCGGAGCACCCTCTGCTGCAACCCCCACACCTGGGGCAACACCGTGACCGACACCAGGCCCATCCGCCCTGCCGTCACCCAAACCAGCCTGGTCTCCAGACACCCTAGGATGAACCTGTGACTCTGCTACCTCCTCACTGGCCATGCTCTGGGTCACACTCTCACTGGCCTCAGGAACCTGACCTCATCCCCGTCCACGACCACGACCACGCCCACGACCACGACCACGACCGCGAACAACAGCAGCCCCACCTCTAACCTTCCGTATTACCAAGAACAGAAGGCTAAGAAACAAAAATCTGGAGCCACACATAATATACACATCTTACCGTGGAATCCCATTGAAGGCTCGAAGAGGATGATACTACGACTCCATACCACAAACAAATTGACTAACTACGCAAAATCAATTTTGTCCCACAACATCATGCATCCCACAACAGGAAAATAATTCAACCAATTAAATTCCTAAACCACTCTAAACCATTCACTTAACCATCCTAGAACCGTAAGGGCTCTGATACCAAAATAAAACAACCCGACTCATTTTTTTTTAATAATAATAATAAATATAATATATAATTAAGCAGCCCATACTACTTAACTAGCCCAACCCAAATCACAACTCCTCTTTAAACCAATAACAACAAATACACACAGCGGAAACATACCAACCATACAGAACCATTACAACATCAGAACAGTAACAATCCTAAGCATTCTATCCATCAACCTAGCATATCTCTAACCAAGGTTCCATCATAAACAATATAGCAAAGACCAACAACACACAAACGAGACCCTAGATCATCCTCCTCCTCATCGCCATGATTCCACGTCACATACCTGCACATCACAAACAACAATTGAGATGCGTAAGTATTATCATAAATACTTAGTGAGGCCGTCCTCCCATCTACTAGGTTATACACACAAGCATATGAGACCCTCCTGTTTAAGCAAAACAAACAACACACACAATACATCAAACCAGGAAAAATAGTCTCGGATGAGACTAGTGTCAACCGATGCCTCAACGGTGTCGATCGATGCTACAAACACTGGTGTCGACCGATGCCTCACGAAGTGGTGTCGATCGATGCTTCCTAGTGTCGATCGATGCCTCTTCTACAGACACGATCTGCGCAAACACGAACATCGATCTCTCCTTCCAATTCATCTCAAAACCATCTCAAACTCACCCAATTACCTTGAAAACCTCTGGGAATCACGAAAACAACGAACCCAAGCAACAAACAACACAAACAACAAAGAAAACACCCAAACAAAAGAGATCTCATTCTTAGATGAACCATGGTCAAGCACTCACCTCAAAAACAGAAAGATTGGATTAAGAAACGATGGAATCAACACCTCCAGGAGCTTCTCCTTCGTTCCCAGCAACAACTCTTCCTTCTCCAGCCACATATCCTTCCAAAAACGCCAAGAACAGCCACATAAACTCACAGAATCCTTTTTCTCTCTTTTCTCACTAAACGGCGACAAATGAACTCTCCAAAACCCTTAATTCGTCGCTTCTTCCCTAATAAAAACGATTTAGGGATTTCCAATTGAACCAAACCAAACCAAACAACAATTAAATCAAACCTGACCAAACCGAAACACATGGTGTCGATCGATGCATCAAGGGTGTCGATCGACACCCACACCAAAACTACAAAATTTGGTTCGCGGATGTTACATATGTGGACAACCTTATTAAGAGATAAGAGAGAGGAGCGAACACATACAGACTTTTAGAACTGATAGAGGAGGTGAATTTGTCTCTGAAGAATTCAACTCTTTTTGCGGCAACAATGGAATTAGAAGACATCTCACTGCGCCTTATACTTTGCAGCAAAACGGAGTGGTTGAGAGACGTAACATGACCCTAATGGAGATGACAAGGAGTGTTTTGAAACATATGCATATGCCGAACTACTTGTGGGGAGAAGCCGTAAGACACTCCACCTATCTCTTGAATAGGATTTCTACACTAGCACTTAAAGATAAAACACCATATGAGGTGTATCGGAGCAAAAGACCAAAAATTGAGCACTTATGGGTCTTTGGAATCATTAGTTATGCTAAGATAGATAAACCACAACTAAGAAAGCTTGATGATAGGTCGTGTATGCTGGTTCACCTTGGAACTGAACCAGGATCGAAGGCAGATAGGTTATATGATCCGAGAAGTCGATGAGTGGTAGTCAGCAGAGACGTAGTGTTTGATGAAGCAAAGGGCTGGAATTGGAGTGAAAGCTCTTCTTTAGCTAAGAATGATGGAAGTTTTAGTATCATCTTTGGAGAATTTGGCAATCATGGGATTCAAGGAGAGACTAAACATGTTGAAACAGAGCATGATGATGATGCTAACTCAGGAGGTGTTGAACAAGACGATGATTCTGTAGGAATTGAAACAGAGGAAGCAGACGGAGGTGCAGAAACTCAAGTGATACTCAGAAGATCTCAAAGACAGATCACAAGACCAAAATATCTTGATGAATATGTTATGTACACGGAGGACGAGTGTATGTTTCTTGCATAAGAAGTGGGTGAAGTGTTACTGCTGAGCTTAAATGAGGAACCAAGAGATTACTATGAAGCAAGTGAGTCAAAAGAGTGGGTCATGGCCTGCGAAGATGAGATTCTAAGTATCAACAAGAATCATACATGGGACCTAGTTGCTTTGTCTCTAGGAGTGAAGCCAATCGAACTAAAATGGGTTTTCAAGATAAAGAGAAACTCTGATGGTAGCATTAACAAGCACAAAGCCAGACTTGTTGCTAAAGGCTATGTGCAAAAACACGAAGTTGATTTTGAGGAGGTTTTTGCTCCGGTTGACAGACTAGAGACTATACAATTGCTTATAAACTTGTGGTGTCACACGGTTGTGAAGTGCATCATCTGGATGTAAAGACAGCTTTTCTTCATGGTGAACTGAAGGAGACAGTCTATGTTGAGGTGAAAGGATCATAAAACAAGGTTTATAAGCTTAACAAGGCATTGTATGAGCTTAGGCAAGCACCAAGGGCGTGGAACAACAAGTTGAATCAGATTCTTTGTGGATTAAAGTTTGAAAAATGTTTGAAGGAACCATCGGTTTATCGAAAGAGTATAGGAGAGAATCGACTTGTTGTGGTTGTGTATGTTGATGACTTGTTTGTCACAGGGACAAATAAAGCTGTTATTGATCAGTTTAAAGGAGAGATGGCCTCAAAGTTTGAGATGAGTGACTTAGGGAAGCTTACTTACTATCTCGGGATTGAAGTAAATCAGCATGATAATGGCATAACGTTGAACCAACAGCGATACGCTTTGAAGATCTTGGAAGAGGCTGGGATAGAAGACTGCAATCTGGTTCATACGCCGATGGAGACCGGTTTAAAGTTGTGCAAATCTTCGAAGGAGGAATCGATTGATGCTACTATCTATAGAAAGAACGTTGGTTGTCTCAGGTACCTTTTGCATACTAGACCAGACCTATCATATTGTGTGGGAGTTATAAGTCGCTATATGCAAGAGCCTAAAGTTTCTCATGGGATTGCAATGAAGAAGTGTTTAAGGTACTTGAAAGGGACAGTTTGATTGGGTCTGACATTTGAACGAGCAACAACAAAGGTGCCAAGACTAGTGGGTTATAGTGATAGCAGCTTTAACGTCGATCCTGATGATGGTAAGAGCACAACATGACACATCTTCTCTATAGGAGGAAGTCTAGTTACATGGTGTTCTCAAAAACAAGAGACTGTTGCTTTATCATCATGTGAGGCATAGTTTATGGCAGGAACCGAGGCAGCAAGGCAAGCAATCTGGCTGCAAGATTTGCTTGAAGAAGTAACTGGAACTCCACGTGAGAGAGTAACTATTCGGATTGACAACTGATCAGCTATAGCTCTCACGAGAAATCCAGTGTTTCATGGTCGGAGCAAACACATCCATACTAGGTATCACTTTATACGAGAATGTGTAGAGAATGGGCAAGTGGAAGTTGTGCATGTTCTCGGAAATGAACAGAAGGCTGACATACTAACTAAAGCGCTAGTAAGAACCAAGTTTGCATAAATGAGGCATCTTATTAGCATGAGAAAAATGGGAGAAAAGGACTTCAAACTTAGGAAGGAGAATGTTGGATAAGCTTAAGTTTGAAGTTATCCTATTCCTAAATAAATTGTGTTCATAAAGAAATAATGATTAAGTTTGTGTTAGGAGTTATCTAACACAAGAGGTTTTTTATTAGGAATAGGATTGAGACTTATATAAATAAGGGTGTCGAGTTTGTGGCATAACCTTAAAAGAGAGCTTTGTGATTGAGAGTTTTGAGAGCTTTAGTTTTTGAGTGATTTCTCTAAAGCTAATAAAAAAAAGTTGTTCTTTAAATCTTGATCTCAAAGTTCTTAACATATTTGAAAACTAGAAAGAAGACCATACATATTTTACAAAAAGATAGAAAGAAAGAATAAAATATCACATATTTTACAAAAGAAAAAAAAGGGAAGAAGAGTGCATAAATGAAAATGTATCCGAACATTTTCTTGCAACTCTCCTAGAGAGCAAAATATGATCTTATTTAACACTAGATCGCAGCCGTCGTTATTTATAGATTATTAATTATATTTTAGATCAGTTGTTCCTGCTGCTCTCCCCCTCATAGATTCCAGATATCGTTGTTGGAAGTTGATTTTTTGCTCAATAAGAAACACAAGACACTGAAGGAAGAAAATGCTGAGGTGATTAGGAGCAGAGAGATTCATAAGCAGATGTTGAAGAAGGAAGAAGAAGAGACGAAGGAAGGAAGAAGAAGATCGTAGGGAGAAGAAGAAGGTTAAGCAAAAAAGGTCATTAGGCCATGTAATCAATTAGGCCCAATTATGTGTAATGAGCTCAATAATATTTTGTGGTTTAGGACAAGTGACAATTAACCTAAACCTAGTAGTATAAAGATGTAAGGAGATGGTAAAAACAAGATACTGTTGTTGTGTAATAGTAAAGTTTTCAAGCGGCTAAAACTCCTTCAAGTACAAATCAACAATGGTATCATACATCGGCTGGTTCAACGTCTCAGGGAAAGAAAAAAGCAAGCCCTCCTCCCACTAACCCACAAACCGCGAACACCACAAACGGTACCTCCTTCCCTAAAAGCAACACAAATGGCGCTAGTATGGCACCCATCTGAACCGCTTGTGTAGCACAACCTAAAGCTGCATTTCTCACCACTTTTGGAAACAACTCTGATATGTATATGAGCAGGAGATTGTAGGTCCCCGCCATCCCAAAGAGCCCTAAGATCCCTCTCATCACCTTCCATGGACCAGCCCCTCCTACAAGGTAAGCAACTAGGCAAAACACACAGCTAAACCACTGTGTGCCTATCGTCAGCCACTTCCTCCCGTAACGGTCTAGTAAAACCGCTGTTATGGCAAAAGCTGGCATTTCATCCAAGACATTGAGTAGTACACTGAGATGAAGGTTGGTCTTGAGATTGACTACGTTGAGGCTAAGGCCGTAGTATACAACCAGTACAACTGAGACTGTGAAACTGACGATGATGGAAATAAGGAGTTGGACACGCATAAACGATGATCAAAAAACGTCAATGAGAGTTCCCTCTGCAGTCTCCTCTTTGTTGTCCAAAATTAGAGTAACTCCAATTGGAATGTGACGGCCATTCCTTTTAGCGATCAAATTCATAACTTTCATTGCCTCTTCTACTCGTCCTTAAACGAGATACCATCTCGGAGACTCCGAGAGGAAAGGAACAACGGCAGCGAGGTACAAGAGAGACAAGAATCCAGACATGAGATAAAGTTCTCTCCACGTCTTCAAAACATAAGCTGCGCCGGGGAGAAGCACAATCCCTGTAGAAAAAAAAGTAGATGGTTGACATTCCAACCACACCGCATTTGCTTGGTCCGACAGGTTCAGTGGCTAGGAGAAACGCAACTACGCCTATACCACCAGTTCCTAAGCCGGTGAAAACCCGGAATATGACTTACAAATAGTAGTCATCAGCCCAAACGGTGAAAGATCCGTAGATTATGTTGAGAGACATATAAATCGTAGTGTTCTCTTCCGTAGTGTTCTCTTCCGTCCTTCTTTTGAGTCCGACATGTATCCAAATATTCCAGCATCTGCACATTGAAGTTTAGACTTTATCTATTAAGTAATAATCTATATAATAATAACAAACTGAATAAATGCCAACAACATTTGTGATTTTTCGTCGTACCTTTTTGTAAAATATTTTATATTTTATTTTTTGACAGAAAATTACAGCAGATGCGTCTCTCTAAAAAGTTGTGTCTGTTAAATGTAGAGTTGTCTCTTACAAACAGTTGTGTCTATTCAAATGTTCACATCTTTAAAAATCTATATATAAATGACTTCTCATCATTGTATTCAAATTTTCTTTTTATTTGTATCTATATAATAATAACAATCTGAATAAATGGCGACAACAGTTGTGATTTTTCGTCGTACCTTTTCGTAAAATATTTTATATTTTATTTTTTGACAGAAAATTATAACGGTCGCGTCTCTCTAAAAAGTTGCTTCTGTTAAATGTAGAGTTGTGTCTCTTACAAACAATTGTGTCTATTCAAATGTTCACATCTTTAAAAATCTATATATAAATGACTTCTCATCATTGTGTTCAAATTTTCTTTTTATTTGTATCTATATAATAATAACAATCTGAATAAACGCCAACAACAGTTGCGATTTTTCGTCGTACCTTTTCGTAAAATATTTTATATTTTATTTTTTAACAGAAAATTACAACGGTTGTGTCTCTCTAAAAAGTTGTGTCTGTTAAATGTAGAGTTGTGTCTCTTACAAACAGTTGTGTCAACTCAAATATTTACATCTTTAAAATTCTATATATAAATGACTTCTCATCATTGTATTCAAATTTACTTTTTATTTGTATTAGTTGAAAGAGAATTTGTTAGAAATGAAGTCTCATCACTCTGAAAAATTTATTGCAGTTTGATATATTTTGTGAATCGTTGTAATATTTAATTATATTCAATCTCTAAGTATACATGTTCATAAATTATATATTTTAATATATTAAAATATATATTTTAGCTGTTTAATTGAGCCATTACAACATTGTTATATTTTATATTTAAGATCACGCCACTTGGATAAACTCTTCATAAATTCTTATTTATTAGTTTTAAATAAGTAAAATATATTTAAAAGAATTGTTGCAACATTTTAATTACACCACAACAAATTTCGTTTATTTGATGAATCATTAAAATTTTTGATTTATTTTATGAACCGTTCCATTTTTTTGGTAAATTTGATAATTATGGTTTTTTCTACAATACTAAAATATATTTCAATCATTTTTCGTTTTCGTTTAAGTAATCTTAAAATACTTTCTTTAACCATCTACTCATCGAGGGTTATCATTCTATTAAAAATGTGGTTCAAGTTGGTTCTTCAGAAAATGAGAGCATATTGGCTCGTATATATTTGTCTATTCTCATGCTTTTTGATTAGAAAACTAATTGTATTATAGAAAACAATATGGATTTCTAAATTTCTATTTTTTTTAAAAGATCTGATTATGAAATATCAAGGTAAAAATAAAAATAAAATATTTCTATTTTTTTACTGTTGGGAATATTCTGTTTATTAGGAAATAGAAAACCAGTGATCAACAGATAAAATAACGGTTAAGATGATTGTCTAATAAACTATCATGATGACGAAGACTTATCTACAATTTCTCATATGTTTAGGGAATTTGTATATTTAAGTCTAGTCATAATACACTCAGATTGAAATCTTAACGACAAAAGATACTGAATATGAAATATTTTAAAAGTTTGAAAAGGTTGGATTCTGACTGCCAAAAAGAAGAAGAGAGTGTGAGAGCAATGAACCTGACCGTCCTTGGCCGACCATCTTCTTTAGACGCGCACATTGTTGATGCTACATCATACACCTAAATGTTATTGTTATAAATTCCAACTATTATTGTTCCCCTTTCATATTTATTATATTATTTATTTATGTGTTACTCAAGATAAGTAACCAACATTTTATGCGGAGAAAAATAAGTAGTAAGTAAATTTAATATTGAATTAACCATATCTATGTATATATATATATATATATATAATCTGTTATCATTGCCAAAATGTTTAATGACTATAGGTTGTTTTATATAAAAATATGTTTCATCTATAAAACGATAGTTGTTTGTATTATATATTTATTTTCATTACTGCCTTTTATGAAAAAAGATATATTCATTTTTATTTATGAATATTATAACTGAATTTTGATTCAAATAAATAAAATATGTGATAATTTTTTGTTAAATTACATTCAAATTTGAGAGGATTGGTAATTTTCTTACTGATTGATTAAAGAGGTAGTAATATTGATATTCATTTTTATGAAGTAAAAATTGATTTTAGAAATAGAAATATGTTTGAGTTATGCTAAAAATTTTAAAATAATTAATTGAAATGAATTTAATCAAATAATCATTATGTCATTTCAAAAATGGTCCTCAAATATTTTACTTTATTAAACGATTATTAGGAAACTATAGTGTCTTATACAATGTATTCATAATTTTAGCATTTAAAACAAAAATATATATATTTTAAGATATAATCATTTATATATCATATTTGACAACAAGAGCACAACTTGTAGCGGTTCATAAAATATACAAAAAGATGATTGTAAGGTTACGAGGCGAAGACACGACTGTTGATTACATGTATTCATTTTCCAAAAATAATAAAAAATATTTTACGAAACGTTACGAAGAAAAGACACGGATTAAAGGTTATACTGAAAAGATGCAAACAAAATGTTACAACGAATAAACGAGAATGAAATAACACGATTGTAATGTAATCTCATACCATGTAATCGTAAGTCTTTGTTTAATTTGATGTGTGTAGCATTGATAATGATTTTTTAATCACATCTGAAGGTAAGATTGTTTTTGTTTTTTTTGAATTTTTTTCATTAAATAGTTTAGGACTCCCAATAGTTTAATAAATGAATTTAATTAAAGAATTTTTGTGATAAATATTTTACTAAAATGAGTTCCCCTGCAATATCGTGGAGGCTCCAAACCTATAATATATATATATATATATATATATATATATATATTTATTAATATCTTAGAGAAGGACATATTATATGATTCCACACAACAGTTACGAATTTTTGTAGTATATTTTCGTAAAATTTGTGTTTTTATTTATTTTTTTTCTAAATTCAAATAAATGTATCTGTTCATTGTAGAGTTGTGTCTTTCACTATATTTTATTTATATTTTTTTTCATCACAATTTTTCAATCTAATAGGTGTGTCTATTTAAATAGTCATGTCTTTTGAACTTTCCAAATATTTGTCTCTTCATCAATAACTAACAAATCATTGTTCGTTGAAACAAATTTTTCATTATATGTTGAATCTAAATAATTTTAATATTAATATCTAATATTCAACGTTATTCTATAATCTAACCAAAATTTTAGAAATGATTATAGCAATATAAAAAATTAATAAAGCTTAATATAGAATTTACAGTTGCGTCTATTTATTGTAACTTTTGTTAAAAATTATTTTACTATTTTAAATTTATTTATTTTTAAAAGTTGTGTATTTTAATTATAATTTTTCGTTGATATATTTTCTTTCATTATTAAATATATTTTTAATTATAATTATTTAGTAGAAAATTAAATTTACTAATTACAACCATTAGTTCAATATTCTCAGTTAGGATCACTTTGTCATAATGATTTTTTTAATTGTACCTCTTTACCATAATTCTTCATAAGATAACTTATATATTTATAATACTTTAAACAATGTTTTTTTACAAAGTTGCATCTATTCTACATAATATTTTTTGTTATAAGTTTTTATTTTGATGGTTGTGTTTTTAGTAACAGTTTATGTTTAATGTTTTTGTATTCAAACTATTCGATTACACTCAAATGATTTTATAATGTATAATTATAAATTATAAATTTTATTTACTGTTTTCTAAAATATTTCCCCGCGACATCGCGGAGGGTCTGAATCCTAGTATAGATAAATAAATATTTACTTAATATATATCACATCTTTTTTTGTGATCAACAAACTAGAGGACAACTGTTTTATGTTAGGACTTGTGAAATATTAATTACATAGGATTTTTTTTTCTAGCAAATTATAATCTTAAATATACAGAAGAAGAAACATTACAACTATGAACTAACCGATCATGCAACTGGCAAAGAAAAGTCCCTGAAAAGAGCAACCTTTATATTTATCACCGCAGATCAACCCAAACTCCGACACTGTGGAAACCTCACTCGAACAACCAGATCCAATTCACCTCCACTTAGGTGTATGATCAGCAAATATCATAACCATTGAATAAAAAGCTTTTAACCCCCATGCTAGAGAAGCTAGCACAAATTGGATCAACTACCAAGGGCCAAACTCTCCGCAATATTTCTGAAGCATCTCATCTACAGCTATACCCGCTCTGATTTGTGGTTTTTGGCGAAGTTGGAAAACATGAGAGTTATTACAAGTTAAAGAGAAAACAAAGAACTCAAATAGGGGAGCTCTTTTGTGAAGTTGGAAAACAGGAGATCTCGTGTTTAATTATGGAGGGATAAAGAAAGAGGCGGGGATGAAGAGAAAGGTAGATATGAATATAATGAGAAGTGACTGATGAATATCTTACTATATAAACTTAATGATTCATATAATCGCGACATATATCAAGCATGTTGATAATATTTTGACATGTGTGAAAAAAAAAATTATTTAATAATTGTAAGAAAATTAAAAAATCCTGAAATAAAAGGATTACTATTAATATTTTTGAAAAGTATATAAAACCAAAAGTAATCTATTATATCACTAATACTAATAGGAAAGTTATCTATTAAATTAGTAATTTCAATAGGAAAATATTTGTAATTTAATTGCAACTATTATTTATTATAATCATATATTAAAAAGAAATTTCTACAGAAAAATGATTAAAGTATGTAAAGGTTTAAGAGAGACCAAATTTGGTAATTAGCCATTATGGGTTAAGAGAGACCAAAGGTTTAAGAGAGACCAAAAAAATTGGTGTTCACATTATGGGTTAGAATTATGACAATTATGACAATTGGTTGTTTTGTGGTTATACTTGAAAGGGCCGACTTTTTTTTCTGTTTTTAAAATAATAAATAATAAATATAATATAATAAAATAAACCACAACTAGTGGTCTCATACCCACTAGCCACCTAATCACAACACATTCAACAGCGGAAATAACCAACCAATATCCAATAATAATCCAATATCCAAACAACATAAATCATAGAACCAGCAACCTAGCAGTGTTCTAATGACCCAACTCTAGCAACCTAGCAATGCCAGACAACATAAAATCCGAGTCCCTAGAACATCCTCCTCTTCATTGCCTGGATTCCACGATCACACTTTGCCTTTACCTGCACCACAAACACATATTGCAATGCGTGAGTATTTTACAAACACTTAGTAAGGCCATCCTCCCATCTACTGGGCTATACACACAAGCAATAGAGTATCAGTAATCTTCACACAACAATCAACACACGTCAATCACAAAACAGGACTTAGCATCGACCGATGCCACACTAGCATCGACCGATGCCAAACGGAGAAGCATCGATCGATACAGAAGCTGCATCGATCGACGCAAGTATAACTTGCATCGACCGATACCCAGTCTGCATCGACCGACGCATGCTCGACGCACACGAAAAACCCTAAAGTTCATCGCGCCGTCCTCGCACTTGCATCGACCGATGCAAAGATATGCATCGATCGACGCAACGTCGAGCACCGTGATTTTTCCGAAGCTTCTCGCCGGATTTCGTTCCTACAACCACAAAACTCAATCCCAAGCCACAAGAAAGCTTCATAACGTCCATAACAACAACCTAAAACGTCTAACAACAAACAACAAGCAAATCACTGAATTCTCTAGCTTAGATAAGCCATGGTCCCGCACTTACCTGTGCCAAGACGAATCTGAACAATAAACAAGCAAGAACACGCTTCCAGGAAGCTCCTACAGCAATCCCAGCTACAGATCTCACCAAGAAACGCCTCAAATCTCAAGAAAACCCCAAGAACTTCCAAGAACTTTTTCTCCCTTCTCTTTTCGCTCAAAAAACGGCCACACACGTCTAATGAGACAAAAGGGACGACCCTAAGGGTTTTCTATTCTTTTCCTTACCAAAACGCAGCGTTTGACTTAAGTCAAAACGCAGAGAATTGAGCTAGCATCGATCGATGCTCCTACTGCATTGATCGATGCACATCCCAAACCGGAATTCCGGTTCGCGGATGTTACAATACTAGATTATTTTAATTATGTACTAGAAAAAATTAAAATGAATTATTAGTTTTATTAGTATCAAACGTCCCCATTCTTATATGTAAGTGTTTGTTGTTGTTTTGAAAAACAATGTACAAAATCTGACCCTGCTTTAACTGATTTAGGGTGTATTCAATCTAATATTCCAAGTGATTTGAGTCTTCACAATATTTTAAATGATTTTGATGATTTTAGGAAAATTGATATGATTTATTGTAAAATTCTTTCAAATCCCACCTAAAACAATGAGAGTTGGATTTATGTATTTTTAAATCAACAAAAACTTTCAAATCCTCTAGAATTCCTAAAAATCATTAGATTCCAAATCCACAAACTGTTTTGAATAATAATGGATTTTAAAGTATATTTTTAATTATCAGTTTAAATTATCGATTGGCTAAGATCACACCATGTAAGGTTAACATCTTTTGTTATCCAACGGTCACAACTAAAAACCAACTAAACGACAAACTTTTACCTCCAACCAAATACGTTGCGTTTTGATATCCCCTTTGAAACGAGCCCATTCTAGGTCTGATCATTTAAATAATTTGATTTATTGGCCTTATTATTAAAAACCTTTTGGACCCTTTTATTATTTTTTTTATATTTATTTTTTTCCTTCCAATGATTTTATTAAGAACCAAAGTTGAGATCTGTGTTTACAGCAGAGTATAAAAAGGATGGACAAATGTAATACAAAACATATAATTGATGACTAATAACTGTCGATTTTGCTAAAATATCAATCATGCATTTTGTTCCCGTCGTTGGAAAGAGAATTGGATAGCATCAAATCTTGAACACAATTGCTTGATCATATCCATGTTATGTCATAATCGTAGAGTAGATGCCTTTTTGTTGATGAGTCTTATAATATTAATGTTATCACCTTCAAACTCAACGCTTTTGTAATTTAACGCCCATGATGATTGAAGTTCCCACAGGAGTGTTGTGCATTACTGTGACCCGTCCTTGAAATTTTCCCATTCCTGCCTCAAGAAATACTCCTGTGAAATTCCGTAGGATCCACCCCTCCCTTTCACCTTCGTGATGGGAGGGGTCGAAGTTGTATTTCACCCATCCTTGATCTGGTGGTTTCCATTTTCCATGGCGTGAAGTATGTTGATGGCTCACCTGGTGTTGTTTCGGCCTCTCTGTTGAGTGTTTAGCCACTCTTCTGTGTCAGTGAACGCTTGTGTTCTTGTAACATTCTGATCAATCTGTTTCCGGTTTGAACACCTGAGTATTTTTGCTTTTTCATATGTGCCACATAGGCCAAAATAGGGTATATCGGTTGATTTTGGGAATATAAGTATCATGGTGAAGGTGAAGCAAGTAGCGTAATTTCTCTTCAAGTGGGAGATTTGTGTCCCCTAAAACATGGGTAGGTATTCCAGCAGATCTCCACAATGGCATGATATTAGGACACGAGAAAAATATATGTTCGCTTGTCTCTAATTCGTAACAGCAACTGGAACAATATGGGTTAACAGTTATCTTCCGTCGTCCGCAACACCAATTGCTCGAAAAGCATCACGCCATAGAAAGTGCTTCAGTTTAGGAGTAATATAAAGCTTCCAAAATACTGTTGGCAAGATCTAGATTAGTAGCCAGGGATGCCTTTGGTGCATTATCAGTTTGTGCTAACTCGAGGGCTTTCCAATACCTAGATTTTAACATTATACTGACCATCTTTCGTGCAACTCCATATATACTCATCAGCAGTTTCTACGGATGGTAGATATAACTTGTGAATGAGATGATGATCACTTGGATCAATGTATAAGGATAGCATGACATCATCCCATTGATTTGTGGAAGCATTAATCATTAGACCAACGCTTAATTTTGGATCAGTTTCGTTAGTCATAATCAGGGGCCTCAGAGTATGGTTGGCAACAAAGGATCAATTCCCATCCTTGTCTTTTTTTCATCCCCAATACTAAATTGGATGCCCGTAGCTAAAGTTCACTTCCAAAGCGTAAAGAAATTCCAACCATATGACGGTTTATGTCCCCTTGTAGCAGAAAATATATTGCTATCTTGAAAATAGCAGGCTTTGAGAAGGCGGTATGTAAGACTCTCCAGTCTATTTATGATTTTTCATACCTGATTAGCCAAAAGTTCTTGATTAAAAAGGTGAAAGTCTCGGAATCAAAGGTCTCCCTCTTTCTTTGACATAACCAGTTTTTTCCATGCTACCCACAAGAGTTTCCTTTTGTCTTTTGTAGAACCCCACTAGAAGTTTGCAATTAGGGGATCTAGCTCTGAATATAATTCCATTGGTAACTGAAAACATTTCATCTTTGCCTGCGGGTGATAGAAATTTGGTTTGCCAACCATCAGTCTCCTTTGTAACTTGGGTATGAATATATTGCAGCATCTCTCTTTTTTTCTCCCTTCAAACTGTTCTGGAAGACCTAAGTATTTACCACCACCTCCAACATTTGGAACCAATAGTGTATACTTAATCCGTTTGCGGTTATGGTGATATACTTTTGTTCCTAAAGTGATTGACGATTTCTCAAGGTTGATCATCTGTCCTGATGTTTCTTCGTACTCTTTAAATATTTTAAGGAGGTTCAAACTGTTTCGGAGATTCGCTTTTAGAAAAAATAAAGAATCATCAGCGAACAATAGCTGTGAGACCCTAGGTTTTCCTTTACTGATTTGGATTCCCTGAATTTGTCCCTCACGAGTTGGCTTCAGACATCAAAGAGCTTAATACTGTTGACTTAAGCTTGAAAAAAGCTTGAGTCATAAGGAATCCTAATCCTATCAAGTTGTGGTTTCTAAAAGATTAGGATAATGATAAGTTATATTTAGGCGATATCTAAATATATATAAAGTCTATTGGTTTTGGTGATCGAGTTCTCTATATAAGGAGATGTCAATGTGTGGTATAACTCAAGAGGTTTTAGAGAGAACAAGAATAAGCTTTAGGTTTTGAGAGAGTTTCCTAAAGATCAATAAAAGAGAATGATTCTTTTAATTTCTTGTGTTCTTTAATTCTTTGTTTACAATATTTGGTATCAGAGCGATGGGAGATGTCAAACCTATGGGAGAAATCGTTGAAGCTGCAAAACCAGTTTATGGAGGAGGATCTTCCTCTCTCAAGTGTTCAATGTTGAACTCCATAAACTACACGGTTTGGTCTATGAAGATGCGGATCCTACTCAAAATACACAAAGTCTGGTCGATCATTGAAGCTCCTGGTGATGACAACGATATGAATAATATGGCGATAGCTCTATTATTCCAATCAATTCTGGAAGCACTCATCCTACAAATTGGAGAATTAGACACAGCAAAAAAAAGTGTGGGATGCGATTCAAGCAAGGCAAGTCGGAGCTGAGTGATTCAAGGAAGCAAGGTTGCAGACCTTAATGTCTGAATTTGATCGACTTAGGATGAAGGATACAAATAGAGTTGATGATCTTGCTGGTAACCTGTCTGAGATATCATCAAAAGATGCAGCACTCGGAGAAAGCATTGAGGAATCCAAGATCGTGAAAAAGTTTCTCAAGTGCTTTCCTCGGTCGAAATATATTCACATCGTAGCATCATTAGAATAAGTCCTTGATCTTAACAAGACCATTTTTGAGGACATTGTTGGTCGAATGAAAGCATACGAAGAAATAATATTTGAGGAGGAAGCAGAACAAGAGGATCAAAGCAAACTAATGTACACAAATATGGAAGCTCAACAAAACTGTGACTACAATGGAGATTCTCGATACAGAGGACGAGGAGGACGTTTTGGTTTTAGAGGAA
This sequence comes from Camelina hispida, assembly GCA_023657505.1. Lineage (NCBI taxonomy): Eukaryota > Viridiplantae > Streptophyta > Magnoliopsida > Brassicales > Brassicaceae > Camelina > Camelina hispida. The sequence continues at coordinate 17,796,366 of CP094633.1, read as the reverse complement.
GATGTTGTGGAAGGTCTAATGGAGGAAGAGACATGTCGAAGGTCATGTGTTTTTGTTGTGACAAGATAGGTCACTACACCTCAAGCTGTCCTGATCGTCTATTAAAACTGTAGGAAATCCAAGAAGCTGATAATAACAATGATACTCAAGATGCATACGCCCTTATGATACACGAGGTTGTTTACTTGAATGAGAAACACTGCAAACCAAGCAAATTCGAGGCTAACTTAAGTGGAGAGAATGTGTGGTACCTTGAAAACGGCGTCAGTAATCACATGACGGTGATAAGAGATATTTTGACTCAATTGATGACACTATCACGGGAAAGGTAAGGTTTGGTGATGACTCTAGAATCGACATCAAGGGAAAAGGAACAATATCATCCATAGACATCAATGGAGAATCAAGAAGGATGTTGGATGTTTACTATATTCCCGATCTCAAAAATAACATCATCAGTCTTGGCCAAGCAACAGAAGCAGGATGTGACATTAGGATGCGAGGAGAACATCTAACAATGCATGGCCGACAAGGAAAGCTACTTGTAAACACTACAAGAAAATCGTGTATTCTTAGCATCGGAAAAACGCTATCGAACAATATCATAGCGTTTTAGTAAACGCTCTATCATCGCCCGCGATAATAGGTCCGACACATTAGATAGCGTTTTATGGCATGCTATTGTATCTTCATCAAATATAGCAATTTTTTCTATGCAATCGAATATTCAATTGTAGCAATTGTACTTTGCTATTAATTGTTACACTAAATTTTATTGAAATTACAATTTTTTGGGTTTTGGATATTTTGACAAATTAAAAGAGGAACATGTCATAGTTTTATAAAAATTAAATTTTTATTATCTTTATATGAAACAGGAATACAAAATATCTATATTACAAAGTAAAAATACATAATTAAAAACAAGTTCAAATAACTCTTGTATTTAAACTTGAGAATTTTCCACACTCTTGGACCTTGAAATTTCTTTGATATCATCACCTAATCAGCTTCAACCTACAACAAAAAAAAACAAAACACATGAAGAACAAAGAAGCATTAACAATCTAGATTTACAGAAAATGATATAGCAAAGAGATGCTTTTAGAGAGCATGTTTTGAGTACCTTCGGCTTCGGTGAGTTGTGCCTTAAGTTCTTTAAGCCACCTACTTCCCCAATAACCTTATGAACACATCAAAAATTAAAGCGTCTGAAGTTACAAGAGACATGGAGTTTGTAGTTAATCTGGCATAACCAGCCTTACAAGTCTCAACTACAATAGCTGACACTTCATCCGAGAAACCCACCAAAGAAAAAGAAAAACAATCTTGCATAGCAGTTCAAAGGTTTTAAAGGGAAACATACCTCCACTGTACATAGATATACAATGAATGAAAAGGAAGGAGATTTTCTCTGTCGACCGCTGCACATAGCGTAATACCTTTTCATATACAGTATATGATAATATTAACAAATTAAATCTAGAACCACTCTTAAAAGCTGCTCACTCTCCACGATTTCTAGCATAAACAAACACATGTTGAAAAAACTAAGATAATTCTCTAATTCACAGATTTCACAAAACCATTAAACAAACATATGACTTGAAATTAAAACCTATCAAAACCTGCAAAAAATAAGAGAACACAATTCATTCACTGGTCAACAAAACCTTAAGAATCAAAACTGAGATGAAATAGATTGATTATAGATAGAAACATTCCCCAAACAGATATAGAAACCATGATTTTGATTTGATGACTTTAAATCGCAAGCGTGGTTGAGAGGAGATCCGACGAAGCTGTCTACTTAGGACCTTGTGGCTAGTGTTGTGGTTGTGTGGTCTTTAAAGATCCGCCCACTCCTGGAATTTGGAGACTCTCCTTTCACGTTACTCCCGAATTCCAGATTTTTTGGTGAACTGTAAATCAAAATCTCAAATACTAAGAAGATTTAGGGACAAACTCACTGGCTAATATGTGGAAACGACAACAGATCTAAGAAACGATGATGGAGCCATGGAGGCAGTCAACACAGACAAAGACGACGGGGACGAAGTAGAACCCTCGCAACCTTTAGAGAACAAGCAAAACATCTCTCACCAGGATCTTCTTCGATTACCTCGACAATAGAGATTGAGCGTGACCAGATCTGGAAATAAAAATCAGATCCGAAAAGGTGAGTTCGGAGAAAACGAGAAATGATGGAGAAAAAGAAGAGATGACGAAGATGAGAAAGAGATAAAAAACGAGGAAAATAAGTGAAAGGAAGGAGACAACGAAGAAGGTGAAAGATCTGAGAGTGCAAAGTCAGATCTATTTTGCCTTAGAGAAAATTAAGAAGCAAAACATTTTTTTAATCTACTTTTATGTTATTATTTTTTTTAGAGGCGGGCACATTAATTCGTTTACGCGCTCGACAATAACATAGCGTTTTATTTGTACGGGTGCTATTATAGAAACAAATATTTCCCTGTCTATCAATTTTTTTAACTGTGCAATACATTGATAGCGTTTACAAGAAAAACAAACGCTATGTAAAATCAAGGCTAAGTCAACCATAGCATAAACACTTAAAACGCTATCTTCTTCTGCTATGAATACTCCATATTCTTGTAGTGAAAGTCTGAAAGGTTGAAAAACAGATTGTACAAGGTAACCATGGGAATCAAAAACACTAAATGTTTATTCTCAAAGACCATAAGTGATTCTAGCAGGTGGCATGCAAGGGTGGGACACATAAATTCTGATACTCTGAAGACAATGATGCAGAACGACCTCACTCAAGGATTGCCACGATTCTTTGTCAACTCAGAAGTGTGCTCATCGTGCCTACTTGGTAAACAAACACGAAGGGTGTTCCCAAAAGCCACTTCATACAGAGCGGATACGGTGTTAGAACTCATTCACGGTGATCTATGCGGATCTATCTCGCCAAACACCACTGCTAGGGGTGTCAAAATGGGTAGAAACCCATGGGTTTACCCTGTTTGTCTATTATTTTAACGGGTATGGGTTATGTTTTTATACCCATATAAATAAATGGGTTTTGATGGGTTTGTCCAATAGGTTCGTGGGTTTATCGGGGTAAACCCATTAGGGTTATGGGTTACCAATGGGTTGATTGAAAAAAACAAAAATAATATATATATGCATATAATATAATATAGATATATATTAATATATAAAATATTTTATTTTTATAACTAATTTATGTAAAATATCTAAAATAAATGTTAAGTTTTTCTACTTTGCTAAAAACAAAAGAAAGTAAACAATAATATATATGTCAATGATCCAAAACGAATGTGAAATTTTCTATAATACCTTAAAATTAACTTTTTAAGCTTGAAAACTTTGGTTGGTTTTTTAATTATATTTTATATAAATATATTATAGATTTAATATCAATTATTTTATTTTATTTTATTTTTATATGGATAACCCATATAACCCATTTAGCCATTGGGTTTTGTCTAATTGGGTTTGGGTATATAAATTCAACCCATTATAATAAATGGGTTGGGTTGAACCCGCCCACAAAAGTCTCTAACCCATGTGGGTATGGGTCGGGTCGGGTCGGGTTACCCATTTTGACACCCCTAACCACTGCTGGCAACAAATATATATTTTTCTCATAGATGACCCCTCACGGTATATGTGGAAAAATATATATTGTGAAAATAATTTATTGTGAAAAGTTATTCAATGCAGGGGATAATAGATCCCTTTAACGTATTCCGCGACTTAGCCGAAAAGAGCCATATGAACTACCATTTATCAGAGCTGAGAAGGATACTGAGCGAACACAAACCATTATCCATTTGATCTAGGTGTATATTATTTTATATAGCATATTTCCTAAGTAATTCTATTTTATTTCCCCTGTTTTTTTTTTTTCTAATTCATATGTGGTATAAGTTTTTCTTAGTTAAAAAATTACGTCGATTCAAGTATGTTCATCGTATCCTCTATATATTATAATTAGCGCCATGTTATGAACTTTTTTAAAGCATAAAAATTCGTGAAAGAAATATTAGATCTTACTTTTTATCTCAGGTATCTGAAATGACTGAGACATCACACATACAACCTCGAGTTCTTTTACCGTTTCAGAGATCAATCAAGTGTATCAAAATTTAAATTGTTTTAAAAATCGCATCTTTGATTATTTGACATTTGTAAGGGATACTCTAACTTTAGAAATTAGAACCCAAAACAAGAGACATTGAACCCTTTCTGAGTTAAAAATTAAGAAAAATATACATGTCAATGCAAGTATGCAGAACGTATTCTTCTATTTTAAGTTCTCCACGATCACGTGTGTTGGGGGCTTTTGCTTTTAGATGTTCGTGAATCGTGAAGCAATAGTTTTCAAGATTTTTTATAAAATTTTGGTTGAATAGTGTCCAATACGTATCCTTTTCTACACCTATTTGCGTTTTACTGTATTTTGTATTAGACTATCAGGTTTATGATTAGGCTTTAGTTTGTTGTACTCCGTTTCTATCTTGTATCTTTCATGTATGTTGTTCATCTTGGACTTAATTAATGAAAGTTTACCAACAACAAAAAAAAAAAAAAACAGAGAATAAATATTTAAATGGGATGCAGAATAAATAAATATTAATCGGATAACCCACAAATGTGTGTCTTCGGGATTTGACATGTAAAACAGGATGCGTATCCTGGAGATCTCGAGCTTGTTATAGCTTCTGCTCTTCAGCTCTTCCATCTCTTACGAGAAATTAAAAGTTTGAATGCATAATATAACTTGTCTAAGTCTAAAATCACTTTAATTATAACGTTTGTTTTCTTGTTTAAAATATGTTTTTAACTTTGAATATGTATAGGCAGTGCCGGCCCGATGGCGTATGATGCCTAAAGCACATCAGAAAATGGTGCCCCTAAATCCCATTTTTAAAAAAAAACCATACACAAACATCAATACATCACTTGTTGACAAAAGAACAAAGGAGAACACATAATCAACGAATAATGATTTAGTATAATTAGTTAACTATCAGCTCTCGTTTGGTAAATTATTTTTTCGTTTGATAAAGTTTACTGAAATTGCAGTATCAGATTACACATGCTATCCACCAAACAACACATTATCAAACAGACAAATAGTTAGTGGAGACTCGATCTACGAAGGTTAAATAGAAGTTTATATAATCACTTAACACTTTGATGTTTGAATTACTTTTAACTTGTAAAATTAAAAGAAGTAAAACAAAACAAAGATGGGGACTGGTGGTGTAAACGTGGATAAAACAGAACATTTTAGATGAGATAGAATAGGAAAAAAATATTTCTAACACTATAAACGTGGATCTGGTGGTTTGAACCCTTCACAAGAGGCTTAAAAGAAAATATAAAAACCCACTGCACCAATCGAGCTTACCAAACTTTGCTGCCCCTAAAATATTTATGATATTTGGTGCTTAAAACCCTTGCTTTACAGGCTTTAGGTCAGGGTCGGCTCTGTGTATAGGGTGGGATAACCCCATCCCCATATATCCGTTTTCAATTAAGCTAGGACGAAATATAGCTAAATCGAAGGCCACTAGAGCTTATAAATGTTGGAACTGCAATTTTATGTAAAATTTGCAGGTTTTGGACAATGGTTTTCCGGCGACTTTCCGGCCAAATGGCTGATCGGAATTGTCTGGTCGATAGTGCAATGGAAAGCTGGTAACGAGTACTACGAGATGGTATATTCATACGTCCAAAAAGGAGTTGATTTGAATGAGAAATAAGAGTGTGAAGTGAGCTACTTGGGATGGTTTGGGAAATATCCCACATCGGAAATATGATTGATTTTTCACTCATATATATATAGTTTCACACTCTTCTAGTTTCAAAAGTGTGTAGAAGGAAGAGGGAAGGTTCCCACACGCGAGCCGGGCCGAGCACGGATGCGGGACGGGTCGGACGCGGGCCAGGGCGGGCCGGGCTGGTCTCGGACGCGGGCTGTGGTCTCTTGGGCTTTTGGGCTTTTTGGCTCTTGAGACTGCTGTAGGCTCATTTAATTTTTGGAAAGACTTGGTGTGAACTCCAAGCAAACTTGGGCAGCACTCCGAGAATATTCACTGAATATTTTCTTGAGAGCTCCCTCCTTCCACTATATATAGAGGCATAACCTCTCATTATTTTTCACACACAAAAACATAAACACTCCTTCCTCTGAAGATCTCTCTCTCCCTCTCTCTTGCTTAGTCCAAGTAAGTTCTTAGTTTAGTAGTCTCGAGAGTATAACGTAGATCTGTTCGCTTGAGTTCTATTACTGGTGTGCTACTGTAATAGTTCGTGATCGGTTGTATCCTGGGATTCATAAATCGTGATTGTCCGAAAGCACTTACGGCCGATTTATTGAATTAAGGAAAGAGATATCATATCTTGCCTCCGTGATTTATTTACTGCTTTATATTATGTTGTTGTAATTCGTTCTTGATTTCGTTATTTAAATATAATTCGCATATTTTCTCAATTCGATTTTTGCGCTCCTAACAGTCTTAATTCAATAAATCCGCTTTCTGCTTATCGCTTTAAACGGATTGAGAATTTTTCGAATTTTTTATTTATTTTTTTTAAAAAAAAAAAAAACGATTTCAAAATCTTCTGAAAAACTGTTTCTGCTTTCATCTTTCGGTGCTTACGCGGAAAGTTTTTGAAGAACGCTTTTACTTTAATTTTTCTTCTCTACTCTCTCTGGTTTCCACGAACGCTCTTAATTGAGTGAGTTTGTGAAACAAGTTTCTGCAAACGCTTGTTAAGCGAGTTTGCAAAACTAATTCAGTGTAATTTAATTACTTGAATTGTTTGATAATATTAATCAGATCTGTTTATTGTGAAACAAAAAAAAAATGTCTGGAGACAACACCAACAACGTTGATGGTGCTAGGGTTCCTGCAAATCCTGTTGAAACTCCTGCGGAGTTGGCTTTACGTCTTGCTAAAGAACTTGAAAACACGAAGCTTACCGATTCGGGTATGGAAAACGTGCGCCGAAATTTGTTCGGTAATGGATCAACCCACATGGGGATACCACCTTCGGCTTCCCAAGGGATGATGCCAGATAAGTTCGATGGCAAAGCTGGGTTCAAAACGTGGCAAAACAAGATGCGCTACTACTTGGCCAGCATGAACATGGAAAGGTACCTCACAGAGGATCCACCAACGCTTCCACAAGGTGACACTGACGTGTATGTGGTTGGAAGTATGGATAGTTGGGCTCAAGGAGACTACTGTTGCAAAGGTCAGATTCTGAACCGTTTGGTCAATGATCTGTATGACCTCTACAGTATGTACAAGACTTCAAAAGCATTGTGGCTAGCTTTGGAGACCAAGTACAAGACTGATGAGTCTGGGATGCAGAAATTCTCAACTACGAAGTTCCTGAACTTCAAGATGGTGGATTCCAAACCAATTATGGAACAAGTGGAAGCTCTTCAACACATCTTTCAGGAGATCGATTTGGAAGGGATGTCGATCTGCAATGTCTTCAAAACGAATTGCTTGATCGAGAAGCTACCACCAGGATGGTCGAATTTCAAGCATTACCTTAACTTCAAGCGTAAGGCAATGTCTCTTGATGATCTCATCCGTCGGCTGAGAGTTGAAGACAACAATCGTGGAGCTCATTCGGATGCTCAAAGCCAGGGGCATGATGTTCATGTAGCTGAGCATAAGGCCAAGTTTAAGGGCAAGGGTAAAGGGATCTCTATTCCTCATAAACCATTGAAGGTGTCATCTGGACCAAACTTCAAGAAGAGCAACCTTGAGAGGAAGTTCAAAGGGAAGTGTCATCATTGTGGTAAGATTGGACACAAGGCTGATGTTTGCAAAAGCAAAGCAAAATATCTCAAGTTGCAAGCAAACCTAACTGAAGAGGACATGGTTGCGGTGGTTACTGAATGTAACATGGTGGAAGACAACCCAGTGGAGTGGTACTATGACACTGGTGCTACCACACACATATGCTCTGATAGGACCATGTTCACCACCTATGTGCAGAACAAGTCAAATGAGCAGCTTTTCATGGGCAACACGGCGGTGTCCAAGATTGAAGGTAAAGGAAAAGTGGTTCTGAAGCTAACTTCTGATCGTGAGCTCACCCTCCAGAATGTGAAGCACGTACCTGACATGCAGAAGAATCTCATCTCTGGAACAGTGCTAAGCAAGCATGGTTTTTCCATCAATTTTGAGGCTGATAAGTTAGTTCTTAAGAAAAATGGGATGTATTTGGGAAAGGGTTTTGTTAAGGGTGGACTGATCAAAATGTCTGTAACGACAGTCCATCCGAAAATTGTAGCTTCTGCTTCTGTTGCTGAAATGAAAGAAAACCCTATTGCTTACTTGGTTGAGTCGTTTACTACTTGGCATGAACGTTTAGGACATGTCAATTACAAAACAATGCGAAAAATGCAAAACTTGAATTTGATTCCGAAATTCAAAACTAACCAAGAAAAATGTGAAGTGTGCGTACAGGCCAAACTCACTAAAACTCCCTCACCACGCGTTGAAAGAACAACCGAACCTCTAGGTTTGATTCACACATACTTATGTGATTTAAAGTATGTGCAAACTAGAGGTGGTAAGAAATACCTTGTTACCTTCATTGATGATTGCACAAGATTTTGCTATGTATATCTCTTGCATAGCAAAGATGAAGCACTGGAAAAATTCAAAGAGTTCACCCTCGAAGTAGAAAATCAGCTTCAGAAAACTATAAAAGTAGTTCGAAGTGATAGAGGAGGAGAATATAATGAGCCGTTCAATGCATTTTGCAGAGAAAAAGGCATTATACATCAGACAACCGCTCCCTACTCGCCAGAATCTAATGGAGTAGCGGAACGAAAGAATCGAACTCTGAAAGAGATGATGAATGCGTTGTTGCAGGAATCTGGGTTAGCCCAGAACATATGGGGTGAAGCTTTGCTTACCACTAATTACATCCTCAACAGGATACCGCATAAGGTTACTGGCAAGTCACCATATGAGCTTTGGAAAGGTACAGTACCTTCGTACAAATACCTCAAAGTGTGGGGGTGTCTAGCAAAAGTGGCTGTACCACCTCCTGAAAAGGTCACAATTGGGCCTAAGACCGTAGACTGTATCTTCATAGGATTTGCACATAACAGTAGTGCATATCGATTTCTGGTTCATAAATCAGATATTCCAGATATCCATATGAATACAGTTATGGAGTCAAGAAATGCTTCATTTTTTGAAGATATTTTTCCCTGTAGGAAAACTCAAAAACGGACTCGTGAACAAATGGCGATATTGAGCGGAAACCAAATGGCGATATTGAGCGGTACAAGGCTAGGCTTGTAGTGCAAGGATTTCGGCAAAAAGAAGGCTTAGATTTCTTTGATACCTATTCACCGGTAACAAGACTATCTTCGATCAGGATGCTCATAGGTATTGCAGCCTTGAGAAATCTTGAAATCCATCAAATGGATGTAAAAACTGCTTTTCTTCATGGAGATTTAGAAGAGGAAATCTACATGAAACAACCTGAGGGATTTGTTATTCCAGGACAAGAACACAAAGTGTGTAAACTTGTGAAGTCATTATATGGACTCAAACAGGCTCCTAAGCAGTGGCATGAGAAGTTTGACAGTATGATGATGTCTAATGGTTTTCGCATTAATGAATGTGACAAATGCATATACTACAAAACTACTCCATCAGGGTACATTTTGTTATGCTTATATGTAGATGATATGGTCATCATTGGAAGCAACAAAGACATCATAACTCAAACGAAAAACATGCTCAAAAGACATTTTGACATGAAGGACTTGGGTTTAGCAGATGTAATTTTGGGGATAAAAATCATCAGAACTGATGAGGGCCTTATCTTGTCTCAAACCCACTATGCAGAAAAAGTGCTTGATCGATTCAAGCATTACTCAAATGGGAGTGCAAAAACTCCAGAGGATCCTCAAATTCACTTGACCAAAAATTCTGGTGAACCTGTGCAACAGGTGGAGTATGCAAGAGTAATTGGCAGTCTAATGTACTTGACAAACTGTACAAGACCAGATTTAGCGCACTCTGTAAATGTACTTAGTCGCTACACAAGTAATCCAGGACATAAGCATTGGGGTGGCTATAGCTAGAGTTTTGGACTATCTACGTTATACCAAAAATCATGGCTTGCACTATGGTAGAGAACCCGGAGTTTTGGAAGGTTACAGTGATGCCAACTGGATCGCAGACTCGAGAAACTCAAAATCCACAAGTGGATATGTTTTTACACTTGGAGGTGCAGCAGTGTCCTGGAAGTCTTCCAAACAAACTCTGGAAGCTAAATCAACTATGGAATCTGAATTCATAGCTTTGGAGATAGCTATATCGGAAGCTGAATCACTTCGTAATTTCTTGGAAGACATCCCAATGTGGGGGAATCCTGTGCCTGCAATACGTGTACACTGTGATAGCGAATCGGCTTTGGGCAGGGCAAGGAATACCCACTACAATGGCAAATCTCGTCACATCAGACGGAGACATAAAACTGTTAGACAACTTATCTCAACTGGTGTAGTTACGATTGATTACATCAATACGAAAGAAAACCTAGCGGATCCATTTACAAAAGGTTTGGCGCGAGATCAAGTTATAAAATCATCAAGAGGAATGGGTTTAAAGCCTACGACTTAAGAGGATGTTTGATGGTAACCCCACCTACTCAGATTGGAGACCCCATGACCTAGGTTCAAAGGGACAACTAAATCAAGCTGAATCTGCTACAAGCACTAGAAGACTTTTGTCTTTTCCCAGTTCCTAGAGTGATGTAAAGTGCTTCCTGTATGTTAGAGGTTAAGCTTATGCTTTTAATTATTTGAAATGTAGCTTTGTAAAATATTTGAAATAATTACAGGATATTTCTTTAAATACAAGCAGCTTATAAAATCACCTTGTGAGTGTGAAATGGGGCCGTTTCTAGGAGAATATATGAGGCTATACTCTCTAAGTTCACTCATGATTAACCAGGCATGTTCAAGGCCACAATGAACACAATAGAGAACCTCGTTCTACGAGAAAACGAAGCTGTGTTATGCCTGCTGTCTAAGTTTACATACAAATCCGGATGGTTCAAGACATCATGTTCACCAACTGGCCGAGTAAACTCGACAGGTATAACAATGAGTCGGTTCAAGGTTGAAATAAGAGTGTGAAGTGAGCTACTTGGGATGGTTTGGGAAATATCCCACATCGGAAATATGATTGATTTTTCACTCATATATATATAGTTTCACACTCTTCAAGTTTCAAAAGTGTGTAGAAGGAAGAGGGAAGGTTCCCACACGCGAGCCGGGCCGAGCACGGATGCGGGACGGGTCGGACGCGGGCCAGGGCGGGCCGGGCTGGTCTCGGACGCGGGCTGTGGTCTCTTGGGCTTTTGGGCTTTTTGGCTTTTTGGCTCTTGAGACTGCTGTAGGCTCATTTAATTTTTTGGAAAGACTTGGTGTGAACTCCAAGCAAACTTGGGCAGCACTCCGAGAATATTCACTGAATATTTTCTTGAGAGCTCCCTCCTTCCACTATATATAGAGGCATAACCTCTCATTTTTTTCACACACAAAAACATAAACACTCCTTCCTCTGAAGATCTCTCTCTCCCTCTCTCTTGCTTAGTCCAAGTAAGTTCTTAGTTTAGTAGTCTCGAGAGTATAACGTAGATCTGTTCGCTTGAGTTCTATTACTGGTGTGCTACAGTAATAGTTCGTAATCGGTTGTATCCTGGGATTCATAAATCGTGATTGTCCGAAAGCACTTACGGCCGATTTATTGAATTAAGGAAAGAGATATCATATCTTGCCTCCGTGATTTATTTACTGCTTTATATTATGTTGTTGTAATTCGTTCTTGATTTCGTTATTTAAATATAATTCGCATATTTTCTCAATTCGATTTTTGCGCTCCTAACAATAAACTATGTATAAGTGAAACATGAAAAGTATATATAAGTACGTATCATCTACTATTCCTTGGGAACCAGAGTACAAAGATGCGTTAGTTTAAAGTTTTAACTGCTGAGTGCTGAGTGCTGAGCTAAACCGAAATTTACTCATCATATATAAATTTCTTATTTTTTTAAAGATTTCATCATTTTTTTTAGGGATAATCGCGATTTCATCTTCATTAACATTAAGAAATTTAGACATGACATTATTCATTCCACTGATTTTACACAATAAAATGTAAAATTCTAAAAGTTAATAAAAAGAATTGAAAATTTCTCTTATTCTTCCAATCTAACCACAATCAAATTAACATTTTTACTTACAATTTAAAGATTAAAAAATGAATGTTCAATAAAAAAAAATAACAAAGTAAAAAAAATAGGGGAGAGGGAGTGGGAGTTGGGTTTACACTTTACAAACAATAGTCTATATGTATGACGTCACTTAATCACTAAATTACGAGGAGATGTGACCGTGAGCATGGTTGTGTGATGTGGTCGTCATTGTCGTAGCACTGAGGCGCAACCAGCAAAATGACGTTCTTCTTGGACAGGGCATGGCGGACCGTGGCCGCCGGAGATATTTGTGCAGCTAGAGGATTGGAAGGGGTGACTTCACCTCTTTGTAGAAACTGTAAATTGCCAAGACGCTCTTTTGGTAAAAGCCTACAAGCTTGGTTTGTCGGAACGTGTAACACCATTAGTAGAAGAAAGTTTAACGAGAGTATCAATGCAACAGATTTTTGCATATTACTTGTGTAGAAGTAAAATGGAATAAATAAATGAATGAATAAAATGGAGCTTTTTCTTGTTTTAATTGTTTTACTCTTGAGAAAAATAGAAGCTGAATTTCTAGTTGTGTGAAGAGTTTTGTGGTGCGCGATTGTTGAATTTATATAGAGGAAAATGTTTGAAAGTAATAAAGATTTTTTTTTTCTTTCTTATTTGTTGAATTTTGTTGAATATTATCTTGTGGAGATATCTTGAATGTTGACTTGTTGTATATAGTGTTATACGAAAAAAATGCATATTTCTTCATAGAACCAATTTTAAATTTGTTTAAACCGATCATAAAAGAAAAACAAAAGGTTAGGCATGGTCAATTTGTTAGACTGTAAGAGCTTGAGCATAACATCGGTCCACTTTGTTTACAAGAAATATCTATTAAGAACTTGGAGTAAATGTTTTCGAAATAAATTAGTATTTTTTGGTCAATATCTACAGATGAGAAGCTTAGTTGCTTCAAAGTTGTTCAAAGTTTTTTTTTGGGTAAAGGTGGCTTCATGAGTAGTTTCGGGGAAGTGTAGTTTTAGAACTGCTTTCTACTTCGTTGATCTTGTTTTTGGCCGGTCCTATAGTTTATGTGGCCTAAAGCAAGTTTATAAAAGTATAATTATTAAAAATTACATTTATTAAAAATTATTTTTGTTTTGGTAATATTTTGTTGAGTTGTATATGTGATTAATAAAAGAATGAAGAAAAATGTAAAAGAAAACTAAGTGTAGAACAAAAGTATGTCAAGGATTGGAGAAATTTTATGAAAAATAAGAGGGAAAAAAATATATATATATAATAGAAGTTGGAAGCATGTAGAATCGAAACGGGAGACTTTAAAACTGCATATAGTCGTATTAATGCCACTAGACTAATAGCATATTCAATAATATGACCTTAATTTTTTCCTTAATATTGTGTGGCCTAAAGCATAAGGTTTGCAAGGGCCAGGCCTAATCTTGTTTCTTATCTCAAGCTCCTAAACTTGTTTAGAGAAGAAGAATGTTTGGCAAACTAGATATATGTATATATTTTTACTTTTTTTGGCATCTAATCAATATAGGAGAATTCCAAAAATATTGTTAAATTCTACAAAAAAATTATCTACATTCTAATTTCACTAACATGAAATCTATCCTCATGTTAAATACCCCAGTTTTGTGAATTAAATGGAATTTTAACCATTAAAGCCTTCATGGCTTCATCAATATGGATTTAAAATGAATTTATTGTTTTATATCATGCACATCCAAAGCTTTTGGTTTATTTGATATTTTACGAATCTGTAACCTAGGCATAGAGGCATACAAATATTTTTATTTTTACTTTTCAAAATGACGTACTCCTTATTTTGTTCTTTATTTTTCATTCTAGATATTTTCATACAAATTAAGAAAATAGATAAACATTCTATTGTCAAACAATTGCGAAACCTAGACTTTTACTAAAATAGTTTTCCTTATTTGGGTTTAAGACCTTCTTTTCCAACTAGTGTCTTCGACTAGTTTGAGAAGAGTGATTTGGTGAGTAAAACACGTTTCTATTGTCGATTTCCATCCTGTTTCGAGTTAAAGTAAGGTCTTTTCGTTCAAATCCTTTAAAGGAATTCGGTTTCTTGGTGTTTTCTTGAGAAGTTTTTTCGAAGATCACGATAAGATGTCTACGGCAATGGATAAAGCTCTAATGGCTGTGTCTCTTGAAGAAGAAGAAGATGTTCCATTTGAGATGCCGGATCTGCCGGAGTACTCCTCTTCAATGAGAAATGCTATAAGTTTGGTTGGAAGGATATTAAATCCAGAAGCCCAACCTATGCATCGTTTGCTTAGAAATATGCCAAGAAAATGGCAAAAGGAAGGTAAAATTAGAGGTGTAGCGTTGTCCAAAGAAAATTTTCAATTCATCTTCGATTCCGAGTTCGATCTGCAAGATGTGCTGAGTAAAGGGACTCATACCTTTAATGAATGGTCGATAGAGGTGGATAGATGGTATGAAGTTCCTCCTGACAATTATTTACAAACTATGCCGATTTGGGTTCAGATCTGGAACTTGCCAATCAATTACTACACAAAAGCAGCGATAACTGCACTGAGTGAACTACTAGGTCAAGTTCTCGAAGTCGCCTTTGACCCGGAGCAACCTCAGCTGCAAGGTTATGTGCGAGTCAAAGTTCTGTTTGATGTGTTAAGACCTTTGCGAAAATCTAAAGTGGTAAATCTGCCCAGAGGAGGATCAGCAGTGGTGAGATTTCAATATGAAAGAGTGCAAAAGTGTTGCTACGAATGTCAAAGGTTGACTCATGAAAGAGATGTTTTCCCAATGGTTGTAAAAGACAGAGAAGAGATAGCGTTGGCTAGAAGGAGGGGTGAACCAGTAGAAAAAAAAAAGCCACTGGTCATCAAAGAATCTGATCCCCTGTTTGGGGTCTTAAGAGAGGATCAAGTTGGAGTGGATGCTTGCACAGGAAGGCCAAAGATAGCTGCTGATGTTCTTGAAGGTATGAGACAATACCTCACCACTTCTAATGAAACAGAAAAAGTTTGGCGAATTGACAAGATCAGGAAATCTGTGAGCGAAGTAGAGAAGGATCCTTTACTTAAAAAATCGGTCTTGCGATTAAAACCTCTGCTGATGGTTCATCTGGATCTGAACAAAGACAAAGGAATGGTCTTTAATTATGAAGATGTTGGAACAAACCTGAGAATGTCAGAAAGAGAGTCTCCTATTTTCAATAGGAGTGTGGAAAGAAACTCTGAGGAAGGTCAATCTTCTTGGTTAAAGGAACCGAACAATCAGCGTTTCCTTGAAGATTCTAGTCATTTCTTAGCTCTCTCTCAGCCTTTTCAGGGTAATCCGACGGTATACAGAACCGGCTCCTTTGTAGCTGGTTCTTTCAAGATTAAGCCTAAAAAGACTAAAACCAGTGGTAGACCCCCAAAAAGTGCGAGGAAAGCAACCCCCAAAAAGTGCGAGGAAAGCAAAACCTTTGGAGGTTGGTCGACCCTTTGGGGGTTGGTCGAACTGAGGACTTGTAACTTATGCAACCCGGGCTAACTATTGGAGTAAAAGAAAAAAGAAAAGCAGCGGATGAGGGTCGCGTCAAAAACACTTCCCGAAGATTCTGTTTATAATGGAAACTATGCACAACAGGAATATTTTAGTGGATTTACAAGTTTGGTTGGTATATGAGAGGGTCTACACTGTTGAACCTTTAGGTAAAAGTGGTTGATTGGCGCTCTTCATTAAAAGCGGTGTTCAGGTTGATTTTCACTATGTAGATAAAAACCTGATGGATTTTCAAGTTCAGTTTGGAGCTTTCTCCTTCTTTATTTCATGTATATACGGCGATCCGGTCTTTAAGAAACGAAAAGAAAACTGGGAAAGGCTTTGTAGAATTGGGGTAGGTCGGAAGGATAGATGGTGCTTAATGGGGGATTTCAGTGATATCTTGCACAATGGAAAGAAGATAGGAGGTCCTAGAAGGTGTGAGTCTTTCTTTAAGATTTTTGTCGAAATGTTGGAGGTGTGTGACATGGTGGAATTGACAAGCAAAGGTAATGAGTTCACGTGGGCTGGCAAACGATATAATATGTGGATACAAAGTTGTTTGGAAAGATGTTTTGGCAATAAGGAATGGTTTGCTCAGTTTCCTGCATCTAATCAATCTTTTCTGGACATGAGAGGTTCTGATCATAGGCCTGTTCTGATCAAACTGATGGATTCTCAAGAGGAATATAGAGGGTAGTTCCGGTTTGATAAGAGACTTCTGTATAAGCCAAATGTGGAGGAATTAATTGGTCAGGCCTGGAATAACAGATCAGTAGAGAATCAAGTTTCAGTTTCCCAGAGACTGTGTTTTTGTCGTAAAGCTCTCAGCTCTTGGAAAAAGTCAAACTATCTTAATTCTCAAGACTCCATCACTTAGATTGAAAGATCATTAGAACTTGAGCAATCTTCTTCTTTTCCAAGAATCGGGTTAGTTGGGTCTCTCAAAAGGGAATTAGCCTTGGCCTATAGAGAAGAAGAAGATTTTTGGAGACAAAGAAGTAGATTCTTATGGTTAAGAAGTGGAGATAGAAATTCAAGGTTTTTTCATGTTTCAGTCGAAGAGAAAGATCAAGGTTAAGGATTGCATTTCTGACTGACAAGAATGGGGTTGATCAAAAGTCAGAGGCAGCTAAAGGAGAGGTAGCAGTGGATTACTTCCAATCTCTCTTTACTTTATCCAATCCTACTCCTTTTGATTCCTGGTTCTCTGACTTCCCTGGTAGAGTTACTGAAGAAATGAATAGTTGTCTTTTAATTACTGTTTCGAAGGAGGAAATAAAAGAGGCCATGTTCTCCATTAAACCAGCAAGTGCACCAGGTCTTGATGGGATGTCAGCATTGTTCTTTCAACACTACTGGGAGATAGTGGGAGCTCAAGTGGTATCAGAAGTGAAGGATTTCTTTGAGCAAGGTATTCTCCCTGTGGAATGGAATTATATGCATTTATGCTTGCTTCCAAAAATTCCTTATCCGTCCTTGATGAAGGACCTCAGACCGATCAGTCTGTGCTCGGTCTTATATAAAGTTATATCCAAGATCATGGTGAAAAGACTTTAACCAATGCTAGCGGGTATAGTATCTGATACGCAAATGGCATTTGTTCCAGAGAGATTGATATCATATAATATTCTAGTAGCGCATGAGATAGTCCACAGTTTGCATACAATGTTGGGGATGTCTACTGGGTTTATGGCCATTAAAACTGACATGTCAAAAGCTTATGATAGATTGGAGTGGGGCTATATCAGATCTTTTCTTAGTGCGATGGGATTTAACATTAGATGGGTGAATCTGTGTATCGACGGTCACATTCTCAGTGCTTATTAATGACCAACCACATGGGATGATCAAACCTCAAAGGGGAGTCAGACAAGGGGATCGAGGATCCCCTTTTTTGTTCGTGATGTGCACAAAAGGTTTATCGCATCTACTGAACAGAGCTCAGGGTGAAGGTTCTATCTCGGGCATGAACTCGACAATGGGAGGGTTGATCACCGATGCGGTGACGGAGTGCGAGAG
Source organism: Camelina hispida (assembly GCA_023657505.1). Classification (NCBI taxonomy): domain Eukaryota; kingdom Viridiplantae; phylum Streptophyta; class Magnoliopsida; order Brassicales; family Brassicaceae; genus Camelina; species Camelina hispida. The sequence continues at coordinate 17,778,549 of CP094633.1, read as the reverse complement.
ACCTCCGAGCGTCAAAACTCATGGATACCATATACATATTTGGATCATCTTTCTCCTTTTTACCACTCTTGCTGATCCAAGTAGCTGATTTCCTCATTAAGAATCAGTTTCCCCTACCCTTAACCAACCCTTCTTTCAAGCCATGTTAATTCTTGTGTGTGTGAGACCTATTTTGGGATTGAGCTTGGTAGAAAGTGTTAGGTTTGAGCTGACAAGAGTAAAGTCTTGTGTAGTTCTAGTTTGCAATTTTCAAACTAGATAGGACTAGGTGGTTTCATTGTTGGGTTTGGGACTTGGTTGAAAAGAAAAGAAAAGAAAAGAGGAAAAGAGAAAGAAAAGGTTAAAGTTTTTAGGTGGGGAATGTGTTTAAGTAAATGTAAACTCTAGTGAAAGAATGGGAAGTATGAGATTGTTAAAGTTGGTTCTAAGCAAAGAAAAGAAGGAAAGAAAAAGAAGAGTCTAGCAAAATGCTTTTGTCTTAAAAAATTAAGAAGAAAAGGGAACCATAACAAATAATAAAGAAACCCTCATTCCACTAGAAAGATCAAATAAGAAACCTCATCTAAGGCTTAAAATAAAAGAGAAAAGGGTATTTGAGAAGAGATGAAGACAAAAGGTAGAACTAGGATCATTTGGGTTTAGAATGATAGGATCAAACACTTTGGTTACTTTTGGGTAGACAAGGTTTTGTTCTTGTATGTGTCTAAGTGTTCTTACCTTTAGCCTTCTTCTAAAGCTCAATCCATTTTTTTATGAGAGAACCCTGATATTGATAAGCCCCGCTCTAAAGAGAGACCATCATTGTCTCTAAACCTTTATTACCAAGCCAAATGAGTTTAAAGCATTGCATAAGATTGATTCATGTTCTTGCTTAATGAATGTTAAAGGAAATGGTTGATTTGAATGCATGTGGATATCTAAGGCTCAAATCAGTAAAAGTTGTGATAGGCTTGTCTAAAATCTTTAAGTACAGCTCATTCAACTTGCATCATAGTACTAGTAACTTGGACATTGATTATAGGTAGTTTATTAGCAAGCTTTAGAAGCTGAGATTCCACTTTCAAACCTCACTCTCCTACTTATCTCTTGTTTATTTGCTTGAGGGCAAGCAAAGACTAAGTTTGGGGGTGTTGATGTTCATATATTTTACCTTGTTTTCCCTTATTATATTCACATCTTTTGCATGATTTTCTATCTAGTTTGGCCATTATTGTATAGCTTTAGGACTGTTTATGCATTAGAGTAGATTAGCATTGCATTTGCAAATAGTTTCTTGCATAAACATGTGATTATGGATCCCAAGGAGCATGGAAGGAATGCTGAAGAGGATTGAAGCTATCAAGTGAAGAGAACAAGGGAGCTAGAGCTGAAGAATCAAGATCCATGAGTCCACTCGACCGCCCACTCGACCAGACACTCGACCGTGTGCGGAGAAGGACTTGACCGGATGGAAGAAGTAGGAGAAGAGGTCACTAGACCAGGCACTCGACCGAGCACATGGTCGAGTTGACGGAGCCGCCTTTCTATTTTGTCTTTTAGCATTTTTAGGGATTCTCCTCTTTTTTTTCTATATAAAGCCTTGTACCCTGCAGCCACAAAAGAGAGACTTTTTAGAGAAACAATATCTAGACCTTGTAATGAGAGAACACTCGCTCAATGGCTATTGGAGAGTGCCACCGCCCAGCTTCTCTATAAATAGAGCTCTCAACCCTCTCATTTGCGAAAAAACATAAGGGGGTAAGGAGAGAAAGGTTAAGAGAAAAAGAGAGAGCAAAAGAAGAGAAGAAGAAGCGAAGTGCTGCGCGATCGAAGAGAAGAAAGAAGTGAAGACGCAAGACTAAGACTATCGACTACTGGCCAAGGTTGAATCGAGAAGGAACTCGGTCATAACCAAAGGAGAGATCCGAAGGTGCCGCGTTCGGGAACTTCATCAAAGGGACCGATCATCGACGGTTTACTGTGAGTTCAGGCACATATTCGCCGGCTTAGATGGAGGGTTGAAAACATCCATCTAGTGCGCGGTTTGCATATATCATATAGATGCATTTACTTGAATTCTTTTACGTTTTCTTGTTAAGTTGCATGGGAGGTGAGGTTACACCGGTTACTAGATCGGAATGATCTAGCGACAAGGGTGGTAACTGGTTAAATACTTGACAACTTGTGAGATTAAGGTTCATTTAAACTCAAGTATAATTTTGGTGAGGTTATAAGGCGTATTAGTCCGCGAGAAATTCCGGCTATGCGTAATATAACTTGGTATTGTCATCTTTCCCATTCCGTACCACATACAGCCGCGACATGCAACCCATGTTCGTGTGTGTAGGGCTGGTTACGAAGAGCTCGGAGGTTACTGGGCTCGCTACCCTGGCCGAAGCTATCTACACGACGGTGTAGTTTTGTCTAAAGAGATCCAATCGCATGCCTTTGTGGTTGTGACTCGGGGATCGGTGAGGGGTGTAGGGAAAGGATGCATACCGGGCCCAAGGAACTAGAACTTGATTAAAACTATCGTTTTAGTTCAAGTTAAATTGTTGCATGTTTCGTGTGTGAGCTTGCATGTAGTCATTTGTTGTTGCATGTAGTGCTTCTGTTTGTGGAATAACTTTGTTTAGCTATCAGCTTCCGCATGTTATCTCTGGTTGCTTGGTTATTCTGTGTGCTTGCTTGTTGGTTGTTTATCTTGTGCTCGCTTGTTATTTGTACTTGCTTGCATGTTGATTGATTGCACCTGCCTGTTGGTTGTGTTGGTTGTTTTGGGGGATTTGAGGATTAATCTCTTTGCAGGAACCCTGAGCTCACTAAGTAATCTTAGATTACTTATGATAATATTGTTGTTCTGCAGGTAACCTTAGAGGGAACTAGAGGGCGTGGTGAACGATAGGCTTCCGGAGTAGTTTTATTTTGGTGTCTATTGTAAAAGTTAAAAGTATGTTTATTGCGTATCAAACTTTGGTGCTCAGCCTTGTTGCTCTTTTGTGTAACCGTTTTAAGGCAAACTCTTTTAAGTATTAATGAAATCGGTTTTCTTTTATTCGAGCGAGTCGTACTGATATAGACTTAGTCCGAGTCGGCTCAACGCACGGCGTGTCTGTAGGGTTGCAAAGCCTTAAGGACGTGTCGTGTGGTCGGGAACCTCGCCGAGGGACTGGCCGAAGGGCCTGATTTGTTCTCGCACCCAGCCGGATCCTTGACGAACGTTTCCATAGTGGCGTCTCCGGGCTGTGCCGTAGCCGGGAAGGTCATAGCACGGTTCGGGGGCGTTACAACGGTGGTATCAGAGCATGGTTATGATGCTGTATAGGACTCGCTTTTTCAAATGATTTATCGAGTCAAATGGTCGCAATAGACACTTAGGATAATCCGGATCGTTCATCACTTAGGGTTAGATGGGATTAAGTAAACCCTTGTTGATCATGGATGCAGATTTCTCGTCAAGAATCCGAAAGGACAAGGTCGATTCATTGTTCGCCGGACACAGGGAGGGGTTCAAATCAACAGTTTGGTCCGGAGGAATGGGGTTCGCAGTATGATGATGCGCAGAGGGAAGAGTCGTTCCCAGAAATGTTTGGGCCGGACATGTACATGCCGGACTGGAATGCACCTGGCGCGACGCCAAGTTATACGCCATTAAGTTCAAATCGTTTTAATGCACCGGAGGAGATGTACCCGCCAGGGTTTTCACCGTTCAGACCGTTCGCGACATATCCAAATCAGAATATGCCAAGGGGAGACCGAGCGCATGGAGAAGGACAGAGTGAGCCGAATGTACCAGAGACCCAGCAAACGCTTAAGATGATTCAAGACCTCTTGAGTCACATGATTCAGCAACAGCGACAGGATCAAGCAAACCGTGCAGCAGAAAATCCATCCGACCAATTTTTGAAGCTGGTAATGATGTTAAAGAACTTAGGATTCCGCAAGTTCAAAGGAGAACCGAACATTGTGTTAGCAGACGCCTGGATAAAAGAATTGGAGAGCAATTTTGAAATGATAAGTTGCCCAGAGGAGTTTAGGAGACGAGTCGCCGTCAATTTCTTAGAGGAAGATGCTCGTGCATGGTGGGATACCGTGGCATCACGTTATCAGTTTCAGACCATTACGTGGGAGATCTTTAAGAAGGAGTTTGAGCTGAAATACTTTCCACCAGAGTCACGTGACCGATTGGAGAATCAATTTCTGCAACTGGAACAAGGTGAGACGACCATTAGAGGGTATGGAAGAATCTTTACAAGACTTCGGAGGTATTTGTACCAAGGAAATGACGATGAGTTAGCTATGGCCCGGAGATTCTTTCACGGACTCAGGCCAGACATAAGGGGAAGGTTGCATGCTGTAACGTACCGGAGTGTTGCAGAAGTAGAGGAGAGAGCGGTGAGTGTTGAGGAAGCCATTGAGATCGAGAAGGAGATTTCAGCCAAGGAGAAAAAGAAGGAACCGGTCCAGCAGACTAAAATTGTGAACACCCGGAAGGTGAACCAGGTGGCAGGACGAAATTGGAATGCAGGCCGCGGTAAAGTTAGGATGAATGTGAATCAAGGAAGTCGAAGTGTGAGCAACATGGATCCGCGAGGATGTTATGTGTGTGGACAAGTAGGGCATTTCGCTCGAGCTTGCCCAACCGTTGAAGAAACGAAGAGCACCAATCTGTCAACCGTCACATGCTTTTACTGTGGCGAGTTAGGACACTACGCGAACTCATGTCCGTCGAAGCCGGCCAAACCGAACTCCCAAACTGTGAACCGTGCCCAGGCAGCAAACCAAGTGAAGGAACCCCCAGCAAAGAAGCAAGCAACCCCAGCAAATCTTTTTGCCTTAGGAATAGAGCCACCTAAACCTCAGCAGGCCGCGAAGGGCCCTATAACAGGTTTGAATGGGTTCTAACTCTCTTGTGATTGATTGTGTGTTTGTGTGTTTGTGTGATTAGTTAGCATTGCATTTTGTTATATTTGCTGTGCGTTTAGGAACATTACTTGTTGGTGGTAACCCCACACATGTACTGTTCGATTCGGGAGCGTCCAATAGTTTTGTGACTCCCGAAGTGGTTGACAAGTTTGGAGAGTTGTGTGAGGAGGAAGAGGTGAACATCAATGTCTACACTGCTGGCAATCAACCGCCTTTGAAGACAAGAAGATGGGTCAAGGAAGTGTCGATAGTCTTGCAAGATACGAATCTTCCGGTAAACCTGTTGGTAATGCCGTTGGATAGGTTCGATGCTATATTGGGAATGGATTGGTTATCGGAACACCAAGCCCATATCGACTGCAGCAGGAGCAGAGTGGTATTTGAGAACGGAGGAAGGACCCCTCTAGTGTTCAATGGGATCAGCCCGAGTAAAATGGCATACTTCGCATCGGCAGCAAGAATTGGAAGATCAGTTGAAGAGGATGAGGTTTATCTAGTCACTCTTACCGCCATGGGAGGAGATGACAAGGAAGGCATGGAAGTTGAGGATATTGCTATAGTCAAAGACTTTGAAGACGTCTTTACACCATTGGAAGGATTGCCTCCACCTAGGAGCCATCCGTTTACCATAAATTTGGAGCCCGGAGCTACCCCAATTGCTAAGGCACCATATCGCATGGCACCAGCTGAGTTGGCTGAACTCAAGACTCAGTTAGAGGACTTGTTGGAGAAAGGTTTTATACGACCAAGTTCATCACCATGGGGAGCCCCAGTATTGTTCGTCAAGAAGAAGGACGGAAGCATGCGGTTATGTATTGATTACCGAGGTATCAATAACATAACTATAAAGGACAAGTATCCATTGCCAAGGATTGATGAGCTGTTGGATCAGCTAAGAGGAGCGAGTTGGTTTTCCAAGATTGATTTAGCCTCCGGCTATCATCAAATCTCGATTGCAGAACAAGACGTGATGAAAACGGCGTCTCAAACAAGATATGGCCAGTACGAGTTTGTAGTAATGCCGTTTGGACTTACCAACGCACCGGCGGCATTCATGCGGTTAATGAATGAGGTTTTCCACGACTATCTGGACCAATTTGTGATCATCTTTATTGATGACATCTTGATATACTCCAAGAACGCGGAGGAGCATGCAGAGCATTTAAGGAAAGTATTGGAGAGGTTAAGGGAGATGAAGCTGTTCGCTAAGTTCAGCAAGTGCAAGTTTTGGCAAAGGGAGATTGGGTTTCTAGGGCACCGAGTTTCGGAGCAAGGTGTGTCCGCCGACCCAGAGAAGATCGCCGCAATACAAGATTGGCCAAAACCAATGACCGCATCGGAAGTTAGGAGTTTCTTAGGCCTTGCGGGCTATTATCGAAAGTTCGTGAAGGGATTCTCAACTATTGTGAAGCCTCTAACACGACTTACTGGGAAGGGAGTACCGTTTATATGGAGTGAAGACGTGGAGGAAGCTTTCAGGAAGCTAAAGGGAGCACTAACGACAGCACCAGTGTTAGCCCTACCAGAGCCAAATCAACCGTATTCTGTATTTACAGACGCATCAAGAGTTGGAGTTGGATGTGTTTTGATGCAAGGAGATAAGGTTATTGCTTATGCATCAAGACAGTTAAGGAAGCACGAGGAGAACTACCCCACGCATGACCTGGAAATGGCAGCCGTAGTTTTTGCGTTGAGGATATGGAGATCGTATTTGTATGGAGAAGCGGTTCAGGTGTTTACAGACCATCAAAGTCTTAAGTACTTGTTCACGCAGCCAGATCTTAACCTGCGTCAGAGGAGATGGATGGAGTTCATTGCCGATTATGATTTGAAGATTCAGTATCACCCAGGCAAAGCAAATGTCGTAGCAGATGCGCTAAGCCGAAGAAAAGCTCAAGTTGATGCCGAGAGAGATGTGAAATCTTTAGCCGACGAATTGAAGAAAGTGAGGCTTTTAGCCTTGGAAGGAGAGTCTAGTGAGCCATTGGGTTTACAAGCCGTAACTCAAGCGAGCTTGTTGCATCGAATTCGTGAAGAGCAACATCAGGACGAGAACCTGAAAAAGATTATCGAAGAGCTGAAGAGTTCTGGAGGACCAAATGCGAGTGGTTATCATTTAGCTGATGATGACACCCTACTTCTCAACGGGAGAGTAACTGTACCAGACCAGAGCGGATTACGAGAAGAGATATTGAGAGCAGCCCACAGCTCAGCATTGAGTATACACCCAGGAAGCACCAAGATGTATAAGGACGTTCGAAGATACTATCATTGGCCTGGATTAAAGAGAGCGGTGGCGAAATGGGTGAGTCAATGCGACTCATGTCAGAGAATCAAGGTAGAGCATCAAGTACCAGCAGGGTTGTTACGCAACTTGCCCATACCAACTTGGAAATGGGACTCTATCTCGATGGATTTCATTACCGGTCTACCAATAAGGAAGGGACGAACCAATGATGCAGTATGGGTAGTGGTCGATCGTTTGACCAAGGTGGCCCATTTGGTTTCAGTAAAGAGCACGGACCAAGCGCCCGTCCTGGCAGAGAGATATATTGATGAAATTTTGAAGCTCCATGGAGTGCCGGCAAATATTGTTTCTGATCGTGACCCCAAGTTTGCATCGCTGTTCTGGCAAGATTTGCAAAGAGCATTAGGAACAGATGTCCATATGAGTACCTCGTTTCACCCAGAAACTGACGGACAAACGGAGAGGACAATTCGCACCATAGAGGACATGATTCGACTATGTGCACTGGAGTGGTCATCGGACTGGGAGAAGAATTTTCCGTTGGTGGAATTCGCATATAACAACAGTTATCACTCGCGTATCGGCATGTCGCCATTTGAAGCTATGTACGGAAGGCCGTGTCGCACGCCTTTGTGTTGGACAGAAGTTGGAGAGCGGACAAGTTTCAATCACAAACTGATTGATGAGACAACGGAGAAAATCAAGTTTATTCGGGAGAGCATGAAGAAAGCACAAGATCGCCAAAAGAAATACGCAGACCGTAAAAGGCGAGAAGTAGAATTTGAAGTTGGAGACATGGTATATCTGAAGGTTGCACCGCAGAAAGGAAAAGATCGTTTTGGCAAAGTGGGAAAGCTTGCGGTAAGGTTTATCGGACCATACCGGATTGAGAAGAGAATTGGCGAGGTAGCCTATCTGCTATCAATGCCTGAAGTTATGCGATTGCATAAAGTCTTCCATGTGTCACAACTAAGAAAGCATGTACCAGACCCTAACATGATTGTGCCAGAGCCTATCGAGGAGTTGGAGTCAAATCTCACATACCCCGAAGGACCATTTGGAATAGGGCAAAGGAGGACTCGGAAGTTGAAGAACAGGAGTATCCCTCAAATCCAAGTATTTTGGGGAAGACAGAACCGTAAGGTCACTACTTGGGAAGACGAGGACAGAATAAGGGCCAAGTACCCGCAGCTGTTTGCAGAAGAAGATGAGGCAGGACCATCGGAACCTTATGGAATTCGGGACGAATTCTATTAAGGGGGGAGAATGTAATGACCCTCTCCAAGAGGTAAATTACAAAATGAAATCTCAAGGCCAAAAGGTGAAGAAGAGAAGCTAATGAGAAAAGAAGAGAGTTTAATAAAGGAAGGTCCGAGGAAATTTCATCCGATTGATCAATGACCACAGTGGCCGTACCGCATCGACCGATCGACCCGTGCCCGATGATGTCCGACGAACCGCGAACGACCAAATACCGCGGATCGACCCAACAAGTAAATTTGGGAGATAAGAGCTTTTTCTCGTCAAGGAATTAATCAAGGATTAATTTCCTAAAGTTAAAGATTAAATAATTCCTAGTGGGGAATTATTTTAATCATAAAAAGATTAGTGGGATTTATGGAAAATTATGAATGGTGATTAAGGTGGCCAAGTCACTTGCTTTTTCACCAAGGAAGGAATGGTGTTTAAAGGAGCCAAGTCACACCATTTTACACCAAAGAAGAGGAGTGGAGAAGGATTAGGCCAAGTCTTATGATTTTTCACCAAATAAATCATAAGGAGAAGAAGAGGTGTTTAAGAAGGCCAAGTCACACCATTCAACACCATAGAAGAGAAGTGAAGGAGAGATGAGCCAAGTCTCATGATTTTTCGCCAAGTGATTTAAGGAGGAAGATATGGACCAAATCGAGACAAGTCATAAGGGTCTTTGCCTTACAAAATTTTGTGGCAAATAAGCGAACACTCGCTCAATGGCTATTGGAGAGTGCCACCGCCCAGCTTCTCTATAAATAGAGCTCTCAACCCTCTCATTTGCGAAAAAACATAAGGGGGTAAGGAGAGAAAGGTTAAGAGAAAAAGAGAGAGCAAAAGAAGAGAAGAAGAAGCGAAGTGCTGCGCGATCGAAGAGAAGAAAGAAGTGAAGACGCAAGACTAAGACTATCGACTACTGGCCAAGGTTGAATCGAGAAGGAACTCGGTCATAACCAAAGGAGAGATCCGAAGGTGCCGCGTTCGGGAACTTCATCAAAGGGACCGATCATCGACGGTTTACTGTGAGTTCAGGCACATATTTGCCGGCTTAGATGGAGGGTTGAAAACATCCATCTAGTGCGCGGTTTGCATATATCATATAGATGCATTTACTTGAATTCTTTTACGTTTTCTTGTTAAGTTGCATGGGAGGTGAGGTTACACCGGTTACTAGATCGGAATGATCTAGCGACAAGGGTGGTAACTGGTTAAATACTTGACAACTTGTGAGATTAAGGTTCATTTAAACTCAAGTATAATTTTGGTGAGGTTATAAGGCGTATTAGTCCGCGAGAAATTCCGGCTATGCGTAATATAACTTGGTATTGTCATCTTTCCCATTCCGTACCACATACAGCCGCGACATGCAACCCATGTTCGTGTGTGTAGGGCTGGTTACGAAGGGCTCGGAGGTTATTGGGCTCGCTACCCTGGCCGAAGCTATCTACACGACGGTGTAGTTTTGTCTAAAGAGATCCAATCGCATGCCTTTGTGGTTGTGACTCGGGGATCGGTGAGGGGTGTAGGGAAAGGATGCATACCGGGCCCAAGGAACTAGAACTTGATTAAAACTATCGTTTTAGTTCAAGTTAAATTGTTGCATGTTTCGTGTGTGAGCTTGCATGTAGTCATTTGTTGTTGCATGTAGTGCTTCTGTTTGTGGAATAACTTTGTTTAGCTATCAGCTTCCGCATGTTATCTCTGGTTGCTTGGTTATTCTGTGTGCTTGCTTGTTGGTTGTTTATCTTGTGCTCGCTTGTTATTTGTACTTGCTTGCATGTTGATTGATTGCACCTGCCTGTTGGTTGTGTTGGTTGTTTTGGGGGATTTGGGGATTAATCTCTTTGCAGGAACCCTGAGCTCACTAAGTAATCTTAGATTACTTATGATAATATTGTTGTTTTGCAGGTAACCTTAGAGGGAACTAGAGGGCGTGGTGAACGATAGGCTTCCGGAGTAGTTTTATTTTGGTGTCTATTGTAAAAGTTAAAAGTATGTTTATTGCGTATCAAACTTTGGTGCTCAGCCTTGTTGCTCTTTTGTGTAACCGTTTTAAGGCAAACTCTTTTAAGTATTAATGAAATCGGTTTTCTTTTATTCGAGCGAGTCGTACTGATATAGACTTAGTCCGAGTCGGCTCAACGCACGGCGTGTCTGTAGGGTTGCAAAGCCTTAAGGACGTGTCGTGTGGTCGGGAACCTCGCCGAGGGACTGGCCGAAGGGCCTGATTTGTTCTCGCACCCGGCCGGATCCTTGACGAACGTTTCCATAGTGGCGTCTCCGGGCTGTGCCGTAGCCGGGAAGGTCATAGCACGGTTCGGGGGCGTTACAGACCTAGTATTTACTTTTTTGGGAATTATTTACTTTATGCTTTTCTTTTGCTTAGATCATTAACCACTTTGGTATTCTCCTTGAGAAATCTTTGATACTTGTTGGTTCCATAACTTTCCAAGTATTGAGATTTTGGGTTTGATTTTTTCTTCAATATTGTAGATCTCTTACTCATCTTTCTAATCATGCAAGTTTCATTGATTTATGGGTTTATGATTGTGTTCATCATGTTTAGTGATTGTGAGTAGTGGCTTAGGATCTTGAGGATGGATTAGGATGGATAATGGTTATGGTTGTTTGGATTGGTCAAGATTGAATGTTTAATATCTCTTCTGGGTTAGATGAACTCTATGCTATTCTTATACTGAGAGGGTAATGGTAGATCTTAAGCTTCTTAGCATCACACCAATGTCTAAGTTGCTAGATAAGGTCTAATACTAGAGATTATCATGAAGCATGCTAAGAGATTAGATGTTTTGTTTGATTTTTCACATTAATGATCTGGTTGTTTAATGCCTGCTTTGATATGTAATAGCTAGTGAGAGTTTGGTCTAAGAAGTATCTTGGCTTGATTGTTATTGTCATGAGAATGGATTAACATGTATTAGAAGATCATTGTCTAGAGATAGCTCATGTTTGATTGAGGTTTGTTGACCAGTTTAGATAACCATAGCTTGAATCCAGCTCATGAATCCATTCTTAGGACCTTTTTTTGTTTATTGATTTCCTTGTTTAATTCATGTCAATTGCTTACTGATTGATTTGCTTTCATTTTGCTCTGAATTCATTGTTTGCTCTGTTTTTGATATTCGCTTGTCAACTCGACCACCCACTCGATAGAGCATCCGATTGAGTGCTTGCTCGAGCTCATTTTAGAGTTTGTTGTTTATGTTCTGCATCTGTCCTGTTTCATTCCCTGTTTCATTCTAATTTCATTTTTGTTGCATTTATTTAGTTTCTGTTTGATCCTGTTTCATTACTTGTCCTGCATCAGTTTAGTACTTATTCTTGCTTAGTTTCATTATTGCTTTGGTCATTCTGTTCACTTTACATTTAGTATCTTGTCTTAGTAGTTCTACATTCTGTATTTCATTATTGTCATTAGGTTGTTAGTTCATAATCATCATCATACTTGGCTTAACTTAGATAAGTGTTCACATCCTGATTGCTTGCATCACACCCATTTTGGTTTGACATCCTTTATGCTACAACAACATAAGGGTAATTGATTCCCATGCTTTCCACCTGTTCATCATTCATCATCTCTATCTTCACACATATCATTTCAGCACACCACATAAAGCAAGTATCACCATATGCTCTGCAAACGCCTCTAATTGGATGTCAAGAGCAGCTCTGAACCTTTCCTCTAATTCCCCTTCTTCAGCTTGGGGAAGTTCAGGTTGATCTGTCATCTGAACATCTACCCGATGAATCATCCGATCACCATCATCGGGTGTGTCATCGGGTTCAGCCTCAGATGGTTCTTTGGTTTGTGATTCTTGAACCAGTGCTTGATCATCAACTCGATCAGTCTCCTCGGGTGAAGGCTCGGGTTCATACTTGGATATGTAGTACTGGTACTCATTCATCCCATGATGATCCATATCCTTCCCATCTTGAACATCGCTTTCCTCAGTGAGGTAGTCCTCAAAGTCATCATCAAGAAAGATGGCCTGGGCTGTTGCATAGTCTTTTGGGTTCTGAACAGCTTTACCTGGAAGCTGGTTGATCTTTGGAGGTGGTTGGTTGTTGTGGTGGCCTTCTAGGTATCTCAGCTTAGTGTTGATAGAATCATACTTGGCATTTAGGTCGCTATACCCAGAATTGATCTTGTTGCTCATCTCCGTGAACCGTTTTGCATTGTCCATAGCAGCCGATGCTTTACTCTGTATCATCTGCTGAATCAGTCCGCGTAGATTAGCTTCTTGGGATTGGTTCTGTGGGCCTTGCTGTGGCTGGAATCCAGGTGGTGCAATTGGTTGGTTGTAGTTGCCAGAGTACTGCTGCTTAGGAGCATAGCCTTGATTGTATTGGACAAAGGGCTTTTGCTGGCCCTGGTTCCCTTGAACTGTAGATGGGTAGATTTGGTCTTGAGTATTTGCAACATTCGGGCTATGGTATGACATATTTGGGTTAGGTTTGTAGTTGTTGTACCCCTTGTTGTAACCTCTTTGGTTGTTGATGTAGTTCACATCCTCAAGTTGAGCATTCTCCCCATTTTGTTGTAGAACTGCTCTTCTTCTGAGATGGCATGGACATGCTGTTGCTGGCTGAGGAGCTTATCCAATTTTTCATTGAAGGCTTTCATGTCTCGCTTGTACTTGGCATCATTGTCACCAATAGAGTGTATAATGCGATCATACTCCTCATTATAATGCCTATCAGATTGAGCCAAGTTCTCCACGAGATCCCAAGCTTCATCAACATCCTTGTTGAGGAAGTTACCATTACTTGCGGTGTCCAGCAACATCCTGATCTTAGGGACTACACCTCGGTACAGAGTACTTAGCAATGAAGCATTGTTGAATCCATGATGAGGGCATCTGCTTGTATATCCCTTGAGACGCTCCCAAGCTTCACTGAACGTCTCATTGCTCTTCTGAACAAAGCTGGAGATGTCATTTCTCAGCCTTGCGGTTCTGGAGTTGGAGAAGAATTTGGCTAGAAACGCCTTTTTGCATGCTTCCCAGGTGGTGATGAACTCCTTGGGGGAGTGATTTCTCCCAGATGTGTGCTTTGTCTTCCAAAGAAAATGGGAAAAGGCGGAGTTTGAATCCATCTTCATTGACTCCATTGATCTTGGTTAGGCTACAAAGCCTATCAAACTCATCCAGATGGTCCAATGGGTCCTCGATTGGCAGACCATGAAACTTGTTGTTTTGTATCATCTGGATGAGACTACTCTTTATCTCAAAGTTATTGTTTTGGACATCAGGTGGCATAATGCCATGTCTTTGAGTGTGAGTAGATGGAGCATCTCCTGCTCCTATGTTGGTCCTCTTTTGAGGAGCTGATGGACCATTCTGATTATTCATGACCTCCTCAATTATAGTTGGTTGTGGCTGCTGGACTTGTTGTTGACTTAGTAGCCTAGGTCTGTCGATGTTGTCAATGAAAGGACTCAAGTGTTGGCTACTTTTGGATCGTGTGTGCATGCACAATCAGTTGACTGAGTGAGTACACGAGGGTCTACTCGATCCAGGTGATCGAGTGACGGTTCGGGTGGGTACTCGGGTTGAACCTGAAATGCAAAACAAACAAACACGAAAGTAAACAAGTCAGTACCGAACGAAAGTATAGAAAAGAACTTGATCTAAAATGCTGAAATCCTAAACCTAGCAAAAATTCAACCAAATGGCAACGGCGCCAAATTGATAATAGGATTTTCACCCAGGGTATCAATTCCCTATGCAGTTGTAGTACAAAGGGTTATCAATCCAAATGGTTGTTATACTAGCAGATAGGATATGATCAGAACTATGCAAGTCAAGCCAAGCAAAATTTGGGGTTTGATCTAACAATCCTAAAATAATTAAAAGAGAGTAAATAAGCAAGAACCACACGACCTAAGCACTCGATGCACGCATTTGAGTATAGGATCAGGTGGAGTGATCAGGTAAAGTAAATAAATATGAACAGCTCGAAGTTATACTCGAAGATGGTGATCGAATACCAGTTTGGGTATAGAGTCGAGTTATGAATAAAAATGTAAACAATCAGGATGCGAAAGCTCCTAAGGATGGAGTAATCGACTCCTAAGTGTTTGATGTTCACATATTTCACCATGTTTTCCCTTAGTTTATTCACATCTTTTGCATCTTTTTTTATCCATTTTCACTCTTATTGTGTAGCTTTAGGACCAATCTTCATTAGAGTGTAGTTGCATTGCATTTGCATCTTGTCATGCATAAACAGGTGATTTTGGAGCCCAAGGAGCATGGAAGCAAAGGAGAAGAGATGTGAAGCAGTCATGAGGAGGAAGCAAGGAAGTTAAAGCTGAAGAACCAAGGTCCGGAGTCCAGCTCGACCAAGCACTCGACCGAGTGTGAGATGGACTCGACCGAGTGGAGTTGCACCAAGGAAGCCAGCTCGATCGGTCACTCGACCAAGCACTGGTCGAGTTGACCGATCCGTGGACCACTTTGACTTTTCCCAATTTTAGGGCTTCCACCTTCCCCACTATATAAAGACCTGTACTGCAGCCACCAAAAATATCTAGATTCTATTCCAGCTTTTGAGAACCTAGTTTTTACCTTTTTAGGAATTTATTCCTTTTGCTTTTTATTTTTCCTTTTTGAATTTCTAGATTTTGTTCTTAAGAAAAAGAAGAATTCTTGAAACTTGTTTTGTTGAATAACTTTCTGGGTATTAAGAATTTGAGTTTGATTTCTTCTTTAAAGTTGTAGATCTTCATCTTATCTATCTAATCATGCAAGTTTCAATGATTTCTGGGTTTATGATTTGTTTGATCATGTCTTGCTTTGAGTAGTCATCTTAGGATCTTGAGGATGGGTTAGGATAGATTGATCTTGTGGTGTATCTAATTTGATCAAGCTTGATTGTTGTAGATCTCTTCTAGGCTAGATGTTCTTAATGCTGATTCTATATCTGAGAGGGTAGGATCTGATCTTAAGCTTTTTAGCATCACACCAATGTTTAGAAAGCATAGATAAGGCTAGATCTAGAGCTTACCATTAGGCTTGCTAAGAGATTAGAGGTCTTGTTTGGTTTGAGATGTATTGCTTAATGCCTGCTTGTGTAGATTCTTTTCATTGTGAGAGCAAGTCTAGGATTGCATAGGTTTGATTGTCTCTTGACCATGAGAGTGGGAGAGACTTGTCTTAGATTAATGTGTCTAGAGGTCAGCTCATAGCATTGCTTGAGATTTGTTGATCAAGTTAGATTACCACAGTGATTAGTTTATCCCATGAATCCATCCTCAGGAACCTTCTTTGTTTATTGAATTCCTAGTTTAAATATCATCGTTTGCTTGTTGTTTGATCTGATTTAGTATTGCTCTGTTTTTAGTGTCCTGCTCTGTTTTCACGTTTTTACCCCACTCGACCACCTACTCGACCCACACTCGGTCGAGTGCTGATCGAGCTGTTCCCCAGGTTACTTGTTTATGTTTTGTGTTTGTCTTGTTTCATTCTTGTTTCATTCCTGTTGCATTTTCATTGCATTCACTTAGCATCTAGTTCATTACTTGTCTTGCATTAGTTCCATTCTAGTATTTACAGTTTCTGTTTCTGTTTCTAGATCATAATCATTCAGTCTTATTTGCATTTAGTTCCTAGTTCTTTTAGTTTACTTTCTGCTTTTCATCATTATCATCATAGGATTGTTAGTGACAGACAATCATCATCATATTTGGCTTAACTTAGAATCATATGCACATCTTGATTGTTCACAAGCACTCAGACTGGATTGACACCTCTTATACTGCAACTGCATAAGGGGAATTGAAACACCCATCATCATTCCATATCATACACTTTCACACACATTCACCATTCACACCACACAAATAACATGTTTCAATTTGGCACCGTTGCCTGTTTGAGTTAGTTTTTGTGACATTTAGGATCCATATTAGTCTAAGATTAAGTCTTTTATACATTTGTGAAGTTTCTGCACTTGAATCTTGTGTTTTGGGGTTGAAGTTCCATTTCAGGTACCAGCTCGACCATCAGCTCGACCCCAGCTCGACCGTGTTGTGGTCGAGCACCTGCTCGAGCCAGACGCCGGATCTCTTAAACCATCAGTTTCAAGTCGACTTGACCTCCCACTTGAGCCTGTGCTCAGTCAATTGCTTGGCAAAAATCGTTTGTGTTTTTTTTTGTTTGAGTCAGCAACCATGTTTCAAGGCAGTCAGTTCCATTATGCACCTATGTACCAACAACAAAGTTTCCTTCCTCAATGGTGTCACCCTCCAGCATTTCAGACCTACCATGCCCAAGAACCTGACTTAAGAGCTATGATGCAACAACTATTGCTTGGGCAAGCCCATCAGCAGATTGAGTCAGCAAAGCAGTTTGGGGAGCTGAACCAAACATTGGATTCTTATTCTCATGACCTGAGTAATCAGCTTGAGAGTCTGCCCTCTACATTCCAGTACATGGAACACCCCATTGCCTCTACTTCAGCTCCTAAGCCACACCATCTTCCTCAACAAGCTATTCACAACCCAAGGGAGATCACTGTTAAAGCTATCCATCTCCATGAGGAATATGTCACTGAGGACAGTGAGATTCAAAGTGGGGAGGGTTGGTCACTAATTGAAGCCCAGAGTGAAGGTTTTACTGAGCAGACTGAAGCAGGGAAACCACTCGACCAGGTGCTCGACCACACACACGATCGAGTACCTGATCGAGTGACTGATCGAGTCGCAGACACAGAAGCTCTTAAGCCTGCTAGATACATTCCTCCTGCTTACAAACCGCCTCTACCATTCCCAGGACGTTTCAAGGCTCAAAAGATAAGGGAATTGAGAGAGATCATTGAGAAAAAGGAGAAGATAGCTTTGCAACAAGAGAAAGAGAAAGCTTTGAAAGAAGAAGTTGTGGTTATGAAACAAGAGGAAATGATGGCTTTGAAGGAAGAAATAGTCATTGAAAAGAGGGAGGAAGTGCTTGCTTTGCAACAAGAGGAAGAGAAAGCCTTGAAGGAAGATGTTGTTATTGAGACGAAGGAGGTGATGGCTATACAAGAGGTCATCATTGCTTACCAAGAAGAAGAGAGAGGACCTGCTTTGGAACAGTATGCTCCATACCCTCTCTATCAAGATTTTTTACTTGAGATGTCAAAGAAGAGGGCTCATGACCAAGATATGAAGGATTTGAAAGAGATTGGGAAAGCTATTGTCCCAACAAAGCTTGAAGATCCAGGCTCATTCAACTTACCCTGTTCCATCAGCTACATGCACTTCAATAAGTGCCTTTGTGATTTAGGAGCTTCAGTGAGCTTGATGCCATACTCAGTGGCTGAGAAGTTGGGGTATGAGGACTTCAAGGACAGCAACTACTATGTCAGTCTAGCAGATGGATCCAAGAGAGATGTGATTGGAGTGATTAAAAATCTCCCTATCAAAATAGGAGAAGCAAGGATCCCAACTGATTTTGCAATCATGAGCATGAAAAAAGAGCCTAAAGACCCTCTTATCTTGGGAAGGCCATTCTTAGCTACAGTTGGGGCTGTTATTGATGTGAAGATGAGGACTATCAAGCTCCACCTGACTGAAGACTTCACTATGAAGTTTGACATCAACAATCCCACTAATCTGCCTTCCAAATATGATCCACCTTACACTATCAAAAGAAAGGAGGATCATGAGGTCTCAAGTGAGGAAACTGCTTCAAGGGGTAAGCTAACCTTTCAAGAAGATTCAGTGGAGAAGCTAAAGGGTTAAATTCAAGTGCTAGCTGCTTTAGTCAAGGATCTCCAAGTCAAGCTGAACAAAAGGACTTTGAAGAGAGCAAGGCCAAACCTCAAGGTTAAAAAGAAACATGGTTCAAGTGCTAAGGAGGTAGTTATCAAGAAGGAACACAAGTGTTACCAAGTAGAACCAGGGGGGATTGCTCCACCTCCTTGGTCTCCAATTCAAGCTTGAAAAGCTAGAAGAAGTCAAGCTTAGTGACTTTAAACAAGCTCACTAGGGAGGAAGTCCCTAAGGTATCTCTGTATATATTGCCTAGAATTTTAGTATTTTGATTTTTGCTTTAGTAATTTCATGATCAGGGAAGCTAGGGAGTCTGAATAGAAGAAGAAGAGTCAATTTCTAGACACTCGCAACCCAGCTCGACCCCCACTCGAACAGGCACTCGACCGAGTCAGGCTCGATTGGCATAATCGAGCTGCCCCAAAGCCCTTCTCCAAGCCATCAGGAAGACCCCAACTACTCCTATGACAGTATGCAAATGGATGTGGACAACTTCTTCCACAATCCCTAAGGTACCATCATCACCTTATCACTGTTTATATCATTGCATTTGATGTTGTGTTTTGTTTGTTTTTAAGTCTTGAATCTTCAACCAAATTTCTTTCACACAGAGACTGTGTGATTTAAGTTTGGGGGAGGGTTCTAGATAGCATTTGATGTTGTGTTTTGTTTTCTTATTTCAAATTTTTATCATCATCATGTAGTACTTGCATTACATCTAAGGCATAGAAAAACCATAAAAATTTGAAAATTTTTTGCAAAAATCTTTATAAAAAGAGTGTTCATGTAGTTTGCATTGCATATTTAAAGTGTTTTGTTTAGCATATAGGACTGTTTGCATTAGGGATCTATAAAGAGTTTGTACTAGTTAGCTTGTTTAATTCACTAGACTAGGATCAATGCCCAAGTTAATAGTACTTTGATGCTAGATGAGTTGTTAGAAGCATAAGACTGAACCAAGCATTGAATTCCTACATTGCATTTGGTCTAAATTGAAGCATGTTGTGATTTGATTCCATTTCCTATTTTATAAGAACCTAATATTGACTTGTAATTATCAATGTGTGCATTGCTTTAAACTCATGGATACCATATACATATTTGGATCATCTTTTCCTTTTTACCACTCTTGTTGATCCAAGTAGCTGATTTCACTTTTAGATCAGTTTCCCCTACCCCTTAACCAAACCTTCTTTCAAGCCTTGTTTATTCTTGTGTGTGTGAGGCCTATTTTGGGATTGAGCTTGGTAGAAAGTGTTAGGTTTGAAATGACAGGAATAAGACCTTGTGTAGTTCTAGTTTGCAATTTTCAAACTAGATAGGACTAGGTTGTTCACTTGTTGGGTTTGGGACTTGGCTGTTATAAAAGAAAAGAAAGAAAAGAGAAAGAAAAGGGTAGAGTCTTTAGGAGAGGAATGTGTTTAAGCAAAAAGCTAAAAGTCTAGTGAAAGGATGGGAAGTAAAGTTGTTATCTAAGATGGTTCTAGTTAAAGAATAAGAAAAGAAAGCAAAGAGCAGTTTAGCAAAAAGCTTATATGTCTTAAGAATAAGAAGAAAAGAGAACCATAGCATTCATTAAGAATTCCCCATTCCACTAGAAAGATCAAGTAAGAAACCTCTCCTAAGACTTGAAAACCAAAAGAGAAAAGGGTTAAAGAGAAAAGAAGAAGTTAAAGGGTAGCACTAGGATCATTTGGGTTTAGATTGTTAGGAACAAACACTTTGGGTATCTTTGGGTAGACAAGGTTTTGTTCTTGTATGTGTCTAAGTGTTCTTACCTTTAGCATTCTTCTAAAGCTCAATCCATTTTTTATGAGAGAACCTTGATATTGACAAGCCCCACTCTAAAAAGAGACCATCATTGTCTCAAAACCTTTTATTACCAAGCCAAATGAGTTTAAGCAGTGCATAGAATTGATTCATGTTCTTGATTAATGAATGTTAAAGGAAATGGTTGATTTGAATGCATGTGAATATCTAAGGCTCAAATCAGTAAAGGTTGTGATGTGCTTGTCTAAAGTTTTTAAGTATAGCTATTCACCTTGCATCTTAGTACTAGTAACTTGGACATTGATTCTAGCTGGTCTATTTGCAAGCTTTAGGAGTTATGATCCCATTTTTAAACCTCATCTACCTCCTTAGTTCTTGTTTATTTGCTTGAGGGCAAGCAAAGACTAAGTTTGGGGGTGTTGATGTTCACATATTTCACCATGTTTTCCCTTAGTTTATTCACATCTTTTGCATCTTTTTCTATCCATTTTCACACTTATTGTGTAGCTTTAGGACCAATCTTGCATTAGAGTGTAGTTGCATTGCATTTGCATCTTTTCATGCATAAACAGGTGATTTTGGAGCCCAACGAGCATGGAAGCAAAGGAGAAGAGATGTGAAGCAGTCATGAGGAGGAAGCAAGGAAGTTAAAGCTGAAGAACCAAGGTCCGGAGTCCAGCTCGACCAAGCACTCGACCGAGTGTGAGATGGACTCGACCGAGTGAAGTTGCACCAAGGAAGCCAGCTCGATCGGTCACTCGACCGAGCACCGGTCGAGTTGACCGATCCGTGGACCACTTTGACTTTTCCCAATTTTAGGGCTTCCACCTTCCCCACTATATAAAGACCTGTACTGCAGCCACCAAAAATATCTAGATTCTATTCCAGCTTTTGAGAACCTAGTTTTTACCTTTTTAGGAATTTATTCCTTTTGCTTTTTATTTTTCCTTTTTGAATTTCTAGATTTTGTTCTTAAGAAAAAGAAGAATTCTTGAAACTTGTTTTGTTGAATAACTTTCTGGGTATTAAGAATTTGAGTTTGATTTCTTCTTTAAAGTTGTAGATCTTCATCTTATCTATCTAATCATGTAAGTTTCAATGATTTCTGGGTTTATGATTTGTTTGATCATGTCTTGCTTTGAGTAGTCATCTTAGGAT
The DNA here is from genome assembly GCA_023657505.1 of Camelina hispida. Lineage (NCBI taxonomy): Eukaryota > Viridiplantae > Streptophyta > Magnoliopsida > Brassicales > Brassicaceae > Camelina > Camelina hispida. The sequence continues at coordinate 17,757,445 of CP094633.1, read as the reverse complement.
CTTGAGGATGGGTTAGGATAGATTGATCTTGTGGTGTATCTGATTTGATCAAGCTTGATTGTTGTAGATCTCTTCTAGGCTAGATGTTCTTAATGCTGATTCTATATCTGAGAGGGTAGGATCTGATCTTAAGCTTTTTAGCATCACACCAATGTTTAGAAAGCATAGATAAGGCTAGATCTAGAGCTTACCATTAGGCTTGCTAAGAGATTAGAGGTCTTGTTTGGTTTGAGATGTATTGCTTAATGCCTGCTTGTGTAGTTTCTTTTCATTGTGAGGGCAAGTCTAGGATTGCATAGGTTTGATTGTCTCTTGACCATGAGAGTGGGAGAGACTTGTCTTAGATTAATGTGTCTAGAGGTCAGCTCATAGCATTGCTTGAGATTTGTTGATCAAGTTAGATTACCACAGTGATTAGTTTATCCCATGAATCCATCCTCAGGAACCTTCTTTGTTTATTGAATTCCTAGTTTAAATATCATCGTTTGCTTGTTGTTTGATCTGATTTAGTATTGCTCTGTTTTTAGTGTCCTGCTCTGTTTTCACGTTTTTACCCCACTCGACCACCTACTCGACCCACACTAGGTCGAGTGCTGATCGAGCTGTTCCCCAGATTACTTGTTTATGTTTTGTGTTTGTCTTGTTTCATTCCTGTTTCATTCCTGTTGCATTTTCATTGCATTCACTTAGCATCTAGTTCATTACTTGTCTTGCATTAGTTCCATTCTAGTATTTACAGTTTCTGTTTCTGTTTCTAGATCATAATCATTCAGTCTTATTTGCATTTAGTTCCTAGTTCTTTTAGTTTACTTTCTGCTTTTCATCATTATCATCATAGGATTGTTAGTGACAGACAATCATCATCATATTTGGCTTAACTTAGAATCATATGCACATCTTGATTGTTCACAAGCACTCAGACTGGATTGACACCTCTTATACTGCAACTGCATAAGGGGAATTGAAACACCCATCATCATTCCATATCATACACTTTCACACACATTCACCATTCACACCACACAAATAACATGTTTCAGTGTTCCTGACCAATATGGATGTCCTACATGCCTCAAGAAAATATTCACTAGACAATGAATTTCTAAAATCTTGTTAAAACACTCTCGTGATAGAAACAATCAAACTTGATCACTTCCCTACCCAACTCTCGTTGGAGAAACATGACCAAGCAAGCAATACAAACCGATTCATTATTGTCAATAAACTCCTTACACATCTAATCTCTTAGGCTAAGTGAGTAAATCTCTAGTATTGATTTATTCAAGCATTTCATCTACATCTCTCGATGGTAAAACAGCCTAGAATCTAATCTCAACCTCTCGGTCTATTGATAACATTAAGAACACCAATCTAGAAAGGAATTTATATAACATAAAAAACCAAGCTAAGACATCCTAACCGATCAAGAACACATAATTGTCTATCCCATCCCTAGAAATTTTGTTTCACTACTCAGATCTCATTGCAGAAAACATAACAACAAAGATAAACGAAAATTGCATTGTATTGAAAATAAGATAGTATAAAAGAGTACAGAGTTGAAATCTAAAAGGATAGCAAAAGAAATGTAAAATAAATCCTAACAAAAATGGAAACAGTGTTTGAGTCGCTCAAGATCTCTCTCAGAAGCTCTCGCTCTCTTGTTTGAGGGTCTGCGGCGTGCTAGGGCGAGAGAAATAAGAGGGGGTTTATGTAACATTCGTGAACGAAATTCTATGATTTGGGGATGGGTGTCGATCGACACCAGGGGAGTGTCGATCGACACCAAGTTTTTCTGGTTCGACCAGACTGTTTTAAATTGTTGATTTTGGGTTGGATTGGTTCATTGGGTTACCCAGACCGACGTATTTAAGAGAGAAGTCGAGGGTTTTGGTGTTTTCTCTTGGCCGTTTAGTCAGAAACAAAGAGAGAAAAAGGAGAGAAAGTTTTGTGAGTGTTCTTGAGAGATTTTGGCTTGTTCTTGGAGGCGTTTGGGGAGATATGTTGTTGTGGAAGGGAGTGTGGTTGCTGGGAATGAAAGAGAAGCTTCTTGAGGTGTTGGTTCCATCGTTTCTCAATCAAATCTTCCTACAGAAGAGGTGAGTGCTTGACCATGGTTGATCTAAGCCTGAGATCTCTTTTGTTTGGGTTTTTCTTTGTTGCTTGTGGTGTTTTGCTTGCTTGGGTTGTTTGGTTTCGTGTTTCTATAGGTTCATGAGACGTTTGGGAGAGTTTGGGACAGATTGGAGGCGTTTTGAGACGAGGATTCGACGTTCGGACTCGTGCAGTTCGTGTCTGCGAAGGCAGTGTCGATCGACACCCATAAGGTCAAGAGAAAACACCCGAACCCTCGACTTCTCTCTTAAATATGTCGGTCTGGGTAACCCAATGAACCAATCCAACCTAAAATCGACTATTTAAAACAGTTTGGTCGAACAAGAAAAACTTGGTGTCGATCGACACTCCCCTGGTGTCGATCGACACCCATCCCCAAATCATAGAATTTTGTTCACGGATGTTACAATTCTCCTCCACCAATAAGGATACGTCCTCGAATCCCGCAGCACCGTCCATCCGTCAAGGATTTCCGTGCCACCGTCAACACAGCCCGCACGTCCTTCGACCGGACTGAACACCGTCAGCCAAGGTTTCCCGTGCAACTGTCGAAACAGCCCGCACACCTCCGATTGAACCACGAGGTCTCCCTCTAGCCAATATACTCACATCAAAGACACCCTTTGCTCACAACTCAGTGCTTCCCCCATCCGTGGTCGCAACCAACGAATCATGCCGGCTCGCTATCAGGCCGACCGCCTTAAGCTACGACATCCAGGAAGTCACTCACACACACTCCCCCTAGCTCACTGCCGAGCCGCGGCTCATAGCTACGATATCCAGGAAGTCTCAAATATTCCACTCTTGGGTCGTCACCCTAAAGCGCACTCTCGGATCGTCATCCGAGGCAACATACCACTCCCACTCTCTGGCCACAAAGTCCATCGAGCTATCGGTATCACATGAGTTGGGCCTCACGGCCTTGAGAAAACAAGTCTGATGTCATCGAGTATCTCCCGACTAGATCTACCTCAACACTTTCCACAAAAATTTTCTTTTTAGAAACTTCCTAACTCTGGAAACCTCCTTTTTGTGGAAACTTTCTATTTATGGAAACTTTCCAAAAATAGAAATCCGAACTTTTTTTTTTTTTCCCATGACAACAACAGTCAAACATAAAGAAAAATACTCATCTTATTAATCTCAAAAAATGTCATAATCGTTACAACCTCAACGAAAATACAGTAGAAAATAAGATACAACAATCCAAGCCATCAACCCGCATACCGAGTACTACCTCATCTTGGTACTTAGTCGCACAACCAACCACCCCTAAGTGACCAAGTATCAAGAGAGATGAGCTGGAATACTCCGTACCCGCTCCAGCCACGGACTACAACTTGGACCCGACTAGACAAGCTCAAGTTGCGGCCTGCTTCTCAAACCATTTCTTAAACCTTGCCTTCAACCTCGCCTCGGGCTCCCAAGTCTGCTCCTCTGCTCCATCACAGTCCCACAGGACTCTCATCAAAGAAATCTTCTTCTTCCGAAGTTCCTTGACTAACCTCTCGAGCACCCTCAACGGTCTCGCCTCCAAAGTCAGGTTGGGCTGAAGATCCTAAGGAATCTTAGCCAACAACCGATCACCCTCGTGAAGACACTTACTCAGCATCGACACATGAAATACCTTGTAGAACGCAGGCATAACCTCAGGCAACTCTAGCCGGTATGCCACTGGTCCCACCCGCTCAACCACTCTGAACGGATCCATGTACCTCAGACTCAACTTAGTCTCTGTCAATGACCTGTTCGGACCCCGCAACATGGTCATCTTAAGGTACACTCTATCGCCAACCTGAAACTCAAGATCCTTCATTCTCTTATCAGCATAGATCTTGTGCTGATCCTAAGCCTCCTTCATGTTCAGCCTCAGAACCCGCATCTTCTCCGAGGTCTCCTGAACAAAATCCGCACCATATATGCTCCTCCCCCCCCCCCCCACCTGAGTCCAACATAACGGTGTACGAGATGGCCTCCCATACAATGCCTCATAAGGGGCCATCCCATTTCTCGCATGGTAGATGTTGTCGTAAGCAAACTCCACCAATCTCAAATGATCTGCCAAATGACCACCCCAATCCAACACGCACATCCTCAATAAATCCTCCAAAATCTGGATCGTCCTCTCCGGCTGACCGTCCATCTGAGGATGGTAGGTTGTACTCATATGCACCTTTGTTCCCATCTCTGCCTGAAACACCTTCCAGAACACCGAGGTGAACTTGGAATCTCTATCAGACACAATACTAGCAGGCACACCATGCAATCTGATTATCTCCCTCACGTACTTCTTGGCCAAAACCGCTGCTCCATCAGTTTTCTTGATGGCCAGAAAGTGCGCAGATTTAGTCAAACGGTCCACAATGACCCAAATCGCATCAAACGACCTCGACACAGGCAATCCCACCACGAAATTCATCGTGATCATATCTTACTTCCATTCTGGAATGGGCAAACTCTGCAATAATCCACCAGGAACCTGATGCTCCGCCTTCACTAGCTGGCAAGTGTCACACTTCGTCACCCAGTCGGCTACGTCCTTCTTCATCCAGACCCAGTGATAATACCGCTTCAGGTCACGGTACATCTTGGTCACCCTTGGATGAATAGAGAACTTGCTCGAATGAGCCTCTCTCAGTATCTCCTGCCTCAAATCCTCACCCTTGGGCACACAAACCCGACCATGCACAAGGATAGTACAGTTAGCAGAAACCTGATACTCCAAACCCGCAACCTTAGAGGTATTCACCAGCCCCTCATCGCTCTCATGAGCTAACCGCACTCTACTCAACAAATCCGCTCGATCGGCTGCCTCCAAACTCAAAGGTTCCTGTGAGATAGCACGCAACCTCAATGCACTAATCTCACCCACCAAAGCCTCCATATCCTGCTCCTGAGCCGAAGCCGCCCGCTTCCGACTCAGGGCATCTGCAACTAGGCTAGCTTTACAAGGATGGTAAGCTATGTCCAGATCATAATCCATTACTAACTCCATCCAACGCCTCAGTCTCAAATTCAGCTCAGGCTGAGTAAAAATGTACTTCAAACTCTTGTGATCTGTAAATACATGTACCTTCCCGCCATACAGATAAGACCTCCAAATCTTTAGAGCAAAAATCACTGCTGCCATCTCCAAATCATGAGTAGGATAATTAGCTTCATGCTTCTGCAACTGCCGCGAAGCATAGGCTATAACCTTCCCTTCCTGCATAAGCACACAACCCAACCCCACTCCAGAAGCATCTGTATACACAACGTAAAGCTCGTTCTGCTCAGGCAGTGCTAACACCGGCATGGTAGTCAACATCTGCTTGAGGCTTGCAAAAAGCGCCTCACACTCCGGTGGCCACACAAATGGAACCTCCTTCCCTGTAAGCTTAGTCATCAGCTGAGCCATACTCGCAAAACCCCGAACAAACCTCCTGTAGTAACCTGCTAACCCCAGAAAACTCTGGATCTCAGTGGCACTCTGCGGCCTCGGCCACTCCCTGATGGCCTTAATCTTCTCGGGATCCACCGAAACTCCCTCTGCAGAAACAATATGGCCTAAGAACCCCAACTCACGCTGCCATAAACTGCACTTAGCTTAGCAAACAACTTCTGCTCCCGCAGCTTCTCCAGAACTGCGCTCAGATGTTTTGCATGCTCCTCAGGGCTCTTGGAATTGACAAGGATGTCGTCGATGAAAATGATGACTGACACGTCCAGAAACTCTCGGAACACGTTGTTCATCAATCTCATAAACGCAGCTGGCACGTTTGTCAAACCGAACGGCATCACCACAAACTCATAATGCCCATATCTCGTCCTATAGGGAGTCTTCCTCACATGTATTGGAATCTGATGATAACCTGATGCTAAGTCGATCTTGGAGAACCAAGTAGAACCCCTCAACTGATCCAGAAACTCATGAATTCTCGGGAGAGGGTACTTGTTCTTCACAGTGACTTGGTTCAAACCCCGATAGTCGATACACAACCGGAAACTCCTGTCCTTCTTCTTAACAAACAGCACCGGTGCTCCCCACGATGAACAACTAGGATGGATAAAACCCTTACCCAACAAATCTTCCAGCTGCTTCTTCAGCTCTGCCATCTCTTCTGATCCGGCATTGAAATTGTGACCAAATAGGCTTCAAGCCCCTTGATGTGATTGCAAGACGCGACCTCGGCCAAGAAGACCAAGACACGCCGGACGCGACCGAGACGCCTGACCAAGACGCATCGGACGCGACCAAGGCAACCTCTTCAGACGCGGCCAAGGGTCCAACAATCCTTCCTGGAGCCACAACACGTTCCAAGAGCTCAGCAAAGGCGGCCAAGAAGCGGCTCAACCTATTTGTCCGAACATTCGTCCAACGCCAGCCACCCTATGAAGACTCCGAAGGCTCAGTCCGCTTAGTCTTCACTCTTACCCAAGAGTGAAAATGGTTAAGTCGTTAAGCAAGGAAGTGTACTCTTTTTCCTCACTCCGGGTTTGTCCCAATGGGTTTACCGGAGAAGGTTTTAACGGCATGGAGCTAAACACAAAACGCCTAAAGGCTAAGTTGCTTCACGCGCAAGGCCAAAGTGGTTATCTCTCTATCCCTCTTATTTTTGGTTTAATTTTTGAACTTGAGAAGATTGTCTTTTGATCCTTATGTTTGTGAACGTTGGAGAGTGTTTATTGCTAAGCGTGTTAGTCAAAAGGTGGCGATGTGTTCTCTTTGTAAAGGGGACACGTCAAAAGGACGATGTGCGGATCAAGATGAATCCGCGTGTCCTTAAGCTCCTATCTAGACCTAGCTATTTAAACTCTCCTTAAGCCCTTGTTCCTCCTTAGACTTGTATGAAAATAAAACTTTTCTTCAAGACAGATTCTTGAAACTTGCCTCACTCTTCTCTTTCTTCAATCCAGGATTGAACCTTGAGAAAATCCTAACAAGCCTCGAACCGGATTCGACCTTGTTAGAGACCGTATCAAGAGGAGAGCCAAACCTCTTGTGTCGTCTCTCGATCATCTCGTAATTTCCCCTCACTTCGCTTCCCATCTTTTCCCTTCGTAACCTCGAGTCCTCTTCCATAAGTTCTCGAGTTCTCCACTAAATCATCTCAACTCGTCCCCACAATCGTTTCCACCGCAACCATTCGTTCGTTTGTTCTGCACCCGTACCATCCGATCGATCCGTTCGTGGTTTGACGACGTATCTCCTAAACGGGTCATTTGAATCCAGTCAAACTCCGTTTTCCCTTGTTTGTTTCTTCCCTAGATCCGAAGCCTAGAATCTGTGCCGAGGAAAGTTCTACCGTTCGAAGGTTGGCCGAGAGCTCAAGCCGCGTCCGTACCGCATCTGTGTCGTGACCGCGTCCTCGGGTCACATCAGCTTGGTATCAGAGCTTCAAAGCTCCTAAAGTTTCAATCTTTGAGTTTTAATAGCAAAGCTTGCATCTTTTAGTTCCATAGGACTCGTTTGTTCGTTTGGTTTAGATTGGTGTATGTTTGCGGTTGTTTATTGCTTCTTTAGGTTGTTAGTCTGCGTATCTGTTCATCGTGTTCATATCTCTGTTCGTTCGTGTTCTTGTGAGTCTACTTTTAGATCGATAAAGTTAGGAGTGTGTTCTTGTTTACGCGTTTTTGTTTCCAGTGATAAAGTAGTCTTGTCGTCTTGCACTTTTACTTTTACTTTTGCTTTATTTGTTTTAGTCATAGGTTTGAATGTGTCATAGCTGTCTTCAATCATTGTTGGTGAAACAAAGTTTTGTGTGGTCCTCTTGAACGAGTGACACTCACGTGTGTTATTCTTTTTGCGAGGTTTAAAATCAAATTTACACCGCGAAACCGCAACCCGTCATCAACGACCAGTCCGTACGATGGCCGAAGAAGTTCCACCAGCGCCTCCAGAGATTGGCGTCACCCTCGCCGCATTACGCACTGGTCTAGAGCAACTTGCCGACCGTCTCACGAGGATTGAACTTATGAATCCTCCCCGCGAAGATCAGTTGCCCGTTAGACGACCACGACAAGAGCCGGCAAGCGATCAGTCCGATGAGGACTTTGAACCAAGGCCTAGACGACGTCACCGCTTTGATGATCAAGACGACGAAGCTCCAAGACGTCACGAGCCAAATCACAAGATGATTCCACCCACGTTCGCGGGCAAGTCAGACCCCAAGGCCTATCTTGAGTGGAAAAGCCATATGGATCACTTATACTCATGTCACGCCTATCCGGAGCTGCGAAAGGTCCAATACGTGGTGGCAAAATTCACCGATCACGCCCTTACCTGAGCAACGACGCAACCGTGACCGACCTATCACTGTTTGGGAGGTCTTGAAAGCGGAGATGCGAAGGCACTACGTGCCTCCATACTACCACCGCGAGCTCCAGAAGAAGTTTCGGCGACTCACGCAAGGCGCACGAAACGTGGAGGAGTATTACAAAGAGTTTGAACACTTGCGCAACCAGTTGCAAGTCGATGACTCTGAAGAGTCACTCATGGCTCAGTTCTTGGATGGATTGCAAGAGCGCATCGCGCGCAAGGTCGAGCGCCAACCCTATCAAACCTATGAAGAGTTGTTGCATCTCTCGGTGCAAATTGAAACTCAAATCAAGAAGAAGAGCGCTTTTGCGCCTCGTGGCCGAACTCAAGGAGTTACGAATTGGACTCCTAACGCGTTGCCATCAAACCAAATGCCTGAAAAGCCAAAGGCGACCAGTGCGGACTCGAGATTGAAACCTAGGGAGCCGGCCACCAATGAGCGCCAAGATCCGCGACGCAACGTCACCGACGTCCGAAGCCGCGACATTATATGTTTAAAGTGTCAAGGGAGGGGCCATTATGCTCGAGATTGTCCGAACGCACGGCAATGATACTGACCGAGGCTGGCGAGATCGAGTCCGACGATGAGGCCACCGAAGAGAATGTGCAAGGAGAAGCTGAGCTGGAAGAAGCTGTTGCGGAACCCGAGGTTGGAGAACTGCTAATGATATGCCGCATCTTGAACGCCGGTGTAGCCACTGATGACGCTAACCAACGTGACAACATTTTCCACACGAGATGCACTATAAGTGGTCACGTTTGTGGCTTGATAATAGACGGAGGTTCTTGCACTAATGTGGCAAGTTCCAGTCTTGTCAAGAAACTTTCTCTTGAAACCACAACCCCCCCCCCGTCCTTACCGCTTGAGATGGTTAAATGATAAGACCGTGATCCATGTAAAGGAACAGGTCACGGTCCCATGCAGTGTCGGTCCGTATAAGGACCAAGTCCTATGTGATGTAGTGCTTAAGCAAGCTAGCAACCTCTTATTGGGGCGTCCATGGCAGTTTGATAAGCACACCACACATTGCGGCCACACTAACCAATACTTTTTCGTTCATGACAAAAAACGTATATGCTTGAAACCCTTGAGCCCCACGCAAGTTTATGAGATGCAAGACAAGTTGTCTAAAGACTCGAACGATAAAAAGAATTTCTTGATTCAGTATGGCGATGTTAGAAAGTCCCTTAAGGACTCAGCCCAAGTGTTTTTGATGGTTTTTCGAGATGCGTTGCTTTCAGGTCTTGATGGCTCCCTAGAAGCCTTACCGGAGGTCATACGCGGCATCCTTAAGCGTTTCGCCGATGTGTTCCCCGAAGAACTGCCCGAAGGCCTACCACCAATTAGAGGCATCGAGCATCAGATCGATCTCGTACCAGGCGTGCAGTTTCCCAACCGGCCAGCCTACCGTGTCAACCCTGAAGAGGCGAAGGAGCTTGAGCGACAAGTCAAAGAACTTATGGCGCAAGGCTACGTTCGAGAGAGCTTGAGTCTGTGTGCCGTACCAATTCTCCTAGTCCCAAAGAAAGACGGATCATGGAGGATGTGCGTTGACTGTCGAGCCGTCAACAACATCACCATCAAGTATCGACACCCGATCCCACGCCTTGATGACATGCTCGACGAACTAAGTGGCGCCAGTGTCTTCTCAAAGATCGACTTGAAGAGTGGCTACCATCAAGCTCGAATGAAGGAGGGTGACGAGTGGAAAACGGCCTTCAAGACAAAACAGGGTTTGTACGAATGGTTGGTAATGCCATTCGGTCTTTCTAACACCCCCTCTACCTTTATGCGTCTTATGAACCATGTATTGAGATCGTTTATCAATAAATTTGTAGTGTTTTATTTTGATGATATATTAGTGTATAGTTCTAGCTTGACCGATCATGTTAAACACCTAGAGGCTGTCAAGTTTACTCTCCGCGAAGAGCAACTCTACGCAAACTTGAAAAAGTGTGTGTTTGCTGCTGATGAATTGGTCTTTTTAGGCTTTGTTGTGAGTTCGCAGGGCCTCAAAGTCGATGGAGAGAAGATACGTGCAATAGAGGAGTGGCCCACGCCAACGAGCATCACTCATGTCCGATCGTTCCACGGCCTAGTACGCTTTTACCGGAGGTTCGTGCGAGACTTCAGTACGGTTGCCTTGCCTCTCACCTCCGTGATCAAGAAGAACAGCGAGTTTCGATGGGGAGAGGAACAAGATAAGGCGTTTACCGAACTCAAGAAACACCTCACTCAAGCCCCTTGCTCACATTGCCTGACTTCAACAAAACCTTTGAGGTTGAGTGTGATGCGTCGGGAGTCGGAGTCAGAGCTGTCCTGACTCAAGGAGGCAAACCGGTGGCGTACTTTAGTGAGAAGCTTAGTGGAGCTACGTTTAACTACCCTACGTATGACAAGGAGTTATACGCCCTCGTTTGTGCCATGGAGGTTTGGCAACACTATCTATTAGCAAGAGAGTTTGTGATTCACACTGATCACACAACTCTAAAGAACCTCTGCGGCCAGACCAACCTCAAGAGACTTCATGCGAAGTGGTTGGAGTTTATTGTGTCGTTTCCCTACGTCATTAAGTACAAGAAGGGCAAAGAGAACGTAGTCGCCGACGCCTTATCGAGACGGCATGCACTGATCACCACAATGGACGCGCGAGTGTTGGGTTTTAAAAGCATCAAGGATGCTTATGCTGGAGATGCTGAATTTGGAGATTTCTTCCAGAACCATGGGAAAGGAATCTACACCGAGTTCTACCTTCACGAGGGGTTCTTGTTCAGAGGACGAATACCAAATGGATCTATCCGGGAGTTGCTTGTTCGTGAAGCTCATAGTGGAGGTTTGGCGGGTCATTTTTGCATCACCAAGACCTTGGCCGTGCTCAAGGAGCATTTTTACTTGGCCACTTCTGGCGCACTATTTGGCCAAAGCTTGGGACGAAGCTCCTCTACTCCACTGTGGCTCACCGTCAGACCGACGGCCAAACAGAGGTCGTCAACAGATCAATAGGCGCCTTACTCCGCACAGGTATTGCAAGCAACAAAGGCTCCTGGCTCGAGTGCATTCCGATCATGGAGTTCGCGTACAATCAAACAGTGCGTTCGGCCACGAAAAGGTCTCCGTTCGAGGTCGCATACGGGTTCAAGCCTTTGACGCCACTGGATCTCCTCCATATACCACCAAATGAAGCCGAGAATCAAGACGGAGTCGCACGAGCAGAAATGGTTAAGGCTTTGCACGAGGAGGTCCGACCAATATAGAGCGAAGGAATGAGCAGTATGCACGCTTCCTCAACCGAGGACGTAAACCGATGCTGTTCAAGCCTGGTGATTGGGTATGGTTACACTTAAGGCCGGAGAGGTTCCAGCAGAAACACAAGGACAAACTCAGCCCGCGAGGAGATGGCCCATTCCGAGTCATCGAGAAGATCAACGACAACGCCTACCGACTCGAGCTTCCAGGTGAGTTTGGTACGTCTACCTCTTTCAATGTCACTGACCTCGTTCCGTTTGATATAAGTGAAGAAGAAGATGTTTTGGGGACAAAACCTTTTCAAGCGAGAGGGAATGATGTGTTCGCAGGACGCGACCTCGGCCAAGAAGACCAAGACACGCCGGACGCGACCGAGACGCCTGACCAAGACGCATCGGACGTGACCAGGGCAACCTCTTCAGACGCGGCCAAGGCTCCAACAATCCTTCCCGGAGCCACCACACGTTCCAAGATCTCAGCAAAGGCGGCCAAGCAGCAGCTCAACCTATTTGTCCGAACATTCGTCCAACGCCAGCCACCCCATGAAGACTCCGAAGGCTCAATCCGCTTAGTCTTCACTCTTACCCAAGAGTGAAGACGTTTAAGTCGTTAAGCAAGGAAGTGTACTCTTTTTCCTCACTCCGGGTTTGTCCCAATGGGTTTACGGGAGAAGGTTTTAACGAGGCATGGAGCTAAACGCAAAACGCCTAAAGGCTAAGTTGTTACACGCGCAAGGCCAAGGCGGTTATCTCTCTATCCCTCTTATTTTGGTTTAATTTTTGAACTTGAGAATATTCGCTTTTGATCCTTATGTTTGTGAATGTTGGAGAGTGTTTGTGGCTAAGCGTGCTAGTCAAAAGGTGGCGATGTGTTCTCTTTGTAAAGGGGACACGTCAAAAGGATGATCTGCGGATCAAGATGAATCCGCGTTTTCTTAAGCTCCTATCTAGACCTAGCTATTTAAACTCTCCTTAAGCCCTTGTTCCTCCTTAGACTTGTATGAAAATAAAACTTTTCTTCAAGAGAGATTCTTGAAACTTGTCTCACTCTTATCTTTCTTCAATCCGGGATTGAACCTTGAGAAAATCCTAACAAGCCTTGAACCGGGTTTGACCTTGTTAGAGACCGTATCAAGAGGAGAGCCAAACCTCTTGTGTCGTCTCTCGATCCACTCGTAATTTCCCCTCACTTCGCTTCCCATCTTTTCCCTTCGTAACCTCGAGTCCTCTTCCATAAGTTCTCGAGTTCTCCACTAAATCATCTCAACTCGTCCCACTATTGTTTCCACCGCAACCATTCGTTCGTTCGTTCTGCACCCGTACCATCTGATCGATCCGTTCGTGGTTTCTCGACGTATCTCCTAAACGGCTCGTTTAAATCCAGTCAAACTCCATTTTCCCTCGTTTGTTTCTTCCCTATATCCGAAGCCTAGAATCTGTGCCGAGGAAAGTTCTACCGTTCGAAGGTTGGCCGAGAGCTCAAGCCGCGTCCATACCGCATCCGTGCCGTGACCGTGTCCTCGTGTCACATCACCCCTTCTCGATCATCTTCCTAGCTTGCACAGCCGAGATCACAAGACTCCATGAAGTCGGTCTAATACCCTGAAAAACCAACTTCCCTCCTGGACGCTCAAACTCCACTCTACCCCGATAGCAATCCAAATGCACCATATGCTGATGCAACCAATCCATCCCAAGAATCACATCATACAACTCCATTGGACTGATAAGCAAATCCGCTGGCCACGTCTCCCCTACAATCTTAATATCAACTCCTCTAGCTCGTCCAATAACTCTCAGGAACTTGCCTCCCGCAACTCTGACAACTCCTACACGCTCCGCGGAGTCCCCTCTGATTTCCGCACTCTCTGTACACTCCGGAGTGATGAAGCTATGAGAAGCTCCAGAATTAAACATAACATGGGACCTAAACCCGCCCATCAACAGGTCCTTACACAAACCTCATGTGTTGAGAACCTAACATTCAATCACAGGCAAAAACACACATAATCTGAACTATTGAATTGACCAAGTTCGAATCTCAAAAGTTATACCTGTGATCGCTCCTGCACTTGTGCCACCGGCCTCCACAGTAAACAGTTACACCCGTAACATCGGCTCGATCCAACCCACCGTACTGCACACCCCGCTGCACTCCTGGCTGACCTCCAGCCTGCACCGCTGCTACTGCCATCTGCTGCAACTTGGGACAACGAGGCTTGATATGCCCCGTCTCCCTGCAATAGTAACACACTTGAGTATCTGTCCGTGGATCCGTCACCGCCCGCTGCTCTGTCACTGCCCGCTGCTCACCTCTCTGCGGACAGTTGGTCACCTTGTGGTCCCTGCTACCACACCCAAAACATCTCGCACCATCGTACCTCAATCTCTGCATATCATCAAACTTCCGCTTCTGCCCATGTGCAGGATTTCCGCCCATGCTAGGAACAGAATGCGGCTGGGACCGCTGAGGCTACACCGAAAGACCGACCACAACCACCTGTGACCTCAAGTCGTCCTCTATCCCAGCTGCAACCTCAACTAGCTCCGCTCTCGTAGCATAGCTCCTCACTCTGCACCAAGTCCTCAGATCATCCCGTAGAGCCAACAAGAACCTCCACACCTGAGCCGTCTCTGGCTCCCATGCCCGGCCTGCATACCCCACAAGCCGACTGAACTCTGCATCCAGCTCCTGCACTGTACGGTCCCCCTGAGTCAACCCCAAGAATCGTGCCTCCATGCGATCAAGAGCCTCCTGTGGAAAATACATAGAGTTAAACTCCCTCACAAAATCCCCCAAGTCATATCCTGCTGCACCCTCCGTGCTGTCACCGACCTCCACCACACATGTGCATCACCAGACAAGTAGTGCACTAACAAATCCACCTTGAACTGGTCGGGACACTAAAGCGACCTGAAAAGATCCTCCATCCGCTCTCTCCACTCATCCGCTACACTCGGATCCGTACCTCCCGAGAAAGACCCCGCCCCCACTCGCTGCAGCTACACCATCATCTACACATACTGAGCGTCCACTACCTCGGCCACGGCTGCACACCTGCCTGCAAACCCGCCACAGGCTGCACCGCTGGAACCTGCCCACCAACCACTGGTGGCACTACTGGAACTTGCCCACCAACCACTGGCGGCACCACTGGAACCTGCCCACCAACCACTGGCGGCACTGCTGCTGGAAGCCACGCCAAAACCTGAGCTAGCATGTCCATCAAGACATTCTCCCTGCCTGGAGCACCCTCCATTGCAACCCTCACACCAGGGGCAACACCGTGACCGACACCGAGCCCTTCCACCCTGCCGTCACCCAAACCAGCCTGGTCTCCAGAAACACTAGGTTGAACCTGTGACTCCGCTACCTCCTCACTGGCCATGCTCTTACTCACACTCTTACTAGCCTCGGGAACCTGACCTCGTCCCCGACCATGACCACGACCACAACCACGACCACGCCCGCGACCAACAGCATCCTCACCTCTAACCATCTGTATTACCAAGAATAGAAGGCTAAGCAACAAATAATTCTAATAGCATAAGAACACAACTCACCGTGGAATCACAAAGCAGGCTCGAAGAGGATGTTCTAGAACCTCATGCCACACACAATTGACTAACTCACACAATCAACTCTAGCATGAAATCCTAAACATCAACAGCAAAAGCACATTGAACTCAGACCTAGAACCGTAAGGGCTCTGATACCAAAATGAAAACAACCCTTCCCGTTTTTTTTTTAATAAATAATATTAATTCTCTAGTGGTCCCATACCCAATAACAACCTAGCAACAATCAACAACAGCGGATGAAAAAAATAATTCCATTAAACAAAAAGAATTCCAACAATAACAATCCAATAACCAACAATGCAGTAATCCAAAACCAACAATTAAATAATCAAGTTCCAACATCCTACAATGTTCTATCAACTCAACACTAGCAACCTAACAAGAGCTAGAACACAATCAATCAAGTCTCTAGAACATCCTCCTCCTCATCGCCTTGATTCCACGATCACACTTTGCCTTTACCTGCACACCACAAACAACAATTGAGATGCGTAAGTATTATGATAAATACTTAGTGAGGCTGTCCTCCCATCTACTAGGTTATACACACAAACATATGAGACTCTCATGATTAAGCAAGCAAACAAGCACAAACAATACATCAAACTAGGAAAACAAGTCTCGGATGAGACTGGTGTCGACCGACGCTAAGTCGGTGTCGATCGATGCTTGCACAACATGGTGTCGACCGACACCTTATCGGTGTCGATCGACACTGCCTTCGCAGACACAAACTGTACGAGTCCGAACGTCGAATCCTCGTTTCAAAACGCCTCCAATCTGTCCCAAACTCTCCCAAACGTCTCATGAACCTATAGAAACACGAAACCAAACAACCCAAGCAAGCAAAACACCACAAGCAACAAAGAACAACCCAAACAAAAGAGATCTCAGGCTTATATCAACCATGGTCAAGCACTCACCTCTTCTGTAGGAAGATTTGATTGAGAAAAGATAGAACCAACACCTCAAGAAGCTTCTATTTTGTTCCCAGCAACCACACTCCCTTCCTCAGCAACAGATCTCCCCAATCGCCTCCAAGAACAAGCCAAAATCTCTCAAGAACACTCACAAAACTTTCTCTCCTTTTTCTCTCTTTGTTTCTGACTAAACGACCAAGAGAAAACACCAAAACCCTCGACTTCTCTCTTAAATATGTCAGTCTGGGTAACCCACTGAACCAATCCAACCCGAAATCGACTATTTAAAACAGTCTGGTCGAACCAGAAAAACTTGGTGTCGATCGACACTCCCCAGGTGTCGATCGACACCCATCCCCAAATCATAGAATTGGGTTCACGGATGTTATAGTTTATATATGGAAACCCATTAAACCTAGCTTCCCAGTCCTGCACGAGGGTCTGCTCTATGAGGTGCACGAGTATAACACCCGCGAACCAAAAACTCGGTTTAGGGATTGCATCGGTCGATGCACTATGTACATCGGTCGATGCACTATGTGCATCGGTCGATGCAAGGTTGGTTTCTGCGGACGAGTTTAAGTTAAACGCTGCGTTTTGGGTTAATAAAACCCTTAACTCGAGTTTTTGTCTCATTAGGCAAGTTTAGCCGTTTTGGAGAGAAAATAAGAGAGGAAAAGAGTTCTTAAGCGTTTTGGGAGATTCTTGGAGATTTGTGGCGTTTTCTGGTGATATCTGAGGCTTAGAACGTTATAGGAGCTTGCAAGGAGTGTTTTATTGCTTGTTTGAGGTTCAGAATCATCTTGGCAAAGGTAAGTGCAGGACCATGGCTTATCTAAGCTAGAGATTTCGGTGATCTACTCTATTATGTGTTGTTAGGCTTGTTAGATGGTTATTTGCGACGTTAGGAATGTTTCTTGTGGCTTGGGATCGAGTTTTGTGGTTGCAAGAACAAAGATCCAGCGAGAAGCTTCGGGGAAAAACACAATGCTCGGCATGTTGCATCGGTCTATTAACTTTTTGCGTCAGTCGATACAAGTGCGAGGACGGCGTGTAAAACCTAGGGTTATCGTGTTATGTCGAGCATGCGTCGGTCGATGCAGTGCGAGTTTCAGTCGATGCATGTGCAACTTGCATCGGTCGATGCAACCTTTGTGTCGGTCGATGCATCCCCAGCTGGTGTCGGTCGATGAATGTTGGTGTCTGTCGATGCAGAGTCCTGGTTTGTTATTTGTTGTTTGTTGATTGTTGGTTGATGGTTAGAGGTGTCTCTATTGCTTGTGTGTATAGCCCAGTAGATGGGAGGATTGCCTTACTGAGTGTTTACTAAATACTCATGCATTGCAATATGTGTAAGTGGTGCAGGTAAAGGCAAACTGTGATCGTGGAATCAAGGCAATAAAGAGGATGATGTTCTAGGGACTCGATAGGATGTTGTGTGGTATTGCTAGGTTGCTAGATTTGGGTCTTTAGAAACATTGCTAGGTTGCTGGTTTCATGTTTTCTGAGGATTGGTTATAGGATATGGATTATGTTATAATATTGGTTATTATTAGATATTTATTGGTATTGTTTATTTCCGCTGTCGGTTGTGATTGTGGTTAGGTGGCTAGTGGGTATGGAACCACTAGTTGTAGATTATTTATTATTATTATATATATATATATATATTATTTACTATTAAAAAAAAAAGAGGTCGGGTCATTTCAGTTTGGTATCACAGCCCTTACGGTTCTAGGTTTGGGTTCACTAAGTTTCTGTTGTTGATGTTGGGATTGCATGCTTTGATTGATTATGTGAGTTAGTCAATAGTGTGTGGCATGGAGTCCTAGACATCCTTTTTGAGCCAACTATGTGATTCCATGGTAAGTTTATGTTTCTGTGTTCTAGTATAAATTGTTTGCTTAGTCTTCTGTTCATTAAAGTGCAGATAGCTAGAGATGGTGCTGTTGCTGGTCGTGGTCGTGGACACGGACGTGGTCGTGGTAGGGGTAGAGGCCCAGCAGTGAGTGAGACTGCGGACCAGAGTGTGACAGTTGAGGGTGTTGGCGAGTCGCAGGGTGTCCAGGAGGAATCCATGAGTGTGGCCGGAGGGGGCGGTGTTGATGCTCTAGTGGCCGGTGATGCTACGGTCCCAGGTGTGGGAGTCTCAGTGGAAGGAGTCCCTGGTGCTGATTTTGCGGCCTTGCTAGCACAGTTGTTGGAGCGGTTACCACCAGTGGTACCGGCTCAGGCTCAGGTAGTGCCACCAGTGATGGCGGAGGAGCGGCAGCCAGTGGCTGCGGATGCTGGAGCACATGGACGTTATTTGTCCATGCTCAAGGAGATTAAGGGTCTCGTGACTGTGCGGTTTTCAGGTGGTACAGATCCTACTGCTGCAGATGCGTGGAGGACGAGTGTGGAACGTAACTTTTATACTCTGAGATGTCTTGAGGAGTTTTGGGTGGACATAGGGGTCCACCATTTGATTGGTGATGCTGAGTTGTGGTAGAGATCAGTGGCTGCTAGGAGAGTGCAGCCGGAGATGACTTGGGCTGACTTCGTTTTGGAGTTCAACCGCAAGTATTTTCCTAGAGAGGCATTGGACCGGTTGGAGGTGCAGTTCCTTCAGTTGTCTCAGGGGACGCGGTCAGTGCAGGAGCTGAACTTGGAGTTCAGTCGACTTCTATGTTATGGGGGTCGGGCTATGGGGTCTGAGGAGGCTCAGATCATGAGGTTTTTGAGGGCCTTACGTGATGATTTAAGGGTTCACTGTAGAGGGCGGAGTTATGCTACGCGTGTAGAGCTGGTTAAGTCTGCGGCAGCGATCGAGGAGGATATCCAAGCACAGTCAGTGGCGGTTAGTCCAGCAGTTCAGCCTAGAAAGGCTCAACATCATGGAGGTTCTAGTAGGGGCGGCAAGCCTGTGCAGGGAACCAAGAGGAGGTGGGAGGCTATGCAGATGTCGAGTGGTGCGAGTTACTTCAGGTGTGGGAGCAAGGATCACAAGATTGCTAGCTGTCCCAGGAGGAGTGCTCCGACGGCAGCGGCTCGTGTATGCTATCATTGCAGGGAGCCAGGGCACATCAGGCCCTTGTATCCCAAGTTCCAGCCGGTGGCAGTGGCGGAGTTACAGCAGGTGCAGCCAGGAGGGCAGCAGGTGGCACGGATTGAGCAGGCGCCACGGGTTTACACGACTGCAGAGACTAGTGGAACCAGTGCTTGGGCGATCACATGTATAATTTCTGGTACTTAACTTTGTGAATTTTAGTAGGTTCAAATTTTATGTTTTCCTGTGATAAAGTGTTAGGTTCTCAACACATGAGGTTTGTGTAGGGACCTTGTTGGTGTACGGGTTTAAGTCCCACATTATGTTTGATTCTGGAGCTTCTCATAGCTTCATTACTCCGGAGTGTGCAGAGAGCGCGGGGATCAGAGGGGATCCCGGGGTGCGTACAAGAGTTGTCAGAGTTGCGGGAGGCAAGTTCCTGAGAGTTATTGGACGAGCTAGAGGAGTTGATATTCAGATCACAGGGGAGTCATGGCCAGCAGATTTGCTTATCAGTCCAGTGGAGTAGTATGATGTTATTCTTGGGATGGATTGGTTGCATCGGCATATGGTGCATTTGGATTGCCATCGGGGTAGAGTGGAGATTGAGCGTCCAGGAGGGAAGTTGGTTTTTCAGGGTATTAGACCGACTTCGGGGAGTCTCGTGATTTCGGCCATTCAGACTGGGAAGATGATCGAGAAGGGCCGTGAGGCTTATTTGGTTACTATATCAATGCCAGAGTCAGTGGAGAAGGTCTATGGTTAGCGGTATTCCGGTTGTTGAGGAATTTGTGGACGTGTTTCAGTCATTACAGGGATTACCACCATCTCGGTATGATCCTTTCACTATTGAACTGGAACTGGGGATGATACCGTTATCCAAGGCTCCTTACTGAATGGATCCAACAGAGATGGCGGAGTTGCATAAGCAGCTAGAGGACTTGTTGAGTAAGGGATTCATCCGTCCTAGTGTATCACCGTGGGGAGCACCGGTGTTATTTGTCAAGAAAAAGGATGGGAGTTTCCAGTTGTGTATTGATTACCGGGGTTTGAACCGGGTCACTATGAAGAACAAGTACCCTCTTCCCAGGATCGATGAGTTGTTGGATCAGTTGAGGGGTTCTACTTGGTTCTCCAAGGTGGATCTGGCTTCGGGTTATCATCAAATACCGATAGATGAGGCATATGTGAGGAAGACGGCTTTCAGGACGAGGTATGGGCATTATGAGTTTGTGGTGATGCCTTTCGGGTTGACTAACGCACCAGCAGCATTTATGAGGTTGATAAACAGCGTGTTTCAGGAGTTTCTGGACGTGTCTGTCATCATCTTCATCAAAGGTATCATGATATTCTAAAAGTCCTGAAGAGCATTCAGTGCATTTGAGGGCAGTTCTGGAGAAGCTGCAGGAGCAGAAGTTGTTTGCTAAGTTGAGCAAGTGCATTTTTTGGCAGCGTGAGATGGGTTTTCTGGGTCACATTGTTTCTGCAGAGGGAGTTTCTGTAGATCCGAAGAAGATTCAGGATATTAGGGATTGACCTAGAACTCAGAATGCCACATAGATCAGGAGTTTCCTTGGTCTGGCAGGTTATTATTGGAGGTTCGTGCAGGGGTTCGCGAGCAGAGCACGTCCATTGACTAAGTTGACAGGGAAGGATGCTCCTTTTGTGTGGTCACAGGAGTGTGAGGAGGGCTTTGCAAGCCTTAAGGAGATGTTGACTATTACACCAGTGTTGGCTTTGCCTGAGCAGGGAGAACCCTATGTGATTACTACTGATGCATCCAGAGTTGGTTTGGGATGTGTGTTGATGCAGCATAGGAAGGTGATTGCGTACGCTTCACGGCAGTTGCGGAAGCATGAGGACAACTACCTTACTCATGATTTGGAGATGGGTGCTGTAGTCTTTGCCTTGAATATTTGGAGATCTAATCTTTATTGTGCAAAGGTACTAGTGTTTACAGATCATAAGAGTCTAAAATATATATTCACTCAGCCTAAGCTGAATTTGAGACACAGGCGGTGGATGGAACTTGTGGCAGACTATGATTTGGAGATGGCCTATCATCCAGGTAAGGCTAACTTGGTTGCAGATGCTCTCAGTGGGAAGAGGGTAGCTTCGGCTCAGGAGCAGGAGATGGAGTCTCTGGTAAGAGAGATCGGTGCGTTGAGTTTGTGTGCTGTGTCTCAGGAACTGTTGGGTTTGGAAGCAGTTGGTAGAGCAGATCTTCTGAGCAGGGTGCGG
This sequence comes from Camelina hispida, assembly GCA_023657505.1. Classification (NCBI taxonomy): domain Eukaryota; kingdom Viridiplantae; phylum Streptophyta; class Magnoliopsida; order Brassicales; family Brassicaceae; genus Camelina; species Camelina hispida. The sequence continues at coordinate 17,736,015 of CP094633.1, read as the reverse complement.
TTGGCTCAGGAGAAGGATTTGGGGCTGGTAAATGCCTTAAAGGATGTGGATTCAGAGTATCAGGTCTCAGATAATGGTACTATCTTGGTGCACGGTCGGATTTGTGTGCCCAAGGATGAGTAGTTAAGGCAGGAGATCCTGAGAGAGGCTCATGCGAGCAAGTTTTCTATTCATCCAGTAGCGACTAAGATGTATCGTGATCTCAAGAGGTACTATCACTGGGTCGGGATGAAGAAGGATGTAGCTTGTTGGGTTGCGAGGTGCGATGTGTGTCAGCTAGTGAAGGCTGAGCATCAAGTTCTAGGTGGATTACTGAGGAGTTTACCCATTCCAGAGTGGAAGTGGGATATGATCACGATGGATTTCGTGGTAGGATTACCAGTGTCTCGAACTTTTGATGCTATTTGGGTCATTGTGGACCGGTTGACCAAGTCAGCACATTTTCTGGCCGTTAAGAAGACTGATGGAGCAGCGGTCTGGGCTAAGAAGTATGTGAGGGGGATAGTCAAATTTCATGGGGTGCCAGCGAGTATTGTGTCTGATAGGGATTCTAAGTTCACTTCAGTGTTCTGGAAGGCATTTCAGGCAGGGCACTAAGGTGCATATGAGTACAGCTTATCATCCCCAGACCGATGGACAGTCGGAGAGGATGATCCAGAAGCTGGAGGATATGCTAAGGATGTGTGTGTTGGATTGGGGTGGCCATTGGGCAAATCACCTAAACCTGGTAGAGCTTGCTTACAACAACAGTTACCAGGCAAGTATTAAGATGCCTCCTTATGAGGCTTGTATGGGAGACTATGGCGTACATCGTTATGCTGGACTCAGGTGGGGGAGAGGAGCATGTTCGGGGCAGATTTTGTTCAGGATACCTTAGAGAAGATTCAGGTTCTCAAGCTGAACATGAAGGAGGCTCAAGATAGGCAGAGGAGTTATGCTAATAAGAGGAGGAGAGATCTTGAGTTTCAGGTAGGAGACAAAGTGTACCTCAAGATGGCCATGTTGCGGGGTCCGAACAGGTCATTGACAGAGATTAAGTTGAGTCTGAGGTATATGGGTCTATTCAGAGTGATTGAGCAGGTGGGACCAGCAGCATATAGGCTGGAGTTGCCTGAGGTTATGCGTGCGTTCCACAAGGTTTTCCATGTTTCTATGTTGAAGAAGTGTCTCCGTGAGGATGATCAGTTGTTGGCTAAGATTCCTGAAGATCTTCAGCCTAACATGACTTTGGAGGCGAGACCAGTGAGGGTTCTCGGGAAGAGGGTCAAGGAACTTTGGAAGAAGAAGATTCCTTTGATGAGAGCCCTTTGCGACTATGATGGTGTTGAGGAACAGACTTGGGAGCCTGAGGCGAGAATGAAGGCATGGTTTAAGAAGTGGTATGAGAAGCAAGCCGCGACTTGAGCTTGTCTAGCCTGGTCCCAGTTGTAATCCGAGGATGGAGTGGGAATGGAGTATTCCAGCCCATCTCTCTTGTTTACTTGGTCGCTTGGGGTGGTTGGTTGTGTGACTCAGTAATAAGATGAGGTGGTGCTCGAGGTACAAAGTTTCCATGAAGCGGGGTTTTGGAGGAAAGTTTCCTGAAAAAGAAGTTTCCAAAAGTGGAAAGTGCTAAAAAATGAAAAGTTTTATTTGAGGTAGAATTTGTCCATTTTAGTGGTTGTGAGCCTTTGAGAGGCTTGTGTGGCCTTAGTGGTGGACTTTTGAGTCATTGTGCCCATGTGTGGCGGTCTTTCGAGACATTGTGTGGCCTTTTTGGCGGGTTGTTTAGCCATTGTGTGGCCTTTGTGGCAGGCTGTTTAGCCAATTGTGTGGCCTTTGTGGCGGGCTGTTTAGCCAGAGTGCCTGTTTAGGCGGTCCTACGGTAGAGATGGTCTTTGTGACGGTCCTTTGGGACAGATGGTCTTTGTGACAGTCCTTCGGGACAGATGGTCTTTGTGACGGTCCTTCAGGACAGATGGTCTTTGTGACGATCCTTCGGAGACAAGTGGCCTTGGTGGCGGTCCTGTTTAGGACATTTGTTTGGCCTTGGTGGTGGTCCTGTTTAGGACATTTGTTTGGCCTTGGTAATGGTCCTGTTTAGGACATTTGTTTGGCCTTGGTGGCGGTCCTGTTTAGGACATTTGTTTGGCCATTGTGGCGGCCCTTGCGGTATGTATATGATCCTTGTGTGGTCATGAGGTATTCCAGTGAGGGGATATGTGGTTGGTAGGACATTGTGTTGTCTTACGCGAGCCACGGGAAGGGAACCTTGATAGGGATAGGACCGAGACGTATTCAGAATTGTTTGCTCGCGACTCTTGGGGGACTTAGGTTCTCCTAGTACTGCCGTATTTTGAGACTTTGTGGCTTGGGATTATGGTTGGTATATCGACTTCGGATGACGATCCGGGGGCGCGCTGTAGGGTGGCAACCCGAGAGACGAATATTGGATTTTCCTTATATATTATGGCATGCGGGTTTAGGCCCGATGAGGAGCCAAGATTATGGCATGCAGACTTAGGTCTGATGAGAAGCCAATAAAAACTCAAGGTTTAGGCCTATGAGTAAAGCAAATTCCAAAATTCGAGAGAAAATAATGCCTAGAGCGTGAGTCTATCGCCTAGAGGTGACCTTTCGTAGATCGGTCGGAGTAGTGTGGGCCGTGGAGACGGTTGCACGGGAGTTCTTAGCTGATGGTTGTTCAAGATTCGAGGACAAATCTATATTGGTGGGGGAGAACTGTAACACCTGCGAACCAAAATCCCAGTTTAGGGATTGCATCGGTCGATGAAAGGTTAGTTTCCGCGGACGAGTTTAAGTTAAACGCTGCGTTTTGGGTTAAGAAACCCTTAACTCGAGTTTTTTTCTCAGTAGGCAAGTCTAGCCATTTTTGAGAGAAAAGAAGAGAGGAAAAGAGTTCTTAAGCGTTTTGGGAGATTCCTGGAGATTTGTGGGGTTTTCTGGTTAGATCTGAGGCTTAGACTGTTGTCGAAGCTTGATAGGAGTGTTTTATTGCTTGTTTGAGGTTCAGAATTGTCTTGGCAAAGGTACGTGTAGGACCATGGCTAATCTAAGCTAGAGAATTCTCTGATCTGCTTGATTATGTGTTGTTAGGCTTGTTAGATGGTTATTTGGGACATTAGGAAGCTTTCTTGTGGCTTGGGATCGAGTTTTTTGGTTGCAGGAACAAAGATCCGGCGAGAAGCTTCGGGGAAACACGAGGCTCGGCATGTTGCATCGGTCGATGCACTTTGTGCGTCCGTGAATGCAAGTGCAAGGACGGCGCGTAAAACCAAGGGTTTTCGTGTTATGTCGAGCATGCGTCGGTCAATGCAGTACGAGTGTCGGTCGATGCATCCCTTGTGTCGGTCGATGCATCCCCATGTGGTGTCGGTCGATGCATGTTGGTGTCGGTCGATGCATGTTGGTGTCGGTCGATGCAGAGTCTTGGTTTGTTATTTGTTGTTTGATGATTGTTGGTTGATGGTTAGAGATGTCTCTATTGCTTGTGTGTATAGCCCAGTAGATGGGAGGATTGCCTTACTGAGTGTTTACTAAATACTCATGCATTGCAATATGTGTTTGTGGTGCATGTAAAGGAAAAGTGTGATCGTTGAATCAAGGCAATGAAGAGGAGGATGTTCTAGGGACTCGATTGGATGTTGTCTGGCATTGCTAGGTTGCTAGAGTTGGGTCATTAGAAATATTGCTGGATTGCTGGTTTCATGTTTTCTGGTGATTGGTTATTGGATTATTGTTATATTTGATTATTGGTTATTTATCATTGGATTATTGTTGGATTTTGATTTTGGATATTTCCGCTGTTTGATTGTGAATGTGGTTAGGTGGCTAGTGGATATGGGACCACTAGTTGTAGTTTATTTATTATTATTATTATTTATTATTTATTTATAATAAAAAAATGTGTCGGGTCGTTTCATATACCCACTAACCTTCCTTTTTATTGTGATTTGTTGCAGAGACCCGACAGGACCTCACTGCAGAGGATGAAGATGTAGGGGAAAGCGGGTCTCCTTGCCTGATACCTCTTTGGGGCTTCACTAGGCTTTTTGCTTGTCCATTGATCAGATATGAGTAGCTAACCGTGGTTATGCATTGCATTATCCAGGTGATCCATTGGTGGTGGGAACCCATCCTCTCAAGAGTAGTTCGTATGAAAGTCCGTTCTAGCCTATTGTATGTTTCGCTCATTTCAGTCTTCACTGCCATGAAGCACCTTTCCTTTGCCTCAGAGGTTTTCAGGTAATGCAGTGTTTCATGTGTGATAAGGACATTATCTGTTATAGCTCTTCCAGGGAAAAAGGCTGATTGGTTTTGGGAGATGCTTGTATCCAGGATAGGCTGAAGTCTCATGGACAGTAGCTTGGCAATGATCTTATAATAAACCAAACACAAGGCAATTGGTCTATAATCTGAGTCTTTCTTTGGACTTGAGATCTTCAGGATCAACCTAACATGTGTGTGATTTATTTTCAGGGGTAGATCACCAGTGATGAAGAAAGCAAGGAATTATGTAGTAAATTGATCTCCCACAGCATCCCAGTTTGTTTGAAATAAACTAGCAGATAAACCATCTGGTCCTGGTGCCTTATCCGGGTGAATCGGAAAGCAGGCATGTTTGATTTCTTCCTGAGAAGGTAGTTTGATTAAATCTTTATTCATTTTAAGTGTAACAGATGGAGTGATAGCATCGTGCACAATGTCAATACTAGAGCCTTCCTGAGAGGTGAACATTTCTTGATAGTAATTGGCGATTGTTGCCACAATTCCGGCTTCATCATAAACTGCATCCCCTTGAGCAGATTCTAGTACAAAATGTTGTTTAAAGCTTTTCTCCCTTTTGTTGCAGCACGGAAAAAATCAGTGTTTTTATCTCCCAGGGCTAGCCAGAGTTGTCTGCTTCTCTTTTTCCATAACTCTTCCTCTTTTTGGTAAGCTAAAAGCATACTTTGATTTAGGGAATTGAATTCCTCTTGAGAGCAAGCATCATCAGTCATTGCTTCCTCAATTTGTTCCTTCAGATCATTGATATTGTTTTGACTGTTCAGTTGTTGTTCTCCAGCCCAGGAGATGATTGCGATTCGACGACATTGTTGGAGCCGTTTGTCCACATCGGCAGTTGGGGAGCAGTTCCAAGCATCCCAGATAAGATTCTTAACTTCTGGTTCATTCCTGAGTCTCCGGTCATATTTGAAAAGTCCTCTTCTCTTTTTTTTTCAAGCAGGATCAAAAGAGGTTACAAGAGGTCGATGATCCAAAACTTCGAATCTAAGGTATTCACTTCGACCTAAGGGGTAGGAGATGGCCCATTCACTGTTGGCCATTGCTCTGTCCCAACTGAGACGATGTTATTGATATTAAATATTTAGGGAATGGAATTATTAATGTTGGGTAAGCTGTAGAAATCGAGAAATGTGTGTGACAGTTTTTTCGTAACTACTATACTTAGTTGAGGATTCTTTTAGGGAAAATAAAATATCTACTTGTGTTCACCAAAAAATAAAGTATATTTACCTTTTGCTCAGTCTTGTTTACTGGTGTTGGGTCATACATTGTTGAAATCCAGACCATACAAATTTGTTGAAACCCAATATCCTTACAGAGGGTTATTTGGTTGAATGTCAAGAAAAAAAAAGTTATTGGTTGATGCTCTGATGGAGATTTTTGTTTTTAACCACACAATAATTATAAATGTATATCTTGACTGGTTTTGATTTAATGTGAATATGCAGAGTATGGAAGACGCGAGTTTCGGAATGGATACTAAGGAAGACAATTTAGAGATTAATTATATATATTTTCGTATCTTTATGTATTTTTGTTTGGCCGGAAGTTGTTAGTTAATTTTTGTAACTTCTGACATTTTAAATGTTGTGTTGTTAATATCAACTGAGATGATGTTCTTGATATTAACTATTTAGGTAATGAAATTATTAATGTTGGGTAACCTGCAGAAGTTGAGAAATATGTGTGACAGTTTTTTCGTAATTATTATAATTAGTTGAGGTTTTTTTAGGGAATATAAATTATCTACTTGTGTTCACCAAAAAATAAAGTATATCTACTTGTTTCTCAGTCTTGTTTATTGGTGTTGGGCTATATATTGTTGAAATCCAGGCCATACAAATTTGTTGAAATCCAATATCCTTACAGAGGGTTATTTGGTTGAATGTAAAAAAAAAAGTTATTGGTTGATGCTCTAGTGGAGAATTTTTTTTTTTTAACCACCCAATAATTAAAAATGTATATCTTGATTGGTTTTGATTTGATGTGAATATGCAGAGTATGGAAGATGCGAGTTTCTGACAGGATACTAAGGAAGAGGATTTAGAGATTAATTATATATATTCGTATTTTGATATATTTAAGTTTGGCCGGAAAATTTTATTTAATTTTTGTAACTTCTGACATTTTAAATGTTGTGTTGTTAATATCAACTAAGACAATGTTCTTGATAATAAATATTTAGGTAATGAAATTACTAATGTTGGGTAAGATGCAGAAATCGAGAAATGTGTGTGACAGTTTTTTCGTAATTACTATACTTAGTTGAAGACTGTTTTAGGAAAAATAAAATATCTAATTATGTTCACCAAAAAAATAAAGTATATTCTACTTTTTGTTCAGTCTTGTTTATTGGTGTTGGTCCATACATTGTTGAAATCCAGGCAATACAAATTTGTTGAAACCCAATATCCTTACAGAGGGTTATTTGGTTGAATGTCAAGAAAAAAAAAAGTTATTGGTTGATGCTCTGATGGATATATTTTTTTTCTAACCACACAATAATTGTAAATGTATATCTTGATTGGTTTTGATTTAATATTAATATGCAGAGTATGGAAGACGCGAGTTTTCGAGTGGATACTAAGGAAGACGATTTATAGATTAATTATATATATTCGTATCTTGATGTATTTTTGTTTGGCGGGAAGTTTTTAGATAATTTTTGTAACTTCTGACTTTTTAAATGTTGTGTTGTTAATATCGACTCAGACGATATTCTTGATATTAAATATTTTTAGGTGATGGAATTATTAATGTTGGTTAAGCTGCATAAGTTGAGAAATGTGTGTGACATATTTTTTCCTAATTCTATAATTAGTTGAGGACTTTTTAAGGGAAAATAAAGTATCTACTTGTGTTGACAAAAAAATAAAGTATATCTACTTTTGGTCAGTCTTGTTTATTGGTGTTGGGCCATATATTGTTGAAACTCAGACCATACAAATTTGTTGAAACCCAATATTCGTACAGATGCTAATTTGGTTGAATGTCAAAAAAAAAATATATATATATATTCGTTGATACTCTGATAGAGAATTATTTTTTTAAGCCACACAATAATTAAAAATGTATATCTTGATTGGTTTTGATTTAATGTGAATATGTAGAGTATGGAAGACACGAGTTTCCGAATGGATACTAAGGAAGAAGATTTAGAGATTAATTATATATATTCATATCTTGAGGTATTTTTGTTCGGCCGGAATTTTTAAGTTAATTTTTGTAACTTCTGACTTTTTAAATGTTGTGTTGTTAATATCAACTGAGACGATGTTCTTGACATTAAATATTTAGGTAATGTAATTATTAATGTTGGATAAGCTGCAGAAGTCGAGAAATGTGTGTGACATATTTTTTCCTAATTCTACAATTAGTTGAGGATTGTTTTAGGGAAAATAAAGTATCTACTTGTGGTCACCAAAAAAAATGTATATCTACTTGTTGCTCAGTCTTGTTTATTGGTGTTGGGCCATATATTGTTGAAATCCAGGCCATACAAATTTGTTGAAACCCAATATCCTTACAGGGGTTTATTTGGTTGAATGTCAAATATAAAAAAAAAGTTATTGGTTGATGCTTTGATAGAGAATAAAATTTTTTAAGCCACACAATAATTAAGAATGTATATATTGATTGGTTTTGATTTAATGTGAATATGCAGAGTATGGAAGATGCGAGTTTCCGAATGGATACTAAGGAAGAAGATTTAGAGATTAATTATATATATTCGTATCTTGACGTCTTTTTGTTTGGCCAGAATTTTTTTGGTTAATTTTTGTAACTTCTGACTTTTTAAATGTTGTGTTGTTAATGTTGGGTAAGCTGCAGAAATCGAGAAATGTGTGTGACAGTTTTTTCGTAATTACTATACTTAGTAATATCTACTTGTGTTCACCAAAAAATAAAGTATATTCTACTTTTTGTTCAGTTTTGTTTACTGGTGTTGGGCCATACATTGTTGAAATCCAGGCCATACAAATTTGTTGAAACCCAATATCCTTACTGAGGTTTATTTGGTTGAATGTGAAGAAAAAAAAAGTTATTGGTTGATGCTCTGATGGAGATTTTTTTTTTAACCATGATATATTGTGTTTTTATGTGATTTTAAATCTTAATTATTCATTGTTTTGTGCATATTCATGAGCATGTAGGTTGTTTAGGTTGCATTTTGCATCAAGTTTGGTATCTCAGGTGTTGGAGTAGAGATGTACAAGGAATATGTGCTTTGGAGCTAAATAAGTCAAGAATTAGCAATATAATCGAAGACACACATTTGGATGCACACAAGATGATTGATGATTCAGAACCAGTCTGCAGTCCCTCAAAGATCAACTCGTATGAAGACTTTTCCTTGGGATTTAGCTCCAGCGTTCTTCACCAAACTTATAGAAAATTGAGTAAGCTTTGCAATGGAGGTGATTTCAGGACAATCGGATGTGTGTATAAGGCGTTATACCTGTTTTAGTGAGTGTATATACATCCGGAGCTGGAGATCAGATGGACCAAGGTGCGAAGACACACGCGGCCACACCACTCGGCCAAGCCATGGCCGCTGGAGATCAGATGGACTAAGGTGCAAAGACACACGCGGCCACACCACTCGGCCAATCCATGGCCGATGGAGTTCAAATGGTTGAAGGTGCGAAGACACACGCGGCCACCACACGCGGCCAAACCAAGGCCGACGGAAGACACGCGGCCACAACACTCGGCCAAGCCATGGCCGATGGAGTTCACACCAAACTTGTTTTATGTTTGACCCGGGATTGACCCAGTTTGTTTTGGGTTGACCTAGGTTGATGTGATCGCAGGACGCGACCTCGCCCAAGAAGACCAAGACACGCCGGACGCGACCGAGACGTCTGACCAAGACGCATCGGACGCGACCAGGGCAACCTCTTCAGACGCGGCCAAGGCTCCAACAGTCCTTCCCGGAGCCACCACACGTTCCAAGAGCTCAGAAAAGGTGGCCAAGCAGCGGCTCAACCAATTTGTCCGAACTTTCGTCCAAAGCCAGCCTCCCCATGAAGACTCCGAAGGCTCAGTCCGCTTAGTCTTCACTCTTACCCAAGAGTGAAGACGGTAAAGTCGTTATGCAAGGAAGTGTACTCTTTTTCCTCACTCCGGGTTTGTCCCAATGGGTTTACCAGAGAAGGTTTTAACGAGGCATGGAGCTAAACGCAAAACGCCTAAAGGCTAAGTTGCTTCACGTGCAAGGCCAAGGCGGTTATCTCTCTTTCCCTCTTATTTTTGGTTTAATTTTGAACTTGAGAATATTCTCTTTATATCCTTTATGTTTGAGAACGTTGGAGAGTGTTTGTGGCTAAGAGAGTTTAGTCAAAAGGTGGCGATGTGTTCTCTTTGTAAAGGGGACACGTCAAAAGGGACGATGTGCGGATCAAGATGAATCCGCGTGTCCTTAAGCTCCTATCTAGACCTAGCTATTTAAACTCTCCTTAAACACTTGTTCCTCCTTAGACTTGTATGAAAATAAAACTTTTCTTCAAGAGAGATTCTTGAAACTTGTCTCACTCTTCTCTTTCTTCAATCCGGGATTGAACCTTGATAAAATCCTAGCAAGCCTCGAACCGGGTTCGATCTTGTTAGAGACCGTATCAAGAGGAGAGCCAAACCTATTGTGTCGTCTATCGATCCACTCATAAACTCCCCTCACTTCGCTTCCCATCTTTCCCCTTCGCAACCTCGAGTCCTCTTCCATCAGTCCTCGAGTTCTCCACTAAATTATCGCAACTCGTTCCCCCCATCGTTTCCACCGTAACCGTTCGCACGCTCGTACCGCATTCGTACCATCTGATCGATCCGTTCGGGGCTTCTCGGCATATTTCCTAAACGGCTCGTTTGAATCCAGTCAAACTCCGTTTCCCTCGTTTGTTTCTTCCCTAGATCCGAAGTCCAGAATCTGTGCCAAGGAAAGTTCTACCGTTCGAAGGTTGGCCGAGTGCTCAAACCGCGTCTGTACCGCATCCGTGCCGTGACCGCGTCCTCGGGTCACATCAGCTTGGTATCAGAGCTTCAAAGCTCCTACGAGGTTGTTTCTTTCCAGAACTCTCTTATTTCGTTTAAAGTTTCAATCTTTGAGTTTATTAGTAGCAAAGCTCGCACCTTTTTGTTCCCTAGGTTCCGTATGTTCGTTTGGTTTAGTTTGGTGCATGTTTGCGGTTGTTAAGCTCTTGTTTAGGTTGTTAGCTTCCGTTTGTGTTCATTGTGTTCATAACTCTGTTCATCTGTGTTCTTCCTCGTTCACTTTTAGATTGATAAATTTGGAGTGTGCTTTTGTTTACGCGTTTTGATTTTTGGTCCTAAAGAAGATCTTGTCGTCTTGCACTTTTACTTTTTGCTTTTGCTTTATTTGTTTGGGTCTTAGGTTTGAATGTGTCATAGCTGTCTTCAATCATTGTTGGTGAAACAAATCTTTATGTGGTCCTATTGAACGAGTGAGACTCACGTGTGTTATTCTTTTTGCGAGGTTTAAATTCAAAATTTACACCGCGAAGCCGCACCACGTCACCAACGACCAGTCCGTACGATGGCCGAAGAAGTTCCACTAGCGCCTCCAGAGATTGGTGTCACCCTCGCTGCATTACGTACCGGTCTAGAGCAACTTGCCCGCTAGGCGACCACGACGAGAGCCGGCTAGGGATCAGTCCGATGAGGACTTTGAACCGAGGCCTAGATGACGGCACCGCTATGATGATCAAGACGACGAAGCCCCAAGACGTCACGAGCCGAACCACAAGATGATCCCACCCACGTTCGCGGGCAAGTCAGACCCCGAAGCCTACCTTGAATGGGAGAGCCGTATGGATCACTTATACTCGTGTCATGCCTATCCGGAGATGTGAAAGGTCCAATACGCGGTGGCACAGTTCACCGATCACACTCTTACCTGGTGGGATCGGCTCAAAGCTGAGCAGCAACGCAACCGCGACCGACCTATTACTGTTTGGGAGGTCTTGAAAACGGATATGCGAAGGCGCTATGTGCCTCCATACTACCACCGCGAGCTCTAGAAGAAATTTCGACGACTTACTCAAGGTGCGCGAACCGTGGAGGAGTATTACGAGGAGTTTGAGCACTTGCGCAACCGATTGCAAGTCGATGACTCCGAAGAGTCTCTCATGACTCAGTTCTTGGATGGCTTACAAGAACGCATTGCGCGCAAGGTCGAGCGCCAGCCTTACCAAGCCTTTGAGGAATTGTTGCACCTCTCGGTGCAAATTGAGCACCAAATCAAGAAGAAGAGCGCCTCCGCGCCACGAGCTCGGACTCAAGGAGTTACGAATTGGACTCCTTACGCGTCGCCATTGAACCGATTACTAGAGAAGCCAAAGGCGACCAGCTCGGACTCGAGATTTAAAACAAGGGAGTCGGCCACCAACGAGCGCCAAGATCCGCGACGCAACACTACCGACGTCCGGAGCCGCGACATTGTGTGTTTCAAGTGTCAAGGACGAGGCCACTACGCTCGAGAGTGTCCGAACGCACGCACCATGATCCTGACCAAAGCTGGCGAGATCGAGTCCGACGATGAGGCGACCGAAGAAATTGTTCGAGGAGAGGTCGAACTAGAGGAAGCTGTTGCTGAGCCCGAAGTTGGAGAGCTGTTGCTGAGCCCGAAGTCGGAGAGCTGTTGATGATACGCCGCATCCTTAACACGAGTGTGGCCACCGACGACGCCAACCAGCGCGATAATATCTTCCACTCAAGGTGCACTGTAAATGGTCGCGTTTGTGGCTTGATAATAGACGGAGGATCTTGCACTAATGTGGCAAGTTCCAGTCTTGTCAAGAAACTTTCTCTTGAAACCACAAACCACTCCCACCCTTACCGTTTGAAATGGTTGAACGATAAGACCGTGATCCATGTAAAAGAACAGGTCACGGTCCCATTCAGCGTTGGTCCCTATAAGGACCAAGTCCTATGCGACGTAGTGCCGATGCAAACTAGCCACCTCTTATTGGGGCGTCCATGGCAGTTTGACAAACACACTACGTATTGTGGCCATACGAACCAATATTTCTTCGTTCATGACAACAAACGCATTTGCTTGAAACCCTTGAGTCCCACGCAAGTGCATGAGATGCAAAGTAAACTGTCTAAGGACGCGAACGACAAAAAGAATTTTTTGGTTCAATATAGTGATGTTAGGAAGTCCATTAGGGACTCTGGCCACGTGTTATTGATGGTCTTTCGAGATGTGCTGCTTTCAGGTCTTGAAGGTCCGATAAACGCATTACTGGAGGTGATACGCGACGTCTTGAAGCGATTCGCGGACGTGTTTCCCAAAGAACTTCCCGAAGGCCTACCACCTATCAGAGGCATCGAGCATCAGATCAATCTCGTACCAGGTGCACAGCTTCCCAACCGGCCGGCCTACCGTGTCAACCCCGAAGAGGCGAAGGAGCTTGAGCGACAAGTCAAAGAGCTTATGGCGCAAGGCTACGTTCGAGAGAGCTTGAGTCCGTGTGCTGTGCCAGTGCTCTTAGTTCCAAAGAAAGATGGCTCTTGGAGGATGTGCATCGATTGTAGGGCCGTCAACAACATCACCATCAAATATCGGCACCCGATCCCACGCCTTGATGACATGCTCGACGAGCTTAGTGGCGCCAGCGTCTTCTCAAAGATCGATTTGAATAGCGGCTACCATCAGGTTCGTATGAAGGAGGGCGACGAGTGGAAAACGGCCTTCAAAACAAAGCAGGATTTGTACGAATGGTTGGTAATGCCATTCGGTCTTTCTAACGCTCCCTCTACTTTTATGCGTCTTATGAACCATGTTTTGAGATCGTTTATCAACAAATTCGTAGTGGTTTATTTTGATGATATATTAGTGTATAGTTCTAGCTTGACCGATCTTGTTAAACGCCTAGAGGCTGTCTTGTTTACTCTCCGCGAAGAGAAACTCTACGCAAACTTGAAAAAGTGCCTGTTTGCTGCTGATGAATTGGTCTTTTTAGGCTTTGTTGTGAGTTCGCAGGGCCTCAAAGTCGATGGAGAGAAGATACGCGCAATAGAGGAGTGGCCCACGCCAACAAGCATCACTCAAGTCCGGTCGTTCCACGGCCTAGCCAGTTTCTACCGGAGATTCGTGCGAGACTTCAGAACGATCGCCGCACCACTCACATCCGTGATCAAGAAGAACAGCAAGTTTCGTTGGGGGGAGGAACAGGACAAGGCGTTCACCGAACTCAAGAGACGCCTCACGCAAGCCCCCTTACTCACCTTGCCTGATTTCAACAAAACTTTTGAGGTGGAGTGCGATGCGTCGAGAGTCGGGGTCGAAGCTGTCCTGACTCAAGGAGGCAAGCCGGTGGCGTATTTTAGTGAGAAGCTTAGTGGAGCTACGCTTCACTACCCCACATATGAGAAGGAGTTATACGTTCTCATTCGTGCCATGGAGGTTTGGCAACACTATCTATTGGCGAGAGAGTTTGTGATTCACACTGATCACGAAACTCTAAAGCATCTCCGCGGCCAGACAAACCTCAAGAGACGCCATGCGAATTGGTTGGAGTTCATTGAGTCGTTTCCCTACGTCATCAAGTACAAGAAAGGCAAGGAGAACGTAGTCGCCGACGCCTTATCAAGATGGCATGCACTGATCACTACAATGGACGCGCGAGTATTGGGTTTTGAGAGCATTAAGGAAGCCTATACTGGAGATGCCGAGTTTGGAGATTGCTTACAGAATCATGGAAAGGGGATTTACACCGAGTTCTACACTCACGAGGGTTTCCTATTCAGAGGACGACGGCTGTGCATACCAAATGGCTCCATTCGAGAGTTGCTTGTTCGCGAAGCTCACAGTGGAGGTTTAGCGGGTCATTTTGGCATCACCAAGACCCTGGCCGTGCTCAAAGAACATTTTTACTGGCCAAAGATGCGAAGTATGGTGGAGAAGCACGTCGGCCGTTGTATCGTTTGTCGCACCTCCAAGTTGACAACTCACCCGCATGGCCTCTACATGCCCTTGCCCGTGTCCACCGCACCATGGATCGATCTCTCCATGGATTTCATCCTCGGCCTACCCTTCTTGGCGCACAAAGATAGTATCATGGTGGTTGTCGATAGGTTTTCAAAGATGGCTCACTTCATCCCGTGCAACAAGGACAATGATGCTGTGCAATTGGCGAATTTGTTCTTTAGTCAGGTCATAAGGCTTCATGGCATCCCGCGCACCATCATATCCGATCGGGATCCCAAGTTTCTTGGCCACTTTTGGCGCACTATTTGGCGAAAGCTTGGAACGAAGCTTCTTTACTCCACCGCGTCTCACCCTCAGACCGACGGCCAAACGGAGGTCGTCAACAGATCAATAGGCGCCTTACTCCGCACAGCTATCGCAAGCAACAAAGGCTCCTGGCTCGAGTGCATCCCGATCATCGAGTTCGCATACAATCAAGCGGTGCATTCGGCCACGAAAAAGTCTCCGTTCGAGGTCGCTTACAGGTTCAAACCATTGACGCCACTAGATCTCCTCCCTATACCACCAAAGGAAGCCGAGAATCAAGACGGAGTTGCGAGAGACGAAATGGTCAAGGCATTACACGAGGAGGTTCGAGCCAATATCGAACGAAGGAACGAGCAGTACGCTCGTTTTCTCAACCGGGGTCGTCAATCGATGTTATTCAAGCCTGGTGATTGGGTCTGGCTACACTTAAGGCCGTAGAGGTTCCAGCAAAAACGCAAAGACAAGCTCAGCCCGCGAGGAGATGGCCCATTCCGAGTCGTCGAGAAGATCAACGACAACACCTACCGACTCGAGCTTCCAGGTGAGTTTGGTACGTCTACCTCTTTCAATGTCACTGACCTCGTTCCATTTGATGTAGGTGAAAACGAAGATGTTTTGGGGACAAAACCTTTTCAAGGGGGAGGAAATGATGTGATCGCAGGACGCGACCTCGGCCAAGAAGACCAAGACACGCCGGACGCGAACGAGACGCCTGACCAAGACGCATCAGACGCGACCAGGGCAACCTCTTCAGACGCGGCCAAGGCTCCAACAATCCTTCCCGGAGCCACCACACGTTCCAAGAGCTCAGCAAAAGCGGCTAAGCAGCAGCTCAACCAATTTGTCCGAACTTTCGTCCAAAGCCAGCCTCCCCATGAAGACTCCGAAGGCTCAGTCCGCTTAGTCTTCACTCTTACCCAAGAGTGAAGACGGTCAAGTCGTTAAGCAAGGAAGTGTACTATTTTTCCTCACTCCGGGTTTGTCCCAATGGGTTTACCGGAGAAGGTTTTAACGAGGCATGGAGCTAAACGCAAAACGCCTAAAGGCTAAGTTGCTTCACGCACAAGGCCAAGGCGGTTATCTCTCTTTCCCTCTTATTTTTGGTTTAATTTTGAACTTGAGAATATTCTCTTTTGATCCTTTATGTTTGTGAACGTTGGAGAGTGTTTGTGGCTAAGAGTGTTTAGTCAAAAGGTGGCGATGTGTTCTCTTTGTAAAGGGGACACGTCAAAAGGGACGATGTGCGGATCAAGATGAATATGCGTGTCCTTAAGCTCCTATCTAGACCTAGCTATTTAAACTCTCCTTAAACACTTGTTCCTCCTTAGACTTGTATGAAAATAAAATTTTTCTTCAAGAGAGATTCTTGAAACTTGTCTCACTCTTTTCTTTCTTAATTCCGGGATTGAACCTTAAGAAAATCCTAGCAAGCCTCGAACCGGGTTCGATCTTGTTAGAGACCGTATCAAGAGGAGAGCCAAACCTCTTGTGTCGTCTATCGATCCACTCGTAAACTCCCCTCACTTCGCTTCCCATCTTTCCCCTTCGCAACCTCGAGCCCTCTTCCATAAGTCCTCGAGTTCTCCACTAAATCATCGCAACTCGTTCCCCCCATCGTTTAGACCGTAACCGTTCGCACGCTCGTACCGCATCCATACCATCCGATCGATCCGTTTGTGGTTTCTCGGCATATCTCCTAAACGGCTTGTTTGAATCCAGTCAAACTCTGTTTCCGTCGTTTGTTTCTTCCCTAGATCCGAAGTCCAGAATCTGTGCCGAGGAAAGTTCTACCGTTTGAAGGTTGGCCGAGAGCTCAAACCGCGTCCGTACCGCATTCGTGCCGTGACCGCGTCCTCGGGTCACATCATAGGTTCTCTTCTACTCTCCTATAAATACTCTAAACATATTAAGGAGACCTATCTATAGTATTATCTCTTGTTAAGTAGCCACCTAGGGTTATTAAGCATTTCCAAGCTTGGTTTTGTTGAATCTTTGGTGGATTTCCAGTTTTAATAGTAATTTGTCTTTCAAATCTCTTAATCTACAAGCTTTTATTATGATTTCACAAATACAAACCTCTTTCCTTTGTGTGATCATGATGATTAGTGAGTAGATCTTTTAAGAACTTTGGGCTTGGTAGATTAGGGAGATAGATGGTTGATCTTTTATGTCTAAGGCTTATTTTATGCATTTCCTATCTTGATTAGTGATAATATTGCTAGATAGCCTTGATCAAGCTTAAATCTAGACTTTAGGATTTCCATGCCCACAAGGTGTTTGATGAAATTCCTGAACCAAACTTTTTAAGAGCTTTGCATTCCTAGCCAATGGAAATTGATGATTAGGGTGCTTAGTGGTGTTTGAACTTGTTCTTAATGCATGCTTGTCTTTTGATTACCTTTGGAAATTGTTGATTATCATTTGACTAGCATAGGATCTCTATCATGGAAATGAATTGATTTGCATTAGTGTTCTAGCCATAGGATTGTTCTTGATTGTTACTTAGACATCTAGGATTGATTAGCTATCTCTCAAGTCAATAACCTTGCCCAAGGTTCATTTGTTTAATCTTGATTTAAAGCTTGTTGCTAGTTGTGTTCTGTTTCTTTGAGTTTGCATTGTTTGAATTATCTTGATTTCTCTCTTTTAATCAGTTTGTTAGATAAGATTGTGACAAAAGAATATTTCCTGTTTTAGAATAGATTTAGCATCTTGTGTATTCTTAGTGTGTTGGTTAATGCAAATTGTGGATTGATAATAATTGATACAAAAAGTTACTACATCAAACCACACAAAAATTATAAATGTATATCTTGATTGGTTTTGATTTAATGTGAATATGCAGAGTATGGAAGACGCGAGTTTCCGAAGGATACTAAGGAAGACGATTTAGAGATTAATTATATATATTCGTATCTTGATGTATTTTTGTTTGGCCAAAAGTTTTTAGTTAATTTTTGTAACTTCTGACTTTTAAAATGTTGTGTTGTTAATATCGACTCAGACAATGTTCTTGATATTAAATATTTTTAGGTGAAGGAATTATTAATGTTGGTAAAGCTGCATAAGTTGAGAAATGTGTGTGCATAAGTTGAGAATTGTGTGTGACATATTTTTTCCTAATTCTACAATTAGTTGAGGATTGTTTAAGGGAAAATAAAGTATCTATTGTGTTGACAAAAAAAATAAAGTATATCTACTTGTGGTCAGTCTTGTTTATTGGTGTTGGGCCATATATTGTTGAAACCTAGCCCCTACAAATTTGTTGAAACCCAATATCCGTACAGAGGCTAATTTGGTTGAATGTCAAAAAAAAAAAGTTATTGGTTGAGGTTCTGATAAAGAATTATTATTTTCTTTTTGTAGACAAAAAAAAAAAGAATTATTTTTTTTAAGCCACACTATAATTTAAAATGTATATCTTGTTTGGTTTTGATTTAATGTGAATATGTAGAGTATGGAAGATGCAAGTTTCCGAATGGATACTAAGGAAGAAGATTTAGAGATTAATTATATATATTCATATCTTGAGGTATTTTTGTTTGGCCGGAATTTTTTAATTAATTTTTGTAACTTCTGACTTTTTAAATGTTGTGTTGTTAATATCAATTGAGACTATGTTCTTGACATTAAATATTTAGGTAATGTAATTATTAATGTTGGATAAGCTGCAGAAGTCGAGAAATATGTCTGACAGTTTTCGTAATTACTTTAATTAGTCGAGGATTTTTTAGGGAAAATAAAGTATCTACTTGTGTTCACCAAAAAAAAAAGTATATCTACTTGTTGCACAGTCTTGTTTATTGGTGTTTGGGCCATATATTGTTGAAATCGAGGCCATACAAATTTGTTGAAACCCAATATCCTTACAGAGGTTTATTTGGTTGAATGTAAAAAAAAAAAAAAAAAAAAATTTACTGGTTGATGCTTTGATAGAGAATTATTTTTTTTTAAGCCACACAATAATTAAAAATGTATATCTTGATTGGTTTTGATTTAATGTGAATATGCAGAGTATGGAAGATGCGAGTTTCCAAATGGATACTAAGGAAGAAGATTTAGAGATTAATTATATATATTCGTATCTTGATATATTTTGGTGTGGTCGGAAGTTTTTATTTAATTTTGTAACTTATGACTTTTTAAATGTTGTGTTGTTAATATCATTTGAGACGATAATCTTGATATTAAATAATTAGGTAATGGAATTATTAATGTTGGG
Organism: Camelina hispida; assembly: GCA_023657505.1. Classification (NCBI taxonomy): domain Eukaryota; kingdom Viridiplantae; phylum Streptophyta; class Magnoliopsida; order Brassicales; family Brassicaceae; genus Camelina; species Camelina hispida. The sequence continues at coordinate 17,717,251 of CP094633.1, read as the reverse complement.
TAAGCTGAAGAAATCGAGAAATGTGTGTGACAGTTTTTTCGTAATTACTATACTTAGTTGATTCTTTTAGGGAAAATAAAATATCTACTTGTGTTCACCAAAAAATAAAGTATATTCTACTTTTTGTTCAGTCTTGTTTATTGGTGTTGGGCCATACATTGTTGAAATCCCGGCCATACAAATTTGTTAAAACCCTATATCCTTACAGATGGTTATTTGGTTGAATGTCAAGAAAAAAAAAGTTATTGGTTGATGCTCAGATGTAGATTTTTTTTAACCACACAATAATTATAAATGTATATCTTGATTGGTTTTGATTTAATGTGAATATGCAGAGTGTGGTAGACGTGAGTTTCCGAATGGATACAAAGGAAGACGATTTAGAGATTAATTATATATATTCGTATCTTGATGTATTTTTGTTTGGCCGGAAGTTTTTAGTTAATTTTTGTAACTTCCGACTTTTTAAATGTTGTGTTGTTAATAACTGAGACGATGTTCTTGATATTAAATATTTAGGTAATGAAATTGTTAATGTTGGGTAACCTGCAGAAGTTGAGAAATGTGTGTGACAGTTTTTTCGTAATTACTATATTTAGTTGAGGAATTTTTTAGGGAAAATAAAGTATCTACTTGTGTTCACCAAAAAATAAAGTATATCTACTTGTTGCTCAGTCTTGTTTATTGGTGTTGGGCCATATATTGTTGAAATCCAGGCCACACAAATTTGTTGACACCCAATATTCTTACAGAGGGTTATTTGGTTGAATGTCAAGAAAAAAAAAAGTTATTTGTTGATGCTCTGATGGAGAATTTTTTTTTTTACCACACAATAATTATAAATGTATATCTTGATTGGTATAGATTTAATGTGAATATGCAGAGTATGAAATATGTGAGTTTCAGACAGGATACTAAGGAAGAGGATTTAGAGATTAATTACATATATTCGTATTTTGATATATTTTGGTGTGGTCAGAAGTTTTTATTTAATTTTTGTAACTTATGACTTTTTAAATGTTGTGTTGTTAATATCATTTGAGACGATAATCTTGATATTAAATAATTAGGTAATGGAATTATTAATGTTGGGTAAGCTGAAGAAATCGAGAAATGTGTGTGACAGTTTTTTCGTAATTACTATACTTAGTTGATGATTCTTTTAGGGAAAATAAAATATCTACTTGTGTTCACCAAAAAATAAAGTATATTCTACTTTTTGTTCAGTCTTGTTTATAGGTGTTGGGCCATACATTGTTGAAATCCCGACCATACAAATTTGTTGAAACCCTATATCCTTACAGAGGGTTATTTGGTTGAATGTCAAGAAAAAAAAAAGTTATTGGTTGATGCTCTGATGTAGATTTTTTTAACCACACAATAATTATAAATGTATATCTTGATTGGTTTTGATTTAATGTGAATATGCAGAGTATGGAAAACGTGAGTTTCCAAATGGATACTAAGAAGACGATTTAGAGATTAATTAAATATGTTCGTATCTTGATGTATTTTTGTTTGGCCAGAAGTTTTTAGTTAATTTTTGTAACTTCTGACTTTTTAAATGTTGTGTTGTTAATATCAACTGAGACGATGTTCTTGATATTAAATATTTAGGTAATGAAATTGTTAATGTTGTGTAACCTGCAGAAGTTGAGAAATGTGTGTGACAGTTTTTTCGTAATTATTATAATTAGTCAAGGATTTTTTTAGGGTTAATAAAGTATCTACTTGTGTTCACCAAAAAATAAATTATATCTACTTGTTGCTCAGTCTTGTTTATTGGTGTGGGCCATATATTGTTGAAATTCAGGCCATAAAAAATTGTTGACACCCAATTTCCTTACTGAAGGTTATTTGGTTGAATGTCAAAAAAAAAAAGTTATTGGTTGATGCTCTGATGGAGAATTTTTTTTTAAACCACCCAATAATTAAAAATGTATATCTTGATTGGTTTTGATTTGATGTGAATATGCAGAGTGTGGAATACGCGAGTTTTCGACAGGATACTAAGGAAAACGATTTAAGAGATTAATTATATATATTCGTATTTTGATATATTTTTGTTTGGCCGGAAATTTTTATTTAATTTTTGTAACTTATGACTTTTTAAATGTTTTGTTGTTAATTTTGACTATGACGATGTTCTTGATATTAAATATTTAGGTAATGGAATTATTAATGTTGGTTAAGCTGCAGAATCGAGAAATGTGTGTGCATAAGTTGAGAAATGTGTGTGACATATTTTTTCCTAATTTTATAATTAGTTGAGGATTGTTTAAAGGAAAATAAAGTATCTACTTGTGTTGACAAAAAAATAAAGTATATCTACTTGTGGTCAGTATTGTTTATTGGTGTTGGGCCATATATTGTTGAAACCTAGACCATACAAATTTGTTGAAACCCAATATCCGTACAGAGGCTAATTTGGTTGAATGTCAAAAAGAAAAAAAATAAATTATTGGTTGATGCTCTCATAGAGAATAATTTTTTTAAACCATGCAATAATTATAAATGTATATCTTGATTGGTTTTGATTTAATGTGAATATGCAGAGTATGGAAGATGCAAGTTTTCGAATGGATACTAAGGAAGAAGATTTAGAGATTAATTATATATATTCGTATCTTGATGTATTTTTGTTTGGCCGGAAGTTTTTAGTTAATTTTTGTAACTTCTGACTTTTTAATTGTTGTGTTATTAATATCAACTGAGACGATGTTCTTGATATTAAATATTTAGGTAATGTAATTGTTAATGTTGTGTAACCTGCAGAAGTTGAGAAATGTGTGTGACAGTTTTTTCGTAATTATTATAATTAGTCGAAGATGTTTTTAGGGTTAATAAAGTATCTACTTGTGTTCACCAAAAAAAAAAGTATATCTACTTGTTGCTCAGTCTTGTTTATTGGTGTTAGACCATATATTGTTGAAATCCAGGCCATAAAAATTTGTTGACACCCAATTTCCTTACAGAAGGTTATTTGGTTGAATGTCAAAAAAAAAAAGTTATTGGTTGATGCTCTGATGGAGAATTTCTTTTTTAAACCACCCAATAATTAAAAATGTATATCTTGATTGGTTTTGATTTGATGTGAATATGCAGAGTGTGGAATACGCGAGTTTTCGACAGGATACTAAGGAAAAGGATTTTAGAGATTAATTAAATATATTCGTATTTTGATATATTTTTGTTTGGCCGGAAATTTTTATTTAATTTTTGTAGCTTATGACTTTTTAAATGTTGTGTTGTTAATTTTGACTAAGACGATGTTCTTGATATTAAATATTTAGGTAATGGAATTATTAATGTTGGTTAAGCTGCAGAAATCGAGAAATGTGTGTGCATAAGTTGAGAAATGTGTGTGACATATTTTTTCCCAATTTTAAAATTAGTTGAGGATTGTTTAAGGAAAAATAAAGTATCTACTTGTGTTTACAAAAAAATAAAGTATATCTACTTGTGGTCAGTCTTGTTTATTGGTGTTGGGCCATATATTGTTGAAACCTAGACCATAAAATTTGTTGAAACCCAATATCCGTACAGAGGCTAATTTGGTTGAATGTCAAAAAGAAAAAAAAAAGTTATTGGTTGATGCTCTCATAGAGAATTATTTTTTTAAACCACACAATAATTATAAATGTATATCTTGATTGGTTTTGATTTAATGTGAATATGCAGAGTATGGAAGATGCAAGTTTCCGAATGGCTACTAAGGAAGAAGATTTAGAGATTAATTATATATATTCGTATCTTGATGTATTTTTAGCCAGAAATTTTTAGCTAATTTTTGTAACTTCTGACTTTTTAATTGTTGTGTCGTTAATATCAACTGAGACGATGTTCTTGATATTAAATATTTAGGTAATGAAATTATTAATGTTTGGTAACCTGCAGAAGTTGAGAAATGTGTGTGACAATTTTTTTTGTAATTATTATAATTAGTTGAGGATTTTTTAAGGGAAAATAAAGTATCTACTTGTGTTCACCAAAAAATAAAGTATATCTACTTGTTGCTCAGTCTTGTATATTGGTGTTGGACCATATATTGTTGAAACTCAGGTCATACAAATTTGTTGAAACCCAATATCCTTAAAGAGGGTTATTTGGTTGAATGTCAAAAAAAAAAAGTTATTGGTTGATGCTCTGATGGAGAGTTTTTTTTAAAACCACACAATAATTAAAAATGTATATCTTGATTGGTTTTGATTTGATGTGAATATGCTGACTATGGAAGATGCGAGCTTTCGACAGAATACTAAGGAAGAGGAATTAGAGATTAATTATATATATTCGTATTTTGATATATTTTTATTTGGCCAGAATTTTTATTTAATTTTTGTAACTTATGACTTTTTAAATGTTGTGTTGTTAATATCAACTGAGACAATGTTCTTGATATTAAATATAGGTAATGGAATTATTAATGTTGGGTAAGCTGTAGAAATCGAGAAATGTGTGTGACATATTTTTTCCTAATTCTATAATTAGTTGAGGATTGTTTTAGATAAAATAAAGTATCTACTTGTATTGACAAAAAAATAAAGTATATCTACTTGTGGTCAGTCTTGTTTATTGGTATTGGGCCATACCATTTTCTAAACCCAGACCATAAAAATTTGTTGAAACCCAAATTTAATGGAAATTTGGTTATGGCCCAACATACAGTCTTACATAGGGTTAGTGGGTGCATGTAAAAAAAAAAAGGCTATTGCTTGCTGGTTTGATGGATATTTTTTTTTCAACCACACAATAATTAAAAAGTATATCGGGAAAGATGTCATACAATGAACTTTCAAATTGTGGCCATTTAAACCATGAACTTTGTTTTAGGGCATTTAAAACATCAACTTTCATTGACTAAGATATTTTAGACATCAAATCAAACTATTAAGTTTGGTAACATGTCTTGCTTCAGTCGATCACAAGGGTGAATACAATGATCAAGATCAGAAGCACAAAAACATCATAAGGGTCACAAAAAAAAGCACAACAAAGATGCATAACGCATCAAAAACCTAGAATCTTAAATAAAGTGATTAATTCTATGGAATAAAAATAAGGTGATCAATCTTTCAAACTCCACTGTGACATTCTAATACCTAGAAAAAAACTCAATTCATAAACAAAAAGACACAAAAGACGCGACAAAACGACCAAAACTGAGTATAAACATAAGACAAAGTACGCGAAAAGCACCATATATCACTTGTTTTGTTAGCATAATTAATATTATGTCGAGTTTAGCTTAGTCAATGAAACTTAATGTCTAAAAAGTGTCATTTATTGAAATTTGATGTTTTAAATGGCCTAAAACAAAATTCATGGTCTAAATGACATTTTTCTCGAACAAAAATTTTCTTCAAAACGACATCGTTTTGTCACGACATCGTTTTGTCACTAACGGAGAGTGTTAAATGCAGAGTAACGTCTGTTAGTTGCTCAGTTATCGGGTTTAACGTCATGTTTTTTTTGGCTTGGTCAACAAAACTTAATGTTTAAAATATTTGAATGGCCTACAACAAATTTCATGGTTTAAATGGCTACAATTTGAAAGTTCATGGTTTAAATGACATTTTTTCAAAGTATATCATGATTAGTTGTCCATGCAAAAAAAAAAAAAAGAATTTACAAAATTAATTTTTGAATATAGCAATTAGGAAGAGTAAAAAGGATCTCGTCGTCGCTTTGGATTCACAAGGACGATATTTGTTAATGACAACAAAAATATATTCTATCCAGCACTCTTCACGAGAAGCCACGACAAGCAAACTCGTTTGATAGAATGCTTGGATTGTTTGGTGTTCAACCAACTGTGTTCATCCGCCCCAAAGATAGGTTTGGTTGTATGGTAAATTTATTGAAATGCAATGGAACTGTTTCTCAATTCCACATTAGTTCTCTTCCTCAATTCAGGGATGGTTTGAAGAATCTGCCTAAGGAGATAAAGGAAATATGCATCACGTACGTTCACTCGAAAGAAAAATGGAACTCATTGTTTAACCGTGATTGGTAACGAAGAGTGCATAACTAATGTAAGTTTGACATTTTGGTTTCTTCTCATTAATAAACAAACAATTGCTAACAAATTGATAGTCTATTTTTGTAGTACAAACTTCGAGTATTATGGTGGGTGAATAGAAATGAAGCATATGAGGAATCATGTGATGTGGTGAAGTATGTAAGACAATTTAATGTTGACAAATACATCAGTTTCTTAACCTTCAACCTTAGTTATCCATTTCAGAGTATTCACCCATTTTTTAAGTTGACAGTGAACTTTCAGGTCAAACCAAAGAACTAAATTGCTTACTACATGACAATCAATACAAGAAGCATTGTAATGTGTTGTATAAATTAGGTTCATTGACTAATTTTTTCCTTGATAATTTATAAACAAAAAAATGTTATATTATCATAAGTTAATAACATTTTGTATCATATGTTTTTTTTGTCAACCACACATTAATTTAACTTGTTTTATAAGTGTAACATCCGTGAACCGAATTGTCGGTTTTGGGAGTGGGTGTCGATAGACCCCAAGGAGGATGTTGGTCGACACCAACAATATATAGTTTGACAGATTTGTTTTAAAATCGTCGAATTTAAATCGGTTGGGTTTGGGAAACTCTAAACCAATATATTTATGGGAGAAGTCGACTTGAGGGTTTCAGTGGCCACTCATTGTCGCTTTCCAGAGAAAAACAGAAGGGAGAAAAGAGTTCGTGAGAGTTTTAGAGTTTTAGAGTTTTAGAGTTTTTGGGATATTTCTTAGCTTTGTTTGTGAGATTTATTCCTGTGGAGTGGAGATCTGGTGCTAGAAACGAGGGAAAAGCTTTCTAAGAGGTTGGCTTTGTTGGATTTGTTCATAAACTTCTTGCTAAAGAGGTGAGTGCATGACCATTGCTAATCTCAGCCTGAAATTCTTTTGTTTTGCTTGTTTTATGTCTGTTGTGGTTGTTTTATTGCTTGTGGTGGTTCTATCATGGTTCCTACGTTTTCCTTTGGCTTTTAAAAGAGCCTTGGTCGCATTGGAGGAAGTGGAAAATGGAGATTCGAATTTTGGCTTCAAGCAGAACGTGTCTACGGAGTCAATGTCGACGACGCGAGGACCTAAGCGTGTGTTGGTGCTAGGGTTTTCCGGTCAAGGAAGGGTGTTGGTCGACACAGGAGTGTGTCGGTTGAGACCAGGAGGGTGTCGGTCGACACCAACCCTTTCAGCAGTGGCTGATACTTGTTTATCCTGGTTTGTTTGTGTTGTTTGGTTATTATTAAACATTGGATTCTCAGTTGCTTGTGTGTATAACCTAGTAGATGGAAGGATTACCTTACTAAGTGTTTATGACAATACTCATGCATCCCAATTTGTGTTTGTGATGCAGGTAAAAGAAAAGTGTGATATTTGAATCAAGGCAATGAAGAGGAGGATGTTCTAGAGGCTCGGTTGTTTATTTTATGCTGCTGTTAGGTTGCTAAAATGCAATGTAGTAGTTTATAACAGTTTTTTTAGGATGCTATCTTATTGCTTTATCACTTTGTTGTTATTAGTATTGAATTCATTGGTTACTTGTTATTGTTTATGTTGGAGTTTCTAGTTTAATGTTATTGTTTATTTATGTTGTATGTTGATTGGGGTAAGAATGTTAGTGAAGGTGGGAGCACTAGTTTCATAATATATTAGATGAATAGCCGCGCTACGCGCGGTTTAAGTTTTATAAATTTCATACTTTTTACTATTTGTTAAAAAACTGTATGCAGATATTTTCTTCTAATCTTTGTTTTCATGCGCTAATGTTGAAAGTTAAAATTTACATAGACATCAGTTTTTTTATTCATATTGCAATGAACATTGATGTCTTCTACATTTTGTGTACCTTTTGTTCGTTTTGCATAGTGATGATCATTTTTCCAACAATTTTTATTTTTTTACTCCTTTTACTTTTAGGTTTATTTCTGCTCCTTAAGTTGTGTTAGTAATTCAATTAAAATGAATAAATGACCAACATAGTTTAATCCATCGATAATTACATTGAAGTGAAGAGTGTATCTTATATATTGTAAGTTTTGGAAATGTCATCAATAGCATGATGGAGCTTAGATAGATCTTATTAGATGTTTAAAGAAACATGTAACATAGAAGCAAGTGAAATGATTTCAAATTGTGAGTAGTCTCAAACAAATGAATCTTAGCAATCTAATTGAAAGGAGTTTAAGAAACTACACATCAGAGTCAAAATGAAGATGATTTAAACGAAATAAACTTAAGATCTAACACAAATTTTTAGTTGATATTGTAATGTTCGAATGAATATAACAAAATGCATCATAATTTTTCTTTTTATTTTTAATGATATGTTGTTACGAAAATGGAGATAAAGAATAGACCCAACCACCATATACTAAAGAGTAGAACTATAGATGCAAAACCTCAAGACATAGCAGGCAATTATAGCAATTCTGTAGCTCCTAAAGAATAGGAAACAATGGTCGAACCTCAAGAATTACACGTACTTGTTAAGCGTCTAGACAAGTTATTCTCCATCACTGATCGACGAGATTACTCTATACCAGCGAGTCGTCTCGGCACTCTCTCAGCAAGTCTTTTATTTTCCGGCATACTTTCTTCTTTGTCTTGGTGAGAAGCAATGCAATTTTTGTTGTGAGGATGTTTGGGTTTTCAAAGGGGGGGGAATGCTATTTACACGAAGTGAGAGATCTTAAGAATCTCACTGATGAAAGCGTTTTCAATTTATGGTGTTTGTTAAAAAGTGGAAGGGATTTTTTGTACAATAGACGAAGAAGATCAATAGACGTAACCTATGGAAGGTGAACCAATTTTAAGAGTTACACGTGTCATTCTCTTGCGTGCTGACGTGTCAAGCTGAGGGACAGAGTTCACCTACTTTCATATATATGATTTAAAAAGAAAATTGGTCGGGTTGTTTCAGTTTTGTATCAGTGCCCTTACGGTTCTAGGTATGAGTTCAATGTTCTTTGTGTTGTTGATGTTTTGGATATACATGCCTTTATTGATCATGCGCGTTAGTCGATTGTCTGTGTCATGGGTTCCTAGAACATCCTCTCAGAGCCTTCAATGAGATTCCACGATATATAGTGTTTCTTTATGTGGTTTTGGTTTGTTTTATGTTTGTTAGCCTCTGTTCTTGGAAGAGTTGTGGTTAAAGGTGTTTGAGTTGTTGGGCGTGGTCGTGGTTGTGGTCGGGCAGGTTCTCGAAGATAGCGAGTGTGTGGTCTAGAGCTCCACGAGGAGGCATGTTAGAGTGTCACAAGCGTATCAAGTTGGACCAGAGGCGTTAGCCGATGAGCGTGCCGGGTCTGCTAGGAACCCAGGTGTGGGGTTCCAGCAGGTGGAGCTCGGGTCGAGATGATCACTTGGCGGATCTGTTGACATGCTGTTGGAGCAGTTACCGAGAGGACTACCAGTGCAGGCTCTAGTTGAGTTGTATGTGGCGGGGTGCAGCCGAGGGCTGCAGCCGTTGAGGAGTTTCCATCATATCTTAGGAGGATGTAGCAGTGGTAGATGATCGCTATGAGATTCTTCTCTAGTGGTATCGAGCCTAGAGAGGAAGATAGGTGGACGGATGCAGTTGGAGCGGATATTTCTCTGTTTCGTGTGTGATCTAGTTGGATATTGGAACTTGAGTGGGCAGGTATGACATTGCAATGTTATACTCCGACCAAGGGAAGAACTTTTGGTCGGGTGATGTTTATAGAGGTTAAGGCTTGTTGCTCATGAGGTGATGGTGATTCCTTTGGATACTGATAGCTTGAGGGGCTGTGGACACTGAGAGTGGTAAAGGGGATAATTTTCCCCTGAGGGGATTAATAGTTCCCCCAAGACCGAGATCTTCAGGATTGTGGTCCAAGAGGGAGACGGTATGACTCGAAGACGGTGGTCTAAGAGTGAAATCGGTATGGCTCAAAGATTTCGACCTAAGGGTGGATGAGTTGGGAGCAAGCAATTTCTAGGAAGTTTGTATATGCATAATGACTAAATGTAGACCTCAAAATATTGATGGTGGTTTAATCTCGGGTTTTGGTTGTGCTGGCTGGTTGGACCAGGGTTGTGATGATCGTTGCGGTCAAGATTGTGTGGCAGTGGTACTGGAGTCCCAAGAGGGGGAGCTGTAGCAGGGTTAATCCGGGAAGGACATGAATGCCAGGTTCAAAATTTTACGAGATGTCTTCGAGGCGAGATAAACTAAACGTTACGAAGATGGTGGTTGAAGTTCATTGGAAATGGACGGGTTGCTAGGTATAAGGATTTGGTAGGCTTACTCGGGGGAAGTAGGTCAAGTGTCTTGAGTTAGCGACATGCAAAGCATTTGATGTGGCAGAATATGCGAACGTATGGTAGTTGTTTGTTTTATTACACTTGTCGTGATGATTTGCTATGGATAATTGCCCAGTGGAAAAGCTATTTAAGGATAAGCTATCTTGTGGAAGTTTCTGTAAGAGGCAAGTTACTAGATGTTCTTGGACGGGTGAGGGGTGTTGATATTCAAATTGCAGGAGAGTCGAGGCCAGATCATTTGATTATCAGTCCTGTTGAGTTGTATGATGTTATCATGGGGACGGATTGGTTGCATCGTCATAGGATACATTTGGATTGTCATCGGGAATTCGGGATAGAATGGAGTTTGAGCGTTCAAAAGGGAAGTTAGTATTTGAGGGAGTAAGAGCGACTTCGGGGAGTCTCGTGTTCTCGGCGATGCAGGCTGGGAAGATGATGGAGAAGGAACGTGAGGCTTATCTGGTAACAATCTCGATGTCGGAGTCAGTGGGGCAGTCTATGGTTAACGGTATTCAAGTTGTTGAGGAGTTCAGTGATGTGTTCCAATTGTTGCAGGTTAAACACCATCTTGGTCTGCTTCTTTCACGATTGAGCTGGAACCGGGGACGACGCCATTATCCAAGGCGTTAAAGAAAAATCAGAGTTAACATTTTATAATTAAAAAATTAATTGTCTGTTTGAGTTTGTAAAAATTGGTTAGAGTTTAGATTTTACAGTTAACCAAAATTATATGTCGGTTTAGATTTACAAAAGAATGGTTAGGGTTTAGATTTTACAATGAAACAAAATTATATGTTGGTTTGGGTTTATAAAATAGTTGTTAGGATTTGGATTTGACAATTAAGCCAAATTATATGTCGATTTGGGTTTACAAAATAATGTTTAGGGTTCATATTTTACAATTAAACAAATATATATATGTTGGTTTGGGTTTATAAAAGAGTGGTTATAGTTTAGATTTTACAATTAAACAAAATTACATTTCAGTTTGGGTTCATAAAAGAGTAGTTAGAGTTTAAATTACACAATTAAAAAATATTATATGTCAGTTTAGATTTATACAAAAATGGTTCGAGATTAGATGTTATAATTAAGAACTATAATATAATGTTAGAATTAATAATTTTAAAATTAATTGATTTTTAATTTTAGAATTAATAACAAACATAAAAGAGAATGGGTATGGCTAAGAGAACGGTCAGGCGTGTTAAATCCAAATATCATATTTCAATTTGGTTTTAGTTGGATTATGGTGTTTCTTGTTCCAAATAGATACGTTTAAGTTATATACGTGTAATCATCAAACTAAAACCAAATTGAAATATGATATTTGGATGTAACACCTGTATGCAAACTGTGAGAACTATTTTGATTCATTTAGAAATAGACACGTAACAAAATCACTTAATATTTTCAACAAAACACCCAAAATGAATGTGAGTTTTTGAGAATTTCTTACACAAACTTTTTAAATAAAAAGTTTCTAATAGTAATTATTTAAAAAGAACGGTTATGGGACATGTAATTTTTGATGGGATGGGACAGGATAGGTTGGGACTGGACATATTAGGATGGGACGGATGAGACAAAACAGGATGGGATGTGTTTTGTCTTCCGAAATTGTTACGTCTAAGGTTATATACATGCAAATAATCCAAAATAAAACAAAATTGGAATATGATATTTTGATTTAACACTCCTAAGCAAACTGTGAGAAATATTTAGATTAGTTCAGAAAATATACAGGTAACATTACTTAACTTATTCAACAAACATTGTGTTTGGTTAATACAGATGTATTGCAAACATTGCATATATTCCAGCTGATGAAAATGTCGATCATGTTTATCCTCGGCAAAAATGGTGATATTTTCTATATTCACCAAAAGATATTGACAACCCCTAAAGGAGTGGCCATCTAATTTTTAAGGAAAAAATACTAACAATATTTAGTCCAAAATCACTTTCATAATTTTTAAATTAAATGATCAAAAAATATTGTACTCCCTGTTGTAGCAAGAGATATCAGCCCCAAACCCAGCGAACCGACCGTCAGATAAGGATATATCCACAGACCGAGAAAGAACATGGGGTCCACTGAAAAGGTGGCGGTCAGGGTTACAAAAATACAAAAAGATAACAAAAAAATTTTGCCAACCAAACATTAATTAGAAAAGAACTCTAAGGTTGGTAGTCCAAACCGGAAGAAAAGAGTTTACAAATAAAATTGCATAAATTAGAGATTTATACGATCGAGCAAGGCAATCCGACTTCAAATTCGACGAGCGAGGTGAAAGTCATCCTGAAGATTAGAAAAGGCGGGCCAGTCTTCAAGGGCCTGAATCACCGTAACAATTTCACACTTTCCATCTTGAAGCTCTGACAATACAATCTGTCAGCTATGATACTCTCCATGGCCCAAAGAAGAGCTTCCATCTCTGAGTGAAGTGCGGAAAGACTGTGTCTAAGACATCTAGCTCCCAACAGTAAAGTCTTACCATTGCCATTACATCACCACCAACCCAAGCCTAAATTGGGGTCAAATACTTTTCAAGAGCCATCTATTTGACAACGGGACCCTAAACCTGAGGCACCACATGAATCAAGAAATCTGATGGATCCAAAATACTTGATGATACCATTGCCTGAGACTACACTTCCTCCCATAATAATTTCTCACTTACAGGCTGATTAATAACCTCATTTGATGCTAACTGCGTGCCGTGAAATACTTTTATATTTCTATTCTTCCAAATCGACCACAATATCCAGGGTAAGAGAATCTTGCTTTCTTCTATGAGATGATCCTCTACAGTAAAAAAAAATCCAGATTCGAATAAACAAACCCATAAGGAAAACCCCCTCGAGTAACCTGAATCGGAGAGAGCTCCAAAATTTGGCACAAACAAGGACAATCAAAAAGAGCATGGTTAATTGTCTCAAATGCAGAATCACATCTTGTAACCTCCGCGAACCAAACTATGAATTTGGGGGATGGGTGTCGATCGATACCAAGGGTGGTGTCGGTCGACACCATCAATTTCTGGTTCGACCAGTTCGATTTAATTGTCGATTTGGGTCGGTTTAATTTAAGGAAATCCTGAAACCGAGCTATTTAAGTGGAAGGTCGATGAAAAGGGTTTTGGGAAGTTGTTTTTGTCGCCGTTTAGAGATAGTTAGAGAGGAGAAAAGTGTTCTTGAAGTTTTTGGAGTGTTCGTGAGATTTCTTGGCTGTTTTTGAGAGATCTATTCCTATGGAGTGGAGATCTAGAGCTAGGAACGACGGAGAAGCTTCCTTAGGTGTTAGATTCATCATTTTGGGTCAGAATCTTCCTACAAAAAAGGTGAGTGCATCGACCATGGCTGATCTAAGCCTGAGATTTCCTTTGTCTTGTTTGTTGGGTGCTGTTTGTGGTGTTTTCTTGCTTGTTATGGTTGCTATAGGGTTCCTATGCTTGTTATGGTTGCTATAGGGTTCCTACGGATTCATATGGCTTTTGGATCGAGTTTTGGATGGATTGGAGGTGATGAGAAGTGAGATTCGACTCTCGGCTTTGAGCATATCGCGTCTGCGGAGTCAGTGTCGATCGACACCAAGAGGGTGTCGGTCGACACCAAGAGGGTGTCAGTCGATACCATGGATCAGCATCGATCAACACTGTGGGGTAGTGTTGGTCGACACCAGTAGCAAGTGTCAGTCGACACTTGGCTGGTGTCGGTCGACACCTCCCTTCCAACTTGTTTCTTGGTTTGCATGTCTTGATTGTTGATTGTTTTTGACATTGGTATCTCAGTTGCTTGTGTGTATAGCCCAGTAGATGGGAGGATTACCTCACTGAGTGTTTATGAAATATTCATGCATCTCAATTTATGTTTGTGGTGCAGATAAAAGGCAAAGTGTGATCGTGAAATCAAGGTAATGAAGCAGAGGTCTAGTGACTCGTTTGGTTTTTGTGTGGTCTTTGCTATGTTGCTAGAATGGAGTCATTCGAATGTGGTTTAGGTTGCCGGTTCTTTGATTCATGTTGTTTGGATTATTGGTTTAATTGTTATAATTTAATATTGGTTATTGGATTATTGGTTTAATGATATTGTTTATGTTATCCGCTGTTGTGTGATTGTGGTTAAGTGGCTAGTGGGTATGAGACCACTAGTTTAGATTATTATTATTATTAAAAAAACGTTTCGAGTCGTTTCACATTTGTATCACATTGGATACCTCGATAAGCTAATCGATTCGTCACTTGAAAGGTGCCAGAAGAAATTTGCCAAAAGAAGTGCTTAATTTTAGGTGGGACATGGAGTTTCCATGCTTAGGCTCTTAAGGCTGTACATGTGGGGCCAAATTCGACCTCTTCCACCATCTCCCTTGCCATCCCATAACCCGATCTTACCGAGTACTTTCCAAATTTTGAATAATGTCAGACCAACCTATCTGGTTTAAACTTTAATGGACTTACATATAGACATACTCCGAATAATCTGAATATCTTCTCGATCCATAAATTTCTGGAAAATAGGTAAATGTCACTCCTGAAAAATAGGTAAAATAAATTTTATTGTATAATAGTAAACGATGTAACTCTTAGTGGCATTTCTTAAGATTGATATTATTATATAGATTAAAATCAGGTATTAATCCAATGACAAGATGGGTATTAAAAAAAGAATACTCGATACTTGAAATATATCCATGGTAAAAGAATTATAATATATTTTATCCAACCCTAAAGTCACAAATACCTTTGTTTGGGACGGGACAAATATGAGTAACGGGTATTAGTGCCCAATTTAATATAACCAAAAATTATAATTCTAAATTAATTTAAGAAATATAAATTTATATGAAAAACTACATTATACTCCTGTTATAGCACAGATTACTACCTACTTACATTATTACTAGTAGTACTTAATTTTTTTTTCGAAGTTAAAATCTTTGATTGTGAATAATAAAATGTGAGCGAAATTGTGCAACTGATGATAACTTTTACTGTTTAGTAGTTGCTTTAAAAGAATCTCAATTTAAATTAAATAATATATATATATATATATATTAAAATTATTTATACTCAATAAAAAATACACATATTTCTTTCAAATTCAACACCTAGTTACTCAATAAAATATACTATAAATATTTGTAAATACAACAATATATATATATATATATATATAACTGTAACATTTTATTAAAAACAAAGAATATTAATTATATAACAATTATATATAGAAGTATGAAAAAATGGTCCCAGGGCGATTATAGTATCTAATGACTTTTTTTTGTTTCCGTTTTTACCTTTTTATTTTATAATTAGAAGTAATTGAGTGATCTATTATGTTAGAATTGGGTCTGGTTGGATATGTAACTTTCGAATATTTGATAAGATTTTGATTCTTTTAAAAATGTAAAATAAAATGACAAAGATAATAGTGATATTCTCTATATCATTTAAACCGTGAAGTTTGATGTAGGTTATTTAAAACATCAACTTTCGCTGACTAGATCTTTTAAACATTATGTTTTGTTGATTGGGATTATTTAGACATCAAATTTCATTGATCAAACTAAACTTGACATGACATTAAATATGCTAATAAAAGCATACAATTGATATACGGTGTTTTTAGTGTGTTCCGTTTTTCGTTTAGTACATAATTTTAATTGTTTTGTCGTTTGTTTGTGTCTTGAATCTTTTTCAGTTATTACGACGCTACACTGGATTTAAAGGATTAATCACCTTATTTTAGATTCATAGAATTAATCACTTTAATTTAGATCATAGAATCATTATTTTGTGGCTGCTCTGTTGTTGTAACGACATCGTTAGAAAATTGTCCTTATGTTTAGGTTTCTAACTTCTCTTCTTTGGCCTAGAAGCTATGGTTCCTCTGCTCGACATTGTTGCTTGAGGCGAGCTTCTAAATTTAAATCTCTAATTCGATAATTTTGTGTGTGCCTATAATACCGACCTTTAAAAACCCGTGCAAAAAGCGACTCCGGGATGGAGATTAATCGCCATAGCTGCTTCGCCAGCAGGGCGGTATTAAAATCATCCAATCCACAAAAACCCAAACCTCCTTCTTTTTTATCTAGGCATAGCTTATCCCAAGCCACCCAATGTAAACCCCACGATTGACCAGAGGAACTCCACCAATAATTGGAAATCACACTAGTTAACTTCCGCGTAACCGTCTTGGGTAACCGAAAGCATGACATCACAAAAGTAGGAACTACCGTTGCTACCGACTTAATCATTACCTCCTTACCTCCTTTTGAAAGGAGACAAGCTGGCAAGCCACTAGCCCTTGACTGTAAACGATCCTGAACATAAGAAAAT
Source organism: Camelina hispida (assembly GCA_023657505.1). NCBI lineage: Eukaryota > Viridiplantae > Streptophyta > Magnoliopsida > Brassicales > Brassicaceae > Camelina > Camelina hispida. The sequence continues at coordinate 17,700,595 of CP094633.1, read as the reverse complement.
ATTTGCGTTTTAGCTCCACCTAGGCTTTCCGGAATTCCCAAATAAGAACCCATACCACCTAGATTCGTAATCCCTAAGACCCCTTTTAACTCCTCACGGAGACCATGATCCACAGTATGCCCAAATTGGACTGAGAATTTCTGGAAGTTTATTTGCTGGCCTGAAGCCCGCTCATACTTCTTGAGAATCTGAATCATAACCTCACATTGCTCCTTCGTTGTTCGGCAAAAGAACAAACTGTCATCCGCAAATAAAAGATGAGAAATAGCAGGGCTAGCGGTAGAAACCTTAATATCCGTAATAAGCTTCATCTGCTCTGCTTTGCGTAATTGTGCAATTAAAGCTTCCGTGCAGAGAATAAAAACATAGGGCGAAAGAGGATCCCCTAGCGTAATCCCCGACAAGGGGTAATGGATCCATAGGCTTGACCATTAATCAAAACCATATACTGGACCGACGTAACACAACTCATAATCCAAGACACCCATTTATCACAGAAACCTAGCTGCCGGAGAAGAAGATCAACAAAAGACCATTCAACCCGATCATACGCCTTACTCATATCCGTTTTGATGGCCATGAACTTGCCCTTACAAGAAGGGTTGGTGCAAAGACCATGGAACATTTCCTGAGCTATCAAGATGTTGTCTGAAATTAGACGACCCGCCACAAAGGCCGACTGCGTCTCAGATATTAGGGACGGCAGGATAGTACGTAACCGCTGACATAAAACCTTGAAAATTATTTTATACCCAACATTACACAGACTAATCGGCCGTAATTCAGACATCCTAGTTGGCTTTTCCACCTTTGGAATGAGACAAATATTCGTCACATTCAACCTTTTATCAAAATTCCCGTCCTGCAGAAAGGAGTTTACCAAAACGACCAAATCCGCTTTAACCGTATTCCATGCTTTTTGAGAAAAAAGAGCCGTCATCCCATCCGGCCCAGGGGCCTTATCCGGATGCATCATAAATAGTGCATGTTTGATCTCCTACTCGGAGACCTCCCAAGTTAAAAAGTCATTACACTCTTGTGTTTTCGATGGATGGACCTCCGCCAGTATCTCCTTAAAATCAGAGGGATCCGAGGAAGTGAATAAATCCTCAAAATAAGAGACCACGATATTCTGAATATCACTTTCCTCCGTCAACCAATTATCGCTCTGGTCGTGAAGACCGACAACGCGATTCCGAACCCGTCGCTGCTTTGTTTAAGCGTGGAAATAACCAGTGTTATGATCATCAGACCTCATCCACCGACTCCTACTTTTTTGATACCAATAAACCTCCTCATCCCTATATGCCTCCCGCAGCCGCCAAGTAAGCTCCGCAAGCTCCTCCACCGAGGTACCATCATTCTCCTGCGCTGCTGCCAATTTCGATTTCAAATCTTCAATTGACTCTCTTCCATAAGAAAGTTGCGCTTTCCGCCAACGGGAAATAGCCCGACGACATGTAATGATTTTATCCACAACCGTGGTAGAGGCTTCAGGGCCCGTTGAAGAGGCCCAACCCTCAGCAACCGCATCAGAAAACAGTCTTTATCAAGCCACTGGCGATCAAAACGGAAACCATTGTTACCACCCCGAACCCGATCCTCAAGAACAGCAACCAGAGGTTTATGATCCGAAGCAATCATTGGTAAGTACTCCGTGAAAGAGTTCTTGAATATATCATGCCACCCCTCATTTGCTAGAGCCTGATCTAACCGACAATCATTGGGTGATCTATTATGTTAGAATTAGGTCTGGTTGGATAAGTAACTTCCGCATATTCTCAATGTCATTTAAACCATGAACTTTGTAGGCCATTTAAAAAATCAACTTTCGCTGACTAGGTCTTTTAAACATTATGCTTCGTTGACCAAGCAAAAAAAAAAGACATGAACTTAAATCTGATAACTAAACAACAAACAGACATTACTCTGCCGTTAACCACTCTCCGTTAGTGACCAAACGACGTTGTTTTGATGAAAGCTTTAATTCATGAAAAATTCATTTTAACCATGAACTTTCAAATTGAAGTCATTTAAACCAACTTTCAAATTTACGCCATTTAAACCCATGAACTTCGTTGTTGGCCATTTAAAACATTAACTATCATTGATTGGGATTATTTAGACATCAAATGTCATTGACCAAACTAAACTTGACATGACATTAACTATGCTAACAAAACCATATAACCGAGATATGGTGTTTTTAGTGTGTTTCGTCTTTCGGTTAGTACTCAATTTTAATTTTTTTGTCTTGAATATTTTTCAGGTATTACGACGCTAGAATGGATTTGAAGGATTAATCACCATATTTTAGATTCATAGAATTGATCGCTTTATTTTAGATCCTAGAATCGTTATTTTATCGCTGTTGTGTTGCTGCAACGACAGCGTTAGAAAATTGTCCTCTTGTTTAGGTTTCTAACTTCTCTTATTTGGCCTAGAAGCTATGGTTCCTCTCTTCGACATTGTTGCTTCAAGAGAGCTTCTAAATTTAAATCTCTAATTTGATCATTGTGTTTATGCGTGTGACCCTTATGATGCTCCTTGTGCTTGTGATCTCGATCTTTGTATTGATGTTGTCAACTTGTTATCGATTTAAGTAACGCATATTAGCATACATAATTTAAAGTCATGTTTGGTTTGATGTCTTAAAAATCTCAATAAATGAAAGTTGATGTTTTAAGTGGATTTCAACAAATTTCATGGTTTAATAACCTAAATTTGAAAGTTTATGGTTTAAATGACCTAAATTTGAAAGTTCATGGTTTAAATAATATTTTTTGAGTTAATACTTTCACTAAAATGACATCGTTTTGTCAATTACGGAGAATGGTTAATGGTAGAGTAATGTATGTTAGTTACTCAGTTATCAGATTTAACATCATCTATTTTTAGGCTTGGTCTATGGAACATAATGTTTATAAAAATTAGTCAATGAAAATAGATTATTTAAACGATGTACAACAAAATTTATAGTTTAAATGATCAAAATAGGAAAGTTTATAGTTTAAGTGACATTATTCCCTATTCTCCATTACTTTGTTTCAATTAGTGGCTTGATCCCGCGTATCATAAGAGAGAGTAACTGGACAAGATGAGATAAGAGAAAATGGAGAAAATGGCGGGAAAGTCGTTAGGGTCAGCCGAGGTATGCCAATGAGGAGGGCACGTTTATTGCCATCGTCACCGAGTGAATAAAGTGGGCCGTTCTTATAAGCCCAATATGGCCTCAAAAGTTCTCAAATATATCTAGACGCATCTCTTTAATAGAGTCCATAAAGATTATATCAACTACTACCCCTTTTGGCCTCATCGAAAGTTCCAGTTATCATCTCCGGTTCTCAAGCTCGACGATCCCTCCGTCTATCACCTGTGTCGCGCCGTGCCGGAGATTCTCCTGCAGCCTTCTCTATATCACGACGTAGAGCTTAAATTTCTCTCTTGCAGGTAATAGTTTCTTAAAACCCTAACCCTTTACTATAATTTCGTCTCTATTCTTGGATCTGTTTGGGGATGTTTATTTGTAGGTCTAGCGAGGGTTTGGTTCGTGCTCTGTGAATTTGTCAGTTTTGATCTTTACTGGGTAGAAATTTCGTCGGTTGGTTGGCAAAGTAATTTTGGAAGCATGAATTGTCCACTCAGTTCAGTTTTATATAACATGATTTAGAATTCTATTTTTCTTTTCTTCTGTGTGTAATTATTAAAAATAGGCCCATCTTTCTTTTATAGAATTCTTTCTTTGTTATCTGTGCTCTAGTTTTTGGTTTGAAGCAATGTTTGATCGACTCTCAGGATCAGGTCCTTTACAAACTCGAATCAGGTTGTGTTGACCCTTGTTATCTGTGCTCTAGTTTTTGGTTTGGATTGGAGCCATGCTCTTAGTAGTTAGGACCTTCAAAATCTGTAGTGTTTTTTTTTTTTTTTTTTTTTTTTTTTTTTTTTTTTTTTTCTTTTTTTCTCCTGTTTTAAAGTTTGATGTTGCGAGCCTTTTGTTCCTGCTCCTTGAAATTGTCAGTTGATCGTCTATGTTGAATTATGGCACTTTAGGGATGTACCATTCACATTAGCTTTCATTGGTTGCTTTGCTTGAGTTTCATCCTCTATTTTGGTCTAGCATACATCTTCTTGTTACTTAGATGTATATTTATCAGTATACTGGAAAATTTAATAACTATTAATTGTTCCAAAGTTTTTTGTATTTGCATGTTTCAATGCTAATACTGTTTGTTATGTTCTAGATGCCCAGAAGGCAAAAGACATCGTCCTCTTGCTTCGATAAATCTGTCAATAGATTACAACATTTGAGTCTCGATGAGAAGAAGAAGGGGAAGAAGAAGGAGATCAAGAAGCTTCACCTAGTCCTTGATTTGGACCACACCCTTATCCACTCCACTCTTGTTTCGCAACTTTCTAAAAAAGAGAAGTATCTACTCGAACAAGCTGATGCAAGGCTTGATCTATGGAGATTCAACAAAGGCCATTCCAATGAATACATCGTTAAACTTCGACCTTTTCTTCATGAATTTCTATTGGAAGCAAACAAGCATTTCACAATGCATGTTTACACAATGGGGTTATCCACTTACGCACACACCGTGTTGAAGTTGATTGATCCAGAGAAAGTATACTTTGGAGATCGAGTCATAACCAGTAAAGAAAGTCCTAAAGAGAAGACACTCGATCTTGTTGTGGCTGATAAGCAAAGAGTCGTAATTGTGGATGATACTATTGATGTTTGGCCTCATGACAAGAGCAGCTTGTTGCAGATCACCAAGTACGTATACTTCAGAGACGGTGATGATAATCCAAAGTCCAAGTCTTACGCAGAAAAGAAGATAGACGAGAGCTCAGACAACGGATCATTGGCGAATGTTCTGAAATTTCTCCAGGATGTTCACAAAAGATTCGAAAAGGTCTTAGATTCACAAGACTTGAGGCCGATGATACATGATCCTTCCAGACTTGGCTGCTTCTGACTGAGTGTATGGATTCAGTCCACAACGTAACATTCTTCAAGGTTATTTGTTAAGGAATAATTTGGTTCTCAGGTACTATTGCAACGAGGAGAATGGATTAAGTGTTCAAGGTAGTTGTTTCTCTAGGGAAGGAACTGTGTAGCCTAAATGGCTTTCCTTTATCAAAAGTTGTATCTGATCTGCTCTAAAGCTTTAGTAAACCAATCTTTGTGTAATTTGACTAAACTCATATCTTGGTATTGCATATTTTGTTGGGTTCTCTGAAATTCCGATATTTCTTGTATTTGGCTTTCAGTTCATGTTTCGTCTTAGCTTGGTTTCCCACTTTGCTCATCATAAATTTTATTGGCTTTGTTTGACTGGTTGCTTTTATCAACGTAAGATTTTTCCTATAAAAGAAGGCTTATATCAACACACTCACTACCCATAACATAACTTTTAATTCCCTCCCCCCAACGCAAATATCATCATCTCCTACAGGAAACTATTTTGAGCCGGAAAACATGAGAAGAAGATGTTAATGTCGCTTTTCATTTGTTATGCTTTCTCGCCGCATACTTGGGAGTTTGAACAGACTATTATCACTTGAAAGAAAGCATATCATAAGAGTAACTGGACAAGATGAGATAAGAGAAAATGGAGGGAAGGTCGCGTTGGGCGAGCCGAAGTGGCTAATGAGAGGGCTGAGCGATGCTAAGGGGCAGTCCCCCAGCTTTGTCACCGTCGTGGATGCATTTGTAGTTATGAAATTGGGGTAGTTTCGCCGGGCAGAGTATCAAAACGTTGCTATCAATCTCTTCTTGTCCTTCATTATTCCCAAAACTTCTCTGGATCTCCTATGAGCACTGACGTATGGAACTTTGTTTTCTTTGCTGGTTCAGTTTCCGTGATTGCTCAATACCTGAGACCAAAGGAGTTCCAATAGAAGACTCACACTCTTATGGAGGAAACATTGGTTATGGATGAAAAGTGTTGCCTGCAAAATCTTGGAGCTGAGAGCAGCCATGCACAGAATAGAAATAAATGTACAATTACATATAGACCTCGCTTTAAACGCATTAGCGTTTGTGCTGCATTGCATTCCTGTGTGGATACATGATGTCTCTCTATTTTACTATCTTTTAGCATACTTTTATTCCCTGTTTTGCATTGTTTAGGAGCTAGTTGTTTCACTTTAATGCATTTTATTCTCAGTTTATGCAATGGGATAGAACTTGCATAGCATTTGCATATTTGTATGCATAAACAAGTGAATTAGGTACTTTGGAGCGTAAAAGGGAACTGTGATCAAGGAGAGGACATCCAGTGAAGGGAATCAAGTTCAAGAAGGAGTTTAGAAGAGTTTGTGCAGCCACCCAAGCCTCTTCTCGACCGAGCATTTGTAGCCGACTCTCTATTTCGTCTGTTAGCCAAAGTAGGGCTACCTCACTTTACTATAAATAGGCATTATACCTAGCCGCACAGACAGTCTTAGATAGTCCTAGTGAGTCATCATTTTCAGCTTTTTACCTACTTTTATATTTTGCTTAGCTCTAGGGTTTTCAACATTTTGTAAGCCAGATATTTATTGATCCATCAATTATTTGCACTTGCTTTTGTATATAAAGTTGTTCATCTCATCATTATCGATCTATTCATATCTGTTTTATCATTTTCTGGGTTTGTGTTCTACATCATGATTAGTAGATCTGAGTAGTGATTAGGATCTTGGAGATGGGTTAGGTTAGTAACGAGTTTGGTTTGTCTAGATTGTTTAAGCTTGATTGTTTATAAATCTCTTATGGATTAGGAGATCTCTATGCTAAGCTTGATACCAACCCATTATTCCCATCTCTAGGACCTATTTGCTCATTATTTGCTTTTGTTTGCTTTTTTAATCGCTTATAACCATTTGTTCTGTTCTTATAGTTCCTAGAATTGCTATTGTTCATCCATTTTACCTCGCTCGACAACTTGCTCGATCACGGTTCATATTGTGCTCGATCGATTGCTAACTCGAGCACAGTCTTGTGTTCTTTGTTTATGCTTTGTTCAATTCTAGCTTGCTTCCATTTACTTCTGTTTAGTAATTTGCATTGTTCATGCTTTGTTTATGCTTCTGTTTAGTATTGTTATTGCATTTGCTTTATAGTTTAAGTTTGCTTTAGTCTCTGCTTTAAATTGCTTAAGTCTTTTGCATTTACATTTCTGTTTAATAGGATTGTTAGAACCAAACATCTTCATACTTGGCTTAACTTGAATGCATTGATCACATCTTGCTGCTTGCATAACACACTCTTTATGGTTTGACATCATTTATGTTACAACATTCATAAGGGTATTCAAATACCTTGCATTGCACATCATCATCCACATCATATCTGCACATTTAAGATCTTGGTTTTTGTTTGTCTGATCTCTATCTTGCATTCATAAACACCTAAACGATCTTGTTTCAATACAATATACACAGGAGCTAAACAAGAGTTAGTTACTTTCCATCAAAACATGCAAAGGTTATAAAAAGTCCAACAACATGAAGGGAAAATGACTAGGCATATCAAATAGTCAAAAAGTTTTATATGCAAGTTTTATTGGACAATGCAAAGTGGTTATATTAATCAGCTCAAGCAGAATCCAATGAAAGAAAAACAAGCAAAAGTCAAGGTATTAATTGGTTAAACGAGCATGCACTTACTACTCTCTCCGTATTACGCATAATAAGAAATGTCTATTTTACAAAAGTTTAATCAATCATAAACAACACTGCATAAAATATAAAGTTGAAAACATCTTATATAATGAAACAAATTAAAAATCTCTAAAACATCCTATATTATGAAATGGATGGAGTATAAGAAAAGGAAAACACATTTCTCTTTTCAAACATTCGTTCAAGTCTACCAAGAGTTTAAAAAGAAAGAAAATGTCATAAATTATTCAATAGCATAAGAGCATCTCCAATAGTTGGATCCAAACTATGAAATCTAACAATATTTATAATTGAAAAAAATCCAATTCTCAAAAGGTAGATACTACTTATGCATGTTTATTAGTTTTGACACTCCAATGGTAAACACCTAATGAGTGATTCAAATTTTTAAAAACTTGTATAAAAGTTATACTTGACAAACACAAACTCTAAAAAAAACACACTCTAAAACAATAATAAACCAGTAGTCAAAGGCTGCCCAACCGAAGGAAAATAATCTCCTTCCATGAACTTACAGTTCTCCTATCACAATCCAAAGATCTTTCACTAAAGAAACCATCAGTCAAGTTAGAATCGTGTGGACAACAACTGACAACTCGATTCCGCTTCCTCCTCGAAGATTTTTTCCACTTTAAGTCAGAAGTAACAAGGACATTGTTTAGAAGATCTAGGATTGGTCGCCTAGGTAATGACTTTTTGGTTGTTGCTACTGGAAGACACATGGTGCGTTTAGCCTCCCCATTTGGTGACATCCCACCATGACCAACACCAACTTCAGATGGCTTTGTAGCTCCATTTATTTTTTCTTCATCAAAGATAAGACCAAACTCACGAGATCAGATGTTGATCTTATTATATTAACCCACTCATCTTCCAACCATTTCCGAGATTGTTGAAGGACTCTCCGATGGAAGACAGACATTTTCTTCTAGCCTGAGAAAAAAAAAAAAAAAAAAAAAACCAATTATTAGTCCCACAAAATAATAATATTTAAGATCTTCAGCAAATCTGCAATAAAGAAAATCCATTTCGAGGTGTCTTAACTCACCCGGCAGGTAAACTTTAAATTTGTCTTCAGACACTTTCTGCATTACGATCCCATCGCACCACCACACATCCACATGCATACCAACACCAACACCCATACATCATTTTCCTTGCTGGGGTTCAGCATTGGACGTACTACCTTCCGTCATTTGGTTCTAAGATCCCCTAAACACAACCCACCAATGGAGCTCCTAATCCTATGTCATTAACAGGTGCTTGAGAACAAAATCGATAAATCGATAAATGTCTAAGTAGGGATGTTGTTTTAAGTTGTCATTATCAACTCTTGGTTGTTCAGCAACCCTTTATTTCCAAATCAAAAGCTACTTCACAACATACATATTCACATAAATATACTTTAAAACAGTAAACATTCGGTGAAGCCACTTAACCTTTAAAAAACAGAACACACTTGATCAGAATCAGACCAGAATCAAACAATTTATGAAACAAACAAGCTCAGAGAGAGAGAGAGAAACAATCAGTTCATCGTTTCGTGAAGGGTCAGAGAGAGAGAGAGAGAGAGAGAGAGAGAGAGAGAAACAGAAATAAACAGAACAATATGACATCGGGGTAGTACTACGGGGCAGAGTATCAACGTTGTTGTCAACCTCCTCGTGTCTTTTTATCATTCTGGGAATTTGGAATCAAGTACTTCAACAAATCATGGAGAAAATCCATCGAGCACCCTTGAGACTCATGCTGGAGGGAGCAGGGAAGGGCTCGAGGGTCTTGGTTGAAAGATTGTACACACAGATGTCTACCTCATTAGGGGGAAGGACATGGGCGACTTTCTTCCAGTTGGTCTTGGACCGGATAAGGTTATAATGAGTGAAATAGATGGAGTTTTGTTTGATACCAAGGGTATTGTTAGCAGGCACAGTGATACCCAAGTCGAGAAGCAGGGCCTCATCACCAAGAGAATCTACGTCAAGAAGATCAGGCATGTGGTCGTCTGGGTCAGCATTAGGATCCATCTTGTAGATGCGGAAGGCCCTTTCGCTACTTTCAGAGGTTGTGCTTGTGACCAACAAAACCTCTCCTGCTGTAGTAACAGCGATGCTAAAATAACAATCATATCCAAGAGGAGCAAACGTTGGGGATGGGTAAGTGTCACTCCTCGTGAGTTCTTCGAAACCTTCCTGCCTTGAAAAATCTATGACTCGAACGAAACGACGCATCGTTAAAATGTATAGACGGTAACCCCGAAGAACCAGACATAGTAGGCCAGTTAACATCCGGGGGATACCATAGCTAATCCGAATGAGATCGTAATGAGCATTCCCTTTCTTGTAAAACCCTAAAAAACAAGCAGGGGCGTCAAAGAACCACACTAAAGCCAAATCTTGCGTCTTCTCGTCTACCCACAGACGTCCCCTGATTTCATCAGCGTATAATGAGTAAACAGAGCCACTAGTTAATTCCCATTGAAACTCCCTATCTCTATCTTCCATACGCTTCAGAGCAGAGTCGTTTGATAGGAGCGACTCTAATGGAGGAAGATCAATCCTATTCCCAGTACCAAACACATCTATAATATATAATCTGGATCGAGAATCTAGCATCAGGAACCATTTACCACAGCTTGCCAGGAATCGACTCCCTGGACAGTCTATCCCAGCTCTCCTGTTAACCATAACTTTTTCGTATGGGTTGTACAGCACGCAATCAGTACCGTCTTCAGGAAAAAGCATTAGCCATGGAGATCCACTTTCCCGGGGAACTGTTTGTTTCGAAACAGAATACCAGCTGGAACAAACCATCTTCGCTCGATGGAAATCCACAAAACTCAAAAGTTCAAACAGAGATCTGAGGATATCGAGAGGGAGCTTCGACCAGTTGACAGGGTTATGAGTTTCCATGGTGTTCGAGTTTGATAATTGATAGGTTTGGTTTATGGAGAAGGAGAGATAGATAAAGAGAGAAAAAGATGCTTTCGTGTAAATAATAATAAATTGATAACCGACGTGATTTACAAAGAATATATCAACAGTTTCCATCTTTAGCGTGTTTACTTTTTTTTTTTTTTTTTTTTTTTTTTTTTTTTCCGTCTTTGTGTTTGGTTTGTTTAACTACGTCATCGTTTTCACAAAAGAAAACAGAATAAGGAAAAAAATAATTAACTTTTTTAACTTTTAACCGATCTTCACATTTCTGTTATTAACTTCTTTTTGGATTCTTTGCAAAACTAGCACCCTTTTCTAGTAAAAATTTAAGATTATACAATATTGTTACGGTTGTAAAAGAAAAAAACAATATTAATTCTATTGTTGTATGAATATTTATCGTCAGTTGAAAACCTAAAACCATATTATTGTATCCATATACAATATATATTGAGGAGATTTGCACCCACACCTACTTTACATCCATCTTCTTTCACTTTCACCTACTTTCTACTATTCTTATACTTTTTCAAGTTTTTTTTGGCTTAGGTGTCATTTTTATAACAAAACTACCCCTCTCTTCTTTCTCTCATTCTTTTTTATCTTTTTTTGTTTTTGTTGTTAACACTTTAAATGATTATCATAAAACAAATTATCTATTTATTTATATATAATATGTTATGTTAATATATTTTCTACATTTTAAGATACATATTGCTATATTTTTTATGAATTTTTAGATTATACAGTATCCATTGTCATTGAACAAATGTTCAATGATAAGTGGTTAATCAATTGTAGTATTATGTTATGTTATGATCTCTTTGCAAGGTTCATGTGTTACCCAAAACTCAAAGAACATAAAAAAAGAGCTTATGATGATTAGTTACGGACCTTAACTTGAAAAGAAAAAGAAACAAAGTTTAGTGGATAAATAAATTATGGATAGGTCTTCATGATTCATTCAAAACAAAGTAATTTTTTCCAAAGTTAGTCTCTTTTCCACCACTAGTTTGGAATGTGCGGTAATAATAAAGTATATTTATAAATTAAGATTCATGATTTCCATCCAAGCTCATCCACTTAACTTTGAGCACATGAATATAACCCTAATTTGTTGACATATGTTTGTTGGACATGAGCACATGCTTTCTTCTGCTATGATATCATTTAGTTTAGTTTGATCGCTACAAATGATAACCATGTGTAGCATGGATCCCATTGGTGTTTTGTTCATTCATATTTTGTAGGTATAGTATTGTTATTGTGGGATATCATTTAGTTTAGTTTGATCGCTACAAATGATAACCATGTGTACATGATAGCATGGATCCCATTGGTGTTTTGTTCATTTATATTTTGTAGGTATAGTATTGTTATTGTGGGATATCATTTAGTTTAGTTTGATCGCTACAAATGATAACCATGAGTACATGGTAGAATGGATACCATTGGTGTTTTGTTCATTCATATTCTGCAGGTATAGTATTGTTATTGTGGGAAAAAATAAATAGATAGTGGGGGAGTTAGCAGAAAAATCATAGAAAGAAGTTTTTTTCATCATCGTGTAGGAGTTAAATTTAAAAATTTTAATTACAAAAATTAGCAACTTGTTTATTATTTTCAGATAGCTTAACATATGTTGTTAATTTCTCGTTAATATATTATGTTAAATTATGCGACATTAAGTGGCAGTTACTTTTGTTTTTTTTGGTTTTTTTTACTTTAATTTTTCTTAAATGTTTAATTCGATTTTTTTTTTTGTAGAACAGAAAGAACGTGCTCTTTTGTTTATCTTTAAACTGATAAATTTAAAATATTTTTGTGAAAATATATGGTGGAACACGTAAAATTTAAATTCATGAGTTGTTTAATTGAGTGTAATTTTAGGACTTTATTAACTAAGATCATGAGAGGTGCTGTAGTGTAATTAGGATTTTATAGCATAAATATTATTTGTTTTGATATATTTTGGGAACTAAAAATTAATAATTGTTTTTTACGGTAAATAAGATATCTGATTTTTTAAAAATAAATTGTGACCGTTTTCTTATTTTGTTTTTGGATTTTTTTTGTTAATTACTAAATTATGAAAATAAAATCTGATGAGGAGAGAGAGGGGAGAGAGAGAGGAGAGAGAGAGAGAGAATAGAAGGGGTTAGAAGGAATGAGGGGTAATAGGTAATTAAACTTGAGAAAAGTATATGAGTAGTAGAAAGTAGGTGTAGTTGTAAATAGTTTTGGAGAAAGTGGGTGTGGGTGCAAAATTCCCTATATATTGTATCTTATGAAATATAATTAAAACTTAATTTGCAGTACACCGCGGGTTGGAGGTGATTCCAGAATCAGAGTCGGACCACAATCTTTACACATCTTTAAAATAATTAAATTATGAGTATGTAGTAAAGACAAATTGTTGTGCCATATCCCACGGGTTAAATATTATGCCAACTAATCACCATTTTCTATATAATCAACACAACTATTGATTGTCAAATAAATTACAAACTATTTCAAAAAAATAAAAAAAAACTGGAGTATTTTTGAAAATATTTTGTGAGTTTTTGTGAATTATATTTTTTACTTAATAAATGTAAATTAAATATTTAAATGGAGAATTCAAAACATAAATTTTAAATATTAGGAATGTCAGATGACCTCCTAACTTCTTACTAGGTTCGTCGTTGGTTATATGACGAAATGGTTTGGATCGATATTGATAGAATTTTAAACTATTATTAATTTGGTGTTGTAACAAGGGTAATCATCATTTTATTATTTTGTTAATACCATTCACATTAAAATATTATATATATATTTAAAATGATTATGTAAAAAAATAATTTGTTGTGCCATATCCCACAGATTAAATGTCATGCCGACTAATCACCATTTCCTATATAAACAACACAATTATCGATTGTCAAATAAATTACTAACTATTCCACACACACACAAAAATATTTGAGGATATTTGAATTGAGAGTTTTTAAAAATTATATTTATTTTCTAACTAAATGTAAATTAAATTTTTAAATGGAGGCTTTATATATTTCGTAAAGTAACTAGCCACTTTGAAACGGGTACTTTCAGAATTTTGGTATTTTTAAAAAATAGTTAGATAGTTTTTAAAATTGTAATTCTTTTTGGATAATTTCAACTAAATTAAAAAAATTAAATATTCAAGAAGAATCCGGGTATCTCGTCTACTTTTTTTACCTAATCTATTAAAAATATTGTCTAACGAGTAATTATTTAAAAGAGAACGAACATAAGACAGAAAAATTCTGATGGATATGGGACGAGAGGAGACGGAACAGTACATGATAAAACGGAACATGACTGGAAGATACATGTTTTCTGTTCCAAAGTAGATACGTCTAGGTTATATACGTATAATATTCCAAATTAAAACCAAATTGAAATCCGATATTTGGATTTCATACCAATATTGTACAAATACTTAAATTATATAGTTATATAAAAAATATTGTCCGTGCTGTAGCATGGGTTACTACCTAGTATTGTTATGATTGTAAAAAAAACAATATTATTTATAATTCTGTTGTTGTATGAATATATTTATAATCTGTCACTAGTAGAGTTGTTGGAGTTTATCTAAATTTAACCTGCAATACATGTGTAGTTAATTAATTTTAATCGCGGTACACCGCAAAATAATTTTTTTTATTTTTTATTTTTATTTTTAAGGTTTTAATTTCTTAAAGTTTAGATTGGTTGGAATATTTAGTTTCCATTTATTTATTTTTACACCAAAACTGAATTTTTTAAATTATACTATTTGACTTATCGATTTTGCCTTTATATGCAATATTTTAAGGATTAAATTTGTAAATAGTTTTGTTATGGAGGTGATTCCGGAATCAGAGTTGCACCACAATCTTTGTTGCTTTATCTTTCGATCTACTAGTCACAATCGTTTTCCTTGGTTTTGATGGTGCTCTTTTGATTCCCTTTCTTGTGGTTGTTGCTATTGTTTTCACCATGTTAAGGAATTGGAAAGTCTACAACAGCAAAGGCAATAGAAAGAATTCATCAAGGGGATATTCTATGCGAGAAACAAGTTTAATTATGCCCAAAATATTTAACGGTACTACAATCTAAATATTCAACGGTGGGATCGTGATTTTAACGGCTGGTTATGGTTTTACCCATGTATTTATGAGGCTCGTTTGTATAGAGTAATGGTGACAATTTAATGTTTGGTTGGCAAACAAGGTGGATGGAGCTGCAGCTTTGTAGGAGTGTTCATGAAACTTGGGTATGAGATTAGGAGGAAAAGGAGAATTGACTTTCATCATTTAAGTGGCAAAGGTGAGGGTGGTAACTGCCGAAACACAATGGTTACTTTCTAAGCATGTTCTTCATGAATTGCTTGTATAGGCTTGCAAACTATGTTTTGATTGGTTATGTCTATTGTTTGATATTATGTGCTATGATGTGATGATTAGATGTATGATAATAATGTATGATGCATAAAAGAATGAGAAGGTATTTAACTTGATGATTGATGTGTAGTGATATGAAATAAGATTGTGTGTAGGGACACAAACATGGGATTTGTTTCGTGCCTCGTGATGGGCGTACCTGGGATTGGTTTGTACCTGGTAATTGGAAGAACATGGGATTTGTTTCGTACCTGGCGATTGGACGAACATGAGATTTGTTTCGTGCCATGTTTAGCCGATGGGATTTTGGTTTAGCGATATTGATGATCGTGTATATGTATATGATTGACTATGATGATATGAGAGGTGTGGTTTCAATATTATAATGATGCTAGGTTGAGTATTCGTGAAACTGTTATTGTTGGTACTGTGATCCGTCACCTCGGATAATGGGCCTGGGCCTAAGACGAACGGACAAGACGGGCTGAAGCACAATAGAGCTGGCCCTTTATGCCAGCTCGGGAGGAAGTGAAGTGAAAGCGTAACAGCAAGACGAGACATCCCGGAGTTCAGAGGGAGTTCAAATAATCAAATAATAAATTGTATAAATTAGAGCGCGAGATTTACGCAATAGATTGATTTTATATTAACTGTAATAGGACTATAAATAGTAGAGGGGAGAGATGGTGTAAGGAGGTCGAAAAACTTTCATTTGGCAATAAGAATACACTTTTCACTTTGCAAATTACGATTAGTCTTTATATCAGTTCGGAACTAGAACGGTGGTAAGCACCCCCGCTCAGAATTCACTTCGGAACTAAGGTTAAACTTCAGTTCTCACATTTGGCGCTAGAAGGAGGGAGAATATCACCTTTACTCTTGCTAGTTCCGACTCCACCTCCGGATCTACACCACACAAACGTCGCTATGGCTACTAATTCCTCAAACCAGGTAACTTTAGAAACAATCCAAAATCTTTTGGCAGGATCTGACAGAGAAATCCGACTGTCAACAAGCAGCCTCCACTGCTCTGTCCGAACGTTTCGACGGCCTGGAAGGGCAGGTCTCTACCCGTTTAGAGACAGTCACCAGTTCGACTGCTGATCTATTAGCTTCTCACCGCGCGTATGCTGATCGGGTCAATCTCTTGTCTGTCGAGCAAAACCCATGACGACGCGCTTTAAATTTAACAGACATCATTCTGCCCTACACTTCGCAGCCGGCAACGGCGACAACAACTCCAGAGAATACTTTACCACCTCAGACAATTCCTCAGTCAGCACCACCACTGGTGGGGGATAACCACACTCCGGTTCGAGATGAAGTCGCCGGATCCTCCGGAATTCCATTTCGGGTCCCTCCCCCTGTGGGAGCAAATGTCCGTAAAGAGAACCTGACTCTGGGTTATTCTTCCATACCCGAGTTTCACAAGATGCAGAGTGAGACCCGTGACATGCGATCTATGATGCATAGTGCAACCACTTCGTCACCGGACATCTTCCGAGTGATTGAAGAATCAAAGCGAACTCCTTTCTCTGACCAAGTAGCCCGAGTCCGCATCAAGGACACATGGAAAAATAAAATTCTCACGCTACGAAGAAAAATGACACCTGACTAGTCATCTCAAAACCTTCTTGTTGACGGCTAGCCGCGTGGACCTCGAGCCTCACGAAGCGGGCGCCGGATACTGTAAGTTGTTCGCAAAAAAATTTTGTGGACCATCTCTGCTCTGGTTCGCATCCTTGGCAGCTGGCTCCATTAACAACTTCACGGAGCTGTCAACTTCTTTTATCAAGCAATATTCTAGCTTGATAGAAACAACGGTAACAGATGCCCAACTCTGGAACATGAACCAAGCTGCTGGAGAATCACCCCGTTCCTACATAACAAAGTTCAAGGAAATACAAGTCCAGATTCCGGGGCTTTCAGACTCAGCCACCTTGGCCGCGCTGAAAAATGGTCTTTGGCACGAGTCCCATTCCCGCGAAGATCTGACTGTAAACCAGTTTTCTACCATCCAGGACGCGCTACATCGAGTTTCGAACTGGATAGTTGCAGAGGAAGAAAGGGCAGCCGCAGCTCAAAAGCATAAAGTTGTTACCAAGCCCCAATTCTAAGCACCTGCTAAAATGACTCCGCCTTCAACCCCGAAGTCCGGACCTGGCACGTTCGCCGTGAACCAACTCCACAAAAAAGCTCTTCTAAGAGTTCACCGTCCAAACCGCTGTTTTCACCATGCTCCAAGAGCGGAGTGCTCCCAAGTAACAACTGGGTCTGGGACGAGAACGTGTACCGCAAGCTTCACAAAAAAAATGGGCACACGACCCGGGATTGCAAAAAACTGATGCACCTTCTCGCAAAATAGTACGTGTCTGGCGAAATGCCAAACATGACTATCGATGAGCTTGATCAAAAAACAGTTTCCGAAGTCGATGAGGATGCTCCACTGCTGAAGAAACCAAAGCAGACCGACAGTGATACAGCTCCCAAGAAAAGAATATATGTCATAATGGGAGGTTCACGCCTCTTCCGAAACTCCATCACTGCGATAAAAGATCACCAGTGGAAGCTCACGAGCCCGCAGCCTAAGCGAATCAAAGTCACTATGAGTGATTTACCCGAAGTCACTTTCTCGGAGAAAGAAACCGAGGAACTGAGTACCCCGCATGATGACGCACTTGTCATATCACTGGATGTCGCAAATCACGAAGTTTGCCTGATCCTAATAGATACCGAGAGTTCGGTGGATTTAATATTCTTAGAAACACTTACTAGAATGGGCATCGGAAGAGAGCACATTGTAGGACCACCTTCTCCTCTGGTCTCATTTACGACTGAGACATTGATGTCGTTAGGGACAATAACTCTGCCAGTCTCCACTCAAGGAGTAGTGAAAATTGTGGAGTTTACGGTCTTTGATCGACCTGCGGCCTACAATGCGATAATGGGAACACCCTGGCTCTTCCAGATGAAGGCTGTACCTTCGACGCACCATCAGTGTGTCAAGTTCCCGACCCCGCAGGGACTTCGGGAAAATTTAGGTAGCCAAAGGACGGTGAGAAGTTGTTATCTCGTGAGTCCCAAGCTTTTGGTCTAATAGCAACCACATCTCGAGGTCACAAAGAACCAGTTCAGAAGCAGCTCAAAGGTGACCTCACTGAGTCTATATTCATTAATGAGAAGTTCCCAGACCAGGAAATCAAGATTGGGGTCGGATTAGGAAGCGAACTCCGAACCAAGTTAATCTCCTTCCTGAAGGAAAACAAGTCCACTTTCGCATGGTCCGTCGATTAAATGCCTGGGATCAGCTTGGAGGTTATCTCACATGAGTTGAATGTGGATCCGACATTTAGGCCGGTTAAACAGAAGCGAAGAAAACTTGGTCCTGAGCAAGCTGAAATCGTTAACAAAGAAGTTCATCGCTTACTTAATGCTGGTCAGATCCGCGAGGTAAAGTACCCAGAATGGCTCGCAAACACAATGGTTGTAAAAAGAAAAGTGGAAAGTCACGAGTTTGCGTTTACTTCACTGATCTGAACAAGGCATGCCCCAAGGACAGCTTTCCACTTCCACACATCAAAGAGCTAGTCGAGTCCACTTCGGCACACGAATTGATGTTCTTCATGGATGCGTTCTCCGGTTACAACCAAATCCTCATGAATCCAGAAGACCAGGAAAAGAACACATTCATTACAGATCATGGAGCTTATTGTTACAAAGTGATGCCATTCAGACTGAAAAACGCCGGAGCAACATACCAGCATCTAGTAAATCGGATGTTCGAGCAGCAGCTCAGAAAAACCATGGAGGTCTACATCGACGACATGCTGGTGAAATCGATGGAAGCCAGCTTGCACCTTACGGATTTGAAAGTTTGTTTCGATATACTAAACCAGTTCAGGATGAAGCTCAACCCCACAAAGTGTACCTTTGCAGTCCCATCGGGGGAATTTCTAGGCTACATCGTCATGGAGCGGGGAAACATACCTGAAAGCATACCTGTCTCAAAGTGCGAGGAAGCATTCACTCAGCTGAAAGCATATCTGTCTCAACCTCCGGTCTTGGTGAAACAAGGTTTATTGTGTGGTGGAATGATGAATGATATGATGATGATGAATGATGAACAGGTGGAATGCAAGGTGTTTCAATTACCCTTATGTTGTTGTAGTATAAGAGATGTCAATCCTAAATGAGTGTGATGTAAGCAATCAAGATGTGGATACTTGTCTAAGTTAAGCCAATTATAAATAATGTTTGTCACTTACAACTAATGATGAATGTAAAATGCAGAAAGTAAAAGCTACTAAGACTAGGTACTAAATGCAAAGAGAACAGGATGATCAAAGCAATAATGTAATGAAACAAAAATAGAAACTACAGTAATGCAAGAAAAGTAATAAAGCAGGATCAATAGAAACTAAATGAATGCAACAGAAATGAAACTACAATGCAACAGGAAATGGAACAGGAAATATGCTGAACATTAATAACAAGAACTGGAGGGAGCTCGAGCAAGCACTCGATCGAGCACCGATCGAGTGGGTTGAAATCCCAGAACCGAAACAGAGCATTAACAAAACAGAGGAGAACGAAAGTAAAGCAAACAGCAAGCGATTAAACAGGTAAATCAATAGATAAGGAAGGTCCTAAGGATGGATTCATGGGCTGGATTCAATCTATGATTATCTAAACTGGTCAACAAACCTCAATCAAACATGAGTTATCTCTAGACAATGATCTCCTAATAAAAGTTAATTCAATCTCTTGGCAATAACAATCAAGCTAAGATACTCCAAATCTAGCTCTCACTAGCAAAGATCATATAAAAGCAGGCATTAAACAACAGATCATTATAGTCAAAAATCAACAAAACATCTAATCTCTTAGCATGCTTCATGATAATCTCTAGATCTAGCCTTATCTAACAACTTAGACATTGGTGTGATGCTAAGAAGATTAAGATCTAACCTTACCCTCTCAGATATAAGATTAGCATAGAGCATATCTAGCCTAGAAGAGATCTATAACAAACAAGCTTGACCAATCCAAACAACCAAAACCATCATCCAGCCTAACCCATCCTTAAGATCCTAAGCCACTACTCACAAATGCTAAACATGATCAAAGAAATCATAAACCCAGAAAATAACGAAACTTGCATCATTAGAAAGATAAAGCAAATATCTACAATATTGAAGAAAGAATCAAACTCGAAATCTTAATGCTTTGAAAGTTATGGAACGAACAAGTATCAAAGATTTGTCAAAAATAAACAAAAGTGGCTAAGAGATATAAGCAATAAAGATGCAAAAGGAATAATTCCCAAAAGGGTAAAAACTAGGTCTAGGTTTATTGTACTCTAAAAGGTCTCTTTTTTGGTGGCTGCAGGGTACAAGGCCTTATATAGAAAAAGTAGTGGAAGCCCTGAAAATGATAAAAGACAAAATAGCTAGGTGGCTCGGTCAACTCGACCTGGTGCTCGGTCGAGTAACCGGTCGAGTTGACCTCTTCTCTGCTTCTTCCATCCGGTCGAGTCCCTCTCCGCACACGGTCGAGTGTTTGGTCGAGTGGGCGGTCGAGTGCAATTCCGGTCCTTGATTCTTCAGCTCTAACTCCCTTGCTCTCTTCTCTTGATAGCTTCACTCCTCTTCAGCATTGCTTCCTTGCTCCTTAGGCTCCAAAATCACCTGTTTATGCAAGAAAATATGCAAATGCAATGCAACTCTACTCTAATGCATGAACAATCCTAAAGCTATGCAATAATGGCTAAACTAGAAAGAAAATGATGCAAAAGAGGTGAAAATACTAAGGGAAAACAGGGTAAAATATATGAACATCACTTGGCAAAGCCTGAAATAGGAGAACCACTCTTTCCCTATGTAGCCGTCTCAGACAGCGCGGTGAGTGAAGTTTTAGTTCACGAATAAAGGGGGGGGGGCAGAGGTCAATCTTCTATGTCAGTAAGTCATTTACGAGGGCAGAGTCCAGGTATCCCATGATGGAGAAGTTGGCTCTAGCGGTAGTGACCTCGGCAATAAAACTACGGTCCTACTTCCAGTCTCACTCGATTGTAATCCTGATAACACAATCATTTCAGACAGTGCTACACAGTCCAAGCCAGTCCGGTAGATTAGCTAAGTGGCCAGTCGAGCTTAGTGAATACGACATCGAGTTCCAAACCCGAACTTGTGCTAAAGCGCAAGTTCTAGCAGATTTACTCATAGAACTTCCACTTGCCAGTTTGGTGGAGAGCAATATCGAGGTCCCATGGACTTTGTACGTGGATGGTGCGTCCTCAAGGACAAGTGCAGGAATTGGGGTTCACCTCGTTTCCCCCACCGGTGAAGTAATTGAGCAATCATTTCGCCTGGCGTTCAGTGCGTCGAATAATGAGGCCGAATATGAGTCTTTTCTGGCTGGACTACGTCTCGCAGTGGGAATTGGTGTACGAAAGCTCCGGGCTTTTTGTGATTCGCAGTTGGTCACTAACCAGTTCCTGGCAGAATATGAGACCAAAGATGGACGCATTGAAGCCTACTTAGCAGCAGCTCGGGAGTTAGCGGATAAGTTTGATGATTTCGAAATCACTAAGATCCCACAAAGTGAGAACTCCGCTGCAGACGCTTTAGCAGCGCTAGCATCAACTTTGGACCCCAAAACTACAAGAATTATCCCAGTAGAGGTCATCGAATTTCCAAGCATACGTTTAGAGAGTTCGCATGTGGTAACTCGGGCAATGAAGAAAAAGTTAGCTGCGGAAGAAGTGGCTTGCAAGGCGATTTCCGATCCCCCACCACAGATGGACTCAGCTCCCACCACACCTACTCCGGACATTATTCACCCACCTACGGTCAAGCAAGACTCTATCCAAACTCCGGAACCATCTAGCCCGCCAACCACATACCGAACTGTTCTCCCGCACGGACTTCGAGCAACATTAGCACCAACAATTGGGGGGCAGAAGACTGGCGAAACCTGATCTAGGCTTACTTGGAAAAGGGCGAACTCCCAGCTGACAAGTGGGCAGCTAGGAAACTCAAAATTGTTATTGCACGGTATTGCATCTACAACGGGCACTTCTACGCCGAAGTGTAACTGATCCTTATTTAATTTGTGTTGCTGGCGAAGAGCCCGCGACATTGCTACAAGCCGTTCACAACGGCCCCAACGGAAACCACTCCGGAGGACGGACCTTGGCCTTCAAAATCAAAAGACAAGGGTACTTTGGCCCACCATGCTCGCAGACTGTGAGGAATACACCCGAACCTGTGAGAAATGCCAAAAACATGCCCCGTCGATCCACCGGCCTACCGAGCTCTTGTCCTCTGTCTTCGCACCTTATTCGTTCATGAGATGGTCTATGGACATCATTGGCCCTTTACATCGAGGACCGGGTGGAGTCCAGTACGTGATGGTCCTTACTGATTACTTCTCCAAATGGGTTGAAACAGCGGTCTATGCTAAAGTGACAAGTGAGGAGGTGGAGCAGTTTGTGTTAAAGAGTATAACCTACCGATACGCTGTTCCACATGAAATCGTCACACACAATGGACGACAGTTCATCTCCTCGCAGTTCGAAGGCTTATGTGCGAAGTGGAAAATACGACTTAGCAAGTCAACTCCTCGTTATCCACAGGGAAATGGGCAAGCTGAAGCAATGAACAAAGTGATATTGGCTAACCTGAAGAAACGACTCGACTCTCGTAAAGGACGCTGGCCGGATGAGCTGCAAGGCGTACTTTGGGAAATCCGAACAACACCTCGCCGAGCTACCAATGAGACCCCTTTTTCTTTGGTCTACGGAGTTGAGGCTGTAGTCCCAGCTGACATAGAGGTTCCTGGAGTCCGAACAACTCTGAATCCACTTCGGGCCAATGAGAATGAAGAATTTCTACAGGATACCCTCGACACCATAAATGAGCGTCGGGACCGAGCTTCAGTTCGGATGCAGAATTACCAGAATGTCGTTGCCCGTTATTATAATACTAAGGTCCGGGGCAGGCCTTTGGCAGTCGGCGATCTGGTCCTTCAGAAGGTTTATGAAAACACCGAAGTGGAAAACGCAGGAAAGTTAGGAATCAATTGGGAAGGGCCGTACAAGATCACATGCAAAGTTTGAAACGGCGTTTACCGACTGGAAGATTCAAATGGGAAATCCGTGCCGAGGTCATGGAATTCTTTACACCTTAAGCGCTTTTATATTTAGTCCAATTTTAACCCTGTATTGAACTACGACTGGCTTGATCCCAAAGACGGTATGTAGGCAGCCCGCTCCTGGGTCCAACTACCTTTTTAAATAAAGTCCAAAAGTTTCTACCAAGCATTTGTACACTTTGTTTCATACTTTTATACCAAAGTCTCACTTTGCACCATTAAACCGAAGTCTCACTTCGCACCATTAAACCGAAATCTCACTTGGTATCGTTGTGCCAAAGTCTCACTTTGTAACCTTAAATTGAAGTTTAATTTTATACCTTTGAACCGAAGTCTTACTTCGTATCATTAAACCAAAGTCTTACTTCATACCATTAAACCGAAGTTTCACTTTGTACCATTAAACCGAAGTTCCACTTCGTGTCATTGAGCCGAAGTCTCACTTCAGATATCTAAATCGAAGTCTCACTTCGGATATCTAAATGGAAGTCATACCTCGTACTAAAACTTTTGTCAACGGTGACTTTGTAAATCCAAATCGGAGCATGCCTTATTTTAAACCGAAGTATTACTTCGCATTAACTTTAACACCAAATAATTACTTCGTGTTGTCTTTCAGTCAAATCTTACTCCGCACATTGCCAAAAAGTATGACTTAATTTTCTACTGGCTCTAAGTCAATTTCATCACTCTATCGGAAGTTATTTTTTCTTGGGATAAGTTTATTTGGTGAGTTACTTCACTTCTTGAACTCTAGCGACCAGTTATTTTAATTTCATGACAATCAAAATGTTATTTTCGAAACAAGTATGGAGCCGGAAATATAAGGCAAGAAGTTTCAATTGATAAAATAGAGAATATTATGGGAGGGTCACCGAGACCAAAAACTCCCGAACCGAGTAAAAAATAAAACAACAAAAAGGGAGGCCACATGGGCCCAAAACAACCCCAAAAGAAAGAGTTCACGAAGTAGAGGGAGGATCAGGGCCCGAACTGCAATCCACAGTGCTCAAGGTCAACTCCTTGGGAACGTCAGGGAAAAGCTCGGACAGCGACACCTTGGGCGCATCAGCCTTGGGAGTGTTAGCTCTGATCACCTCCAGTTCCTGGTCCGACATCTGCCCGATGTTAGTCCCAGATTCATCAATTAAGATGCTCAGTGGGGGCTCGCTCACTACAAAAAAACATAGAATTGCCGACTGCAAGTTGCGACTAAAAATACATTCGCTAAATTTAGCGACTGAATTGCGATTGTTTTGCTACTGAATGGCTACTAAAATAAAACAGTCACCTAGTAGACGCTAATTCGAGACTGATGCATAATGTCGCAGTGTAGTCGCCAATTTGCGACTAATTTGGAGACCAGTTTGACAGTCGCTAAAAATTACGACTAAAAGCTATTATTTAGCGACTGCTTTAATTAATTTGGGCCTTAATAAAATTTGGGCTTTAACAAAATTTGGGCCGTGACAAAACACGAAAACCCATTTCTTATTCGTTAATAGGCGCACCATATAAAATGAAAAAACCCTAGTTCTAAGCTTTTTTAATCTTTTTTTTTTCTCCTCCTTCTATGTTTCCTTTTCTCATTCCCCTATGTTCTTAGCTTCATCTTCCCCACCTTTTTTATGTATTTTCTTTTCCTACGTCGCAATATTATTTTTTACTCGTCCTCAAGAGAGAGTTGAAACGTTGTTGGCCTTGTCACCCTAATCCATAGTCATAAAAAATCCATTCCCTCCGACTACGAATATGTGGTTAAGATTCAAAGTTTCTTGATCGTTTATTGCTGGATTCTCTGTTAGTAGTTTCCTCATCACCAAACTCACAGTTGGTAAGTCCTCAGATCAACTCGATTTTCATTTATTGTTTGTTGTTGAATTCCTATTTTCAGTTTTAGATGAAGGATTGCATGTTGTTTGTTTTGATTATTGTAGGTGATCTCGACAGAGCATATTTCACCGGGAGATCTTACTATTGGATGCCATCATCAATGCTACCGTCACAGATCCGGCGGCTTTGGAAGAGAGCAGCGGTGTGGAGTCCATGAACCCTAATTATTATGGGACTTATTTTTTTTTTGTTATCTAATTTGGGCTCGTGTATTCTATAGCGCCCATGATTTATTGGGTTGTAATTGTAATTTTCGAAGGTCTATTATCATAATTTTTTTCTAATTCGGTTCGAATAAACCGAATTAAAAAAAAATCGGTTTATTTCGGAATTGATTTTAAATCTAATAACTGACCCTAATAACTCAAACCGAATAACCCGAAATAACCGAATGCCCAGGGCTACAAAACAGTAACCAAAACAGTCGCAAATGAGTAACCATATGAGTCACTAAAGCGTTGCAAATTCAGTCGCAACTTTAGCGACTGTTTGGCGAGGGAAGAACGACCACAATTATCAGTCGCCAATTAGTAGCTCCATCTCCACTGTTTGGCGACTGATTATTTTAGCAACGCAATGTTTAGCGACTACGTATTTCAGTCGCCAATCAGTCGTAACTAAGTAGTTTGCGACTGTTTAGTGACTGTTTTTGTAGTCGGCAAATCCATGTTTTCTTGTAGTGGCTGCACAGCAATTCAGGGGGGGAGTCTGCCAAGAGGCTGGAGAAGGCTGAAATATCAAAGTCACGGAGGGTTACCTTCACGACATTGTTGTCAGCCTTTTCTTCATCAGCCCGAATTGATTCGAGCTCGGCTTCGAGGTCTTCGATCTCTCCTTTTGAGATCCTTTCGATCAGCATCTGGTTCGCCTTAATCTCAGCAGCTCTGACCAGAGCTGGGGTTAGACGCTCCCTTTCCGCGAAGTGCTCTCTCACATCCTCTAACAAGGGGCAAAGGGATCGTCTCATTGATTGGCGTTCTTCTCTCCGAACCTTTTCCACCTCGCAGCTGTTACTTGCTTCCAAGAGTGGGTTGCGGAGTTCAACTTCATGAAGCATGTTCTTGGCAGCCTTCTTGCTCACTGAGGCCTCATAGTAAAGATCACACGCCTTCTTCAGCTTCCCCCTGAAATCCTCGTTGGCAATCCCAAGGTCGAGTACTTGAAGCTCGGCTTTCTTCATTCGTGATCAGAACTGCTCGGCCTTCTCTATAGTTCTGTCATTTATTGCCTCTAGGTGGGTGAACTCCGCCACCTAGACCTCCAGCTCGGACACCTTGTCTTTTAGCCTCGTTACTTTGGAACTGAAGGAGAGGCAAAAAGCTCATCTTTGTACGAAGCAACGGAGTTGTTGAACTCGATCATTATCTGCAGGAATAGGAAGTTAATAAGGCTCACAGTTGATATTCTCTAAAAAAAAAGGAGAATCAAAACTTTTTTCTTACCTCTCCAACCTTGTCAGCAAATGAGAAGAAGTTTCCGCGGTTAAGCTCAGACATATCAGCAAAGGGCGGAACACGAACCCCGGGCTGAACATAACTCCTCATTACATCCGCTGGAGAGGGAGGAGGAGCTCTGTTAAGTGAAATAGGTTAATCTACTTAGAAATCAATACAAATTTTACCGTGTAAAACAAATAAATACGCTTACCTCGGGGAGAGTGACACTTCTCCTTTGGGAGAAGCTTACTGGAGGAACCTCCAGACTCCTTAGCCTGTAAAGAATCCCCGAATTTCTTCTCAGAGGGAGGTACTCCGTCCTTCAAAGCGGACCTGCTTCGCCCATCTGCAGAGGAGGTAGTTCGGGCCCGAACCTTCTCACGAGAAGAGGAGGAAGTTTCAGGTTCCTTCCTCTTCTTTGATAGCTCCATCTGCTGCGAGCTACCATCAGCTCAGCCGCACTTGGTGACCGGAGAAGGGACACCACTCTCTTTGGGTTCGTCAGTCGAATCCGAGATAATAATTAGTGTGGGCTCAGTAGGTTCCGAGGTCGGTTCAGTCAAGGGCACCCAAGCAGGAGCTGCAGTAGTCATGCAGGCTGAGGGAGGGGCTTCAATTGACTTAGAAGCGGAAGAATCCGAGCCTCTAGCCGAGATGCGAGCTTTGCCCTTTGCAAGGGAGTTGGACATTAACCTCTTCGCCTCCTTCTTGGCATTCTCCAGGTCTCTCCTGAAAGCTTTCTCCTCCCTGTAAGCCATGGAGGAAGTATCGAAAAAGTAAGGTTCGGTAGAAGAAGTGTAGGAACAGCTCCTAAGCCGAGCTCTGGATTCTCTAATTCGTTCGCACGAGAACGAATCCCAAGCGATCTAACCTTCACAAAGCCGGGAAAAGTGTTCGGCGAAGGTAGGAGAGAGCTGACCACGCCTGAAGTGAGCTGAAAAATTAATAACAAGAGCGGTCAGAGACGAAAGAAAGGAAAATGAAAAGCTAATACCGTACAGGGTACTCTACGCTACCAATTTTTGAAGCCCACTTCGACACGAACAAGTTCACATGATGCCCGAAGGTGAGTTCGTTCACTGGAAAAAGAAAAATGATTTCCGCCATCTTTCGTCTTTTTCGGGAAGGTCGTCAAAGACCTTGAGGCCGGAGAGCGGGATCACATACAAAGTCCCCTTGGTTCGTCCCATTTTCATGGTGTAGATATGGAGGAAGTCAGCAAGGAACAACTTATAACCATGCTCCTCCGCCAAAGTCTGCAAACAGAGGACAGTCCGAACAAAATTCGGACACATCTGGGGGAGAGCAAAGCCGAGCTCGGACATCATCCGTACGATGAGTTCGGGAGCGGGAAAGAGAGTCCGCACGCAGAAAAAAACTTGACAAACGCGCAGCAGTAGCCTGGAGGAGGGTCTCCGGCGACTCGCTGGTACCCGGGATCAGAATTTAGATTTCCGATGCGATACCGCATGACCCCCTAATCTTTGCAATATCGTCCTCCAAGAGGATAAACGAAGGGTGGGGGCCGTAGACTCCGGGGATGAGCGGTTTCACGGCTCTGTTTGGGGTGGATTTGGGAGGCGACATAATCTCCGACTAAAAACAATGATCTCCGGCTAAAAACAAAAAGAGTTGATAGTTTCCTCCGGTAAACGACGAGAGCAAAGAAGAAAAGAGCAAATATAGAAAACAATTCCGAAAAACAAAATATCGAGAAAATGATAA
Organism: Camelina hispida; assembly: GCA_023657505.1. Lineage (NCBI taxonomy): Eukaryota > Viridiplantae > Streptophyta > Magnoliopsida > Brassicales > Brassicaceae > Camelina > Camelina hispida. The sequence continues at coordinate 17,672,374 of CP094633.1, read as the reverse complement.
ATGAACTACCTTTATACACCGGGTCGAGAGAAAGCAATGATTACCTAGGGAAGCGAAAGGTCCCAGTTTGCTTCACTCTTTCTCTTATAGCGTGTTAAACTGTCTTACGCCGCGTAGTGGGTCCCAGAGCTTTTTTCGGGAAGGCAAATCCCATCATCATCACAATCAAATCATGGGATACGAGAGATATTCAGTTTCCCGAAGCGGTTAATCAAAGGCTAAAAGTCCCCCGAACTAAAGAGCTCGGGAGACTTGGGGGGGGAACTGTTGGTACCGTAATCCGTCACCTCAGATAATGGGCCTGGGCCTAAGACGAACGGGCAAGACGGGCTGAAGCACAATAGAGCTGGCCCATTAAGCCAGCTCGGGAGAAAGTGAAGTGAAAGCGTAACAGCAAGACGAGACATCCTGGAGTTCGGAGGGCGTTCAAATAATCATATAATAAATTGTATCAATTACAGCGCGAGATTTACGCGATAGATTGATTCGATATTAACTGTAATAGGACTATAAATAGTAGAGGGGAGAGATGGTGTAAGGAGGTCGAAAAAATTTGGCAATAAGAATACACTTTTCAATTGGCGAATTGCGATTAGTCTTTATATCAGTTTGGTACTAGAACGGTGGTAAACACCCCCGCTCATAATTCACTTCAGAACTAAGGTTAAACTTCAGTTCTCACAGTTATGTTCGTTGGATGTATCAAAATATGGAGTCTGATTCTATGCTACGAAATGATTGTTGAATGTGATTAGAATGTCGTCATTTTGTTCATCCTTTTATCTTTTCACGTGGAACAAACTTTATGATTGAAGAGTTTTTTTTAAGAAAGAAGTATTTCAGCAAGACCATTTGAATAACGCGTTGTCTTGGCCGGTAAGACGGGATGGGTGTTACATAGTTGAAATACGAACAGCCTATGTGCAAACAAGCTACATCAAAGTAATATAATATAAATATTAGCTATGGAACGAATGAAAAACAAAAGGACTACTTCAAAACTAACCATGAAATTTGGGCTTGTAGAACATACCTTAGATTTTGATGATGAACAAAATCCAACTGTTCTTTACAATAATTCTGAGTTTAGAAACTTGAAGAGATGAAGAAGCGTGAAGAGCTGAAGACAAAGAAGATAGGGGAATTGGGGTTTATCTCTCTATGCCTTTTTCTTTAATAAGAATTATCGAATTAATAATGGTAAAATCGATTTAATGGTTTATCTTGGTTCAAACAAAATTAACCAAAACATAACATACATGACATGTTTTGGACGCGTGAAGAGGTATAACGTTCCGGTACGTCTGTCCGTTGGAAAAGAAGCGACTGTTGTTTTGGATAGATGTAAATTTTTTTTGGTCCAACACACGCGAATACTATCAGACGATCATATATGATTTTTCCCAATACAACAATTATACTTGGAACTATTTGAAAATAGCAGCTCACGAATTAATTTTAGGTCAATATCATTAGTTCTATGGCTGACTAAATCTATTTGCAAGCTTTGATACACATATCGTATTACAAAATAAGCATATATGTTCTAATGACAAATAGAAAGCTCAACATAGTAATCATGCGATAATAGGTAAAAAAAAAAAAAAAAAAGTTTGACTAAGCATGTTTCTAATGGCATTTTGATGTAATTTTCTAGAAAATTAATGTTAGTTTGTTAAAAACTTGTCAACTAATAGAAGAGATAACTATAAAAGAATTTTTGTTCGGGTCAAAAAAAAAAAGAATTGCTGATCAGCTTTGAAAACAATTGTGCCGAGTTAAACCAAAAATCATTTCGGATCAGTTTTGGTTCTGATATGTCAAATTTCAGGTCGGTTTGGACAAAAAAAAAATGCTTCTGCCGAAGTAAAACCGAAGGACTGAAAATTCGGTTCGTTTTCTTGTACTGGTCTGATTTTATTTGGTGTACGGACAAGATTCAGACATAGACTCGTTAATGCACTGTAGGTGAGAACAATTGATAGCACACTTGAGATATAAAAATATTTGTTCTTAGTGGAATTCTAGAAAAAAAAAATATAGGTTCATAATAAGTTGTCTTTCTTTCTACTTCTCTCTCTCTCTCAGAATCAGGATTCAGGATCAACCATATATCTACTGAGACGGATCAACTTTTTATACATTACTCTTTCTTTCTACTTCTCTCTCTCTTAGAATCAGAATCAACCATATATCTACTGAGGCGGATCAACTTTTTCTACATTACTCTTCAGATAACATCCATCGTGCCTCACTTGTTGTTAGCTGCAGAACAACAACAACAACAAATCAAGTGGGATTCAAAGCTCCTAAAAATGCAGTCAACAAATCAAGTGGGATTCAAAGCTGCTAAAAATGCAGAACTAATGGTCCAAGGAAGTACCTGTTTTCATCGACTATGTCTTGGGTTTCTGACCGACACGGCGTTTGTAGACTTTCAGCACGTACTCTTTCAGACCTTCCTCCATCTTTGTACGTGCACTTTTTACAAATGCATCATTTCCATTATTCCTAACTGACGCATTCACCATGTCTTGAAGGTTTAGATTGGGAGGCTTCTTGCATTGCCCTGTCGCAAGCAATCCAAGATCTTTTGGTTTGAGTTGAAACTCCACTGCCAACTTCAAGAACTGGGCCAACTTCAAGGCGTTACAAAATAATTGAAACTTTGTTAGATCAAATTCTTAAAATGATATTTTCATTGATTTTCAATCTATATAACAACATAAAAATAGAGAAATATTTAAAATATATAGATATAGTGGACGAGGATGATCCTATATAGCACAATTCACCCATCTAATAAAATTATGCCAAATAAATTTATTTATATATTTTAGAAAAAAAAAAGATCATGTGAAAAAAAGAAAAATAAAAATAAATAAATCAAATCTCTATGTTTTATGAAGCTGAACCAACAAAAAAAAAACTGGCAATTGTAATCCCAAACCCATTACTTTGTTGGTAAACCTAGAGCAAATAGATTTTTATTATCTTCATCCTCATTCTAGATAATAAAATACGTCCCTAATTGTACTCACACGTTAAAGCTGATTTACAACCGATTGGTGTTCTATTTAAATTCAAATTCAGTATCTTCTCTCTTGATCTTTCTCTTTATTCCCCTCAATCATTTTCCTCTGTTCCTATGTGTGAGGTCAATTGGTGACAGCTTATCTTGTGGGAAGGTTGTTAAAGGGTGAGGACCAGGGTTCGAGGAACGCCTGACGCACCAATAACCTACTCGTGGATTGGAATATCTGTAATGATGGGTTAGGATCGATGCCCTGCAGTGCCAGCTTGGGGTTGAAACTGATATGGTTGTGGTATGGATGATGAATGTATGCAATGGTGAGATATGAATGAATGGATGGTAAGGTGTTTCAATTCCCCTTATGCAGTTGCAGTATAAGAGGTGTCAATCCTATCTGAGTGTTTGTGAACAATCAAGATGTGCATATGAGTCTAAGTCAAGCCAGATCTAAAGGATGTTTGTCACTAACAATCCTATGATGAAATGTAAAGTGCAGAAAGTAAAGCTACAAGAACTAAGAGCTAAATGCAAATGGAAAAGAATGATTATAGCAGTTATGAAGCTCAAACAGAAATAGAAACTATGGTAATGCAAGTATTGAACTAATCCAAGGCAAATAATGAACAGAAAGCTAAGTGAATGCAACAGAAATGCAGCTCAAATGAAACAGGACAAACACAAATCATACACAAGAGTTCTGGGGATGAACTCGAGCAAGCACTCGATCGAGTGTAGATCGAGTGCAGGGTCGAGCTGGACAATTACGGAAAACAGAGCAACACAAGAAAAACAGAGCAATACCAAAACGAATCAAACAACGATCAAACAATAGATTTAAGCTAAGAAATCAATAAACAAGGAAGGTCTTGAGGAGAGATTCATGGGCTGGAGTAATGATTGAGGTTATCTAACTTGGTCAACAAATCTCAAACAACTTGAGCTAATCTCTCGACATATATTTCTAAGACATGTTTAATCCACTCTCATGGCAAGAAATAGTCAAACCTATGCATCTCTAGACTTGTTCTCACATAGTAAAGAATCTACACAAGCAGGCATTAAGCAATATGTCTCATACCAAACAAGACCTATAATCTCTTAGCAAGCCTAATGGTAAGCTCTAGATCTAGCCTTATCTATGCTTCATAAACATTGGTGTGATGCTAAGATGCTTGAAATCAAACCCTACCTTCTCAGATATAGGATCAGCATTAAGAACATCTAGCCTAGAAGAGATCTGCAACAATCAAGCTTAACCAAATCAAACAAACCTCAAACACAATCCAGCCTAACCCATCCTCAAGATCCTAAGCAACTACTCACAAGAACACATGATGAACATCAAAATCATAAACCCAGAAAATACTGAAACTTGCATCAAATGAAAGATAAAGCAAAGATCTACAATATTGGAGAAAGAATCAACCTCGAATTCTCAATATTCTGAAAGTTATGAAACCAACAATATTGAAGAATCTAGAGTATTCTCTCTTAAGAAGTACAAGATATAAAAATAAAAGTGCAAAAGGAATAATTCCCAAAAGGGTAAAAACTAGGTTTTTGACTATCTAAAAAGCTGGACCCCTTGGTGGCTGCAGGTACAAGGTCCTTAAATAGAAAAAGTAGTGGAAGCCCTAAAAATACTAAAAGACAAAATAGCTAGGCGGCTCGGCCAACGACCCGGTGCTCGGTCGAGTGACCGGTCGAGTTGGCTTCTCCCGTGCATCTTCCACTCGATCGAGTCCCTCTCTGCACACGGTCGAGTGTCTGGTCGAGTGGGACTCTGGACCTTGGTTCTTCAGCCTTAACTCTCTTGATTTTCCTTCATGATTGAATCACTTCTCCTCAGCATTACTTCCATGCTCCTTAAGCTCCAAAATCACCTGATTATGCATGTAAAGATGCAAATGCAATGCAACTAAACTCTAATGCATGATTGGTCCTAAAGCTATGCAATAATGGTCAAAATGGATAGCAAAAGATGCAAAAGATGTGAATAAACTAAGGGAAAACAGGGTAAAATATATGAACATCAACACCCCCAAACTTAGTCTTTGCTTGCCCTCAAGCAAATAATCAAGACATAAGAAGGTAGGTGAAGTTTGAAAGTGGGATCTCAGCTCCTAAAGCTTGCAAATAGACCATCTAGAATCAATGTCCAAGTTACTAATACTAGGATGCAAGTTGAATGAGCTGTACTTAAAGATTTTAGACAAGCATATCACAACCTTTACTGATTTGAGCCTTAGATATCCACATGCATTCAAATCAACCATTTCCTTTAACATTCATTAATCAAGAATATGACTCAATTCTATGCATTGCTTAAACTCATTTGGCTTGGAGATAAAGGTTTTGAGACAATGGTGGTCTCTTTTTTCAGAGTGGGGCTTATCAATTTCAAGGTTCTCTCATAAAAATGGATTGAGCTTTAGAAGAATGCTAAAGGTAAGAACACTTAGACACATACAAGAACAAAACCTTTTCTACCCAAAGGCACCCAAAGAATTCATCCTATCAATCTAATCCCAAATGATCCTCGTGCTACCCTTTAACTTCTTCTTTTCTCTTTCACCCTTTTCTCTTTTGGTTTTCAAGTCTTAGTGGGATGGGGGATTCTTACTTATTTGCTATAGTTCTCTTTTCTTATTATTCTTAAGACATACAAGCATTTTGCTAGACTTTTCTTTTCTTTCTTTTCCTTTCTTTAACTAGAACCATCTTCAACAATTTTTTTACTTCCCATCCTTTTACTAGACTTTGCTTAAACACATTCTCCTCTTAAAGACTCTACCCTTTTTCTTTCTCTTTTTCCTCTTTTCTTTTCATAACAGCCAAGTTCCAAACCCAACAAGTGAACCACCTAGTCCTATCTAGTTTGAAAAATGCAAACTAGAACTACACAAGGCTTTACTCTTGTCAGTTCAAACCTAACACTTTCTACCAAGCTCAATCCGAAAAATAGGCCTCACATACTCAAGAATAAACATGGCTTGAAAGAAGGGTTGGTTTAGGGGTAGGGGAACTGATTCTTAATGAGGAAATCAGCTACTTGGATCAACAAGAGTGGTAAAAAGGAGAAAGATGATCCAAGTATGTATATGGTATCCATGAGTTTAAAGCAATGCACACATTGATAATTGTAAGTCAATATTAGGTTCTTATAAGTAGGAAATGGTGTCAAATCACAACATGCTTCAATTTAGACCAAATGCAATGCAGGAATTCAAGGCTTGGTTCAATCTTATGCTTCTAACTACTCAACTAGCATCAAAGTATTATTAACTTAGGCATTGATCCTAGTCTAGTGAATAAGCAAGCTAACAAGGCAAAACTCATCATAGATCCCTAATGCAAATATTATACAATCTTACATGAAACATGCTAAACAAGATCCTAATATGCAATGCAAACTACATGAATACTCCTTTTTTATAAAGATTTTTGCAAAAAAAAATTCAAATTTTTAGGGTTTTTCTATGCCTTAGATGCTATGCAAATACTAACATGATGATGCTAAAAATTTGAAATAAGAACACAAAACACAATGTCAATTACTATCTCAAACCCTCCCCCAAACTTAAATCACACAGTCCTCTGTGTGAAAGAAATTTGTAGGAGGATTCAAGATCAAAAACAAAACACAAATATGAGATGCAATGTTATTTACAAGTGAAGGTGATAGTGGTACCTTAGGGATTGGAGAAGAAGTTGTCCACATTCTCTTGCATAAGGTCAAATGTGTAGTTGGGGTCTTGTTGATGACTTGTGGAAGGTGATTGGGGCAGCTCGACGATGGCGATCGACCGTGACTCGGTCGAGTGCGCGCTCGAGTGGGGTGGTCGAGCTGGACTGCGGATGCCAAAATCTTGTCCTTGCTGCTGGTAAAACTGCTGGTAGAGTGCTGGATCCATGAAGTACTGGGGTGGGATGGGAGGGTAACGTGGATATCCTGGATAAGCAGCTGGAGGTGGGAAGCCATAAGGTGATCTGGGCTGGAACTCGGCCGAGTGCATTTGGGGTGCTCGGTCGAGTGGGTGCTCGAGTGACCCGGTCGAGTGCCTCAAAAATTGTTGTTCTCGGGTACTTGAACTCCTCTTCATCTGATTTGGTTCATACATTGAAGCTCTAGCTGGTTCCACAGGGTTCACAACTCTTGAAAGTTCTCTAGTTGAGCTACTCCTCCTCAAAGGGCTTGAATGGCTTGGAGATGAGTTTCCACTCTTCAGCTTAGCTATCTCCTTCTTTAGGCCCTTGATAGACTTAGCCATGTTGGTCACCTTCTTCTTAAGCTTGTCAAACCTCTTCCCATGCCACTTGTTTCATCTTTGCAAAAGTGTCAACCTCTTGCTATTCTCCCTCACTCCTCTACTATCCCTTGGGTTGGGCTCATAATCCTCAAAATAAAATTGCTCCTCCTTATCAGCCATTTGTACATCTCCAGCTTCATCAACTCTTGGTTGAACTATCCCATCAAACAAGAACTCATCAAATGGCCAAAAGTCAATGTTGGCTCCTTCTTGAATGGTGGTGAGCTCTTGGTTAGGCAAGATGAATTGCTTTTTTCCAACTGTTGGGAGCTCAAAGTTGAAGATGTGATTTCCTTGATGCATCTCCTTGGCTAGTATGAGGGTGGTGGTGAGGTATCTTGAGTCTATCCACCTTGGTGAAACCCTCTCTCCTCTAAGTGGGACCTTAGCAGCTTGTAGTATTGGAGTGATGATGCCTCCAATGGTTAGGGCTCCTCTTGAACCTTTGTTGTACAACTTGCCTACCTAGCTCCTCAACTCTATCATGTGGTCAATAAGCACCATTGCTAGGTCAGTCTCCACAGTGGTCCCAAGAATGATGGTTCCATCTCTTGCTTGAAGGATTATCCCATTCAATGCCATGTCAATCATCTTGAGCTCTCCTTCATTTAGATTTCCAGTTTCCTTCCTAGCAAAGAAAGTGTTGGCAAGAGCTTTGTGGAAGTACCTTAGGACTGGGCTTCTTATCTTTGAGCTCTTGGCCTTGGAGGATGAGTAGGTGATGTTGTCTCCAATGGTTTCCCAAATGGAATAGAGCTCTTCTCTTGGTATCATCAAGCTCCTATTGCTCCCAACCTCAAAACCAAACACATTGGCTATCTTCTTCATTGAAAGCTCATACCTCTTCCCCTTGTTTGTGAATGCAATATGACCAGCTCCAAACTCAGCATCCTTCCTTGCTTATGTATGCAGCTTGACTGTGGCCAAAAACTCACAACTTTCTTCTTTGTAGCCCTCCATGCCCCCATGAACTTGGTTAAATTGCTCTTCTCAAAAAGATATTCCACATCTTCATCAATGGCTAGCTTCTCCATGGTTTCCTTGTGTGGATATCTAGTCCCCAGGAGCTCCATGCTTATGAAGGCTTCATAAAGTTGCCTCTTTGTCAAACCACAAGATTCTGCTTCTCCATCATCCTCTCCCTCTTCTTCTTCACTTTCTTCCTCACTCTCACTTTCACTCTCCTCTTGTTCAACCTCAACTGCTGGCCTCTTCCCTTTGGCCTTGTGTCTCCTCATGAACTCATTAAGGGTTGACTCCCTTTCTTCTTCACTTACGGTTCTCTCATTATCCTCCTCAACTGACTGATTCCTTGAACTCGGCATCTGGCTCGACCGACCACTCGGACCACCACTCGGTCGAGTGACTGCTCGAGTGGGGAGTCGAGTGGTTCTTCCAGCTTCTCCTCTTGATTCAAGGCTAGCATCACGACGTTCCATGGAGCTTGCAGCCGCTTGTTGAGACTTCCTAGTAATCCTTGAAGACATTTTCAAACAGAACTGAAGGGAATAGACTCAAAGCTTAAGGTTAATAGGTTAGTGACCCAAAAACTTGAAAGAGCTAAGCTTGAGCAAAAGATGAACTTTGAGAGAGATTTTAAAACTTGATTTTAGTTGTCTTGAGCAAATGAGAGAGTGTGGGAGGTATAGGATCGTGCAAGCTCTATTTAAAGAAGCTAAGGGGACAAAGAGACAAGGGTGGAGCATCCATACCATTCAAATTCGAATTGGGAATCTTTGACCTGCTTTTTGCTGCCAATCAACCCCACACTTGACTGTACACGGTCGAGCTCCCTTGACCAAAGTTTGAAAATTCAAATTTTCTTCTTGTTCTTCCCTCCAATCGATCGTTCTAGAGAAATGAAGATCAAATGGGCCTTACTTCTTTGCCAACTCGGTCGAGTACCTCTCGTGGGCCGGTCGAGTGGGATTGCAAATCTCCTTTCCCAAGTCTAAATCTCTACATACCCATCTACACTTTTATTAAAAAGCCTGTCCAACACAAACATAAAAGAAAACACATCAAAACTACAAGGAAAATAAACCATATTTACAAAGGATACCTTAGGGACTTCCTCCCTAGTGAGCTTGTTTAGAGTCACTAAGCTTGACTTTGGTTGCCTTCTTAGACTTGGTCTAGATACCAAGGAGGTGATGAAATCCTCCCTGGAACCTCTTTAACCCTAATAAGAAAACAAAATAAAAAGCCCATATACTCAAAAAGAACAGCCCATAAACCATGAGCCACCGGAAAATTGCAGTAAAATGATCTCCTTTCTCAAACTCAGTTACGCCTTCCCCTATGCTCTCCACTATACTGCAGAAACATCCATGGACACAATACCAGTATTCAAACCAGTTGTCTATTTTTTAACTCAATTCACAAATAACTATACCATAGAAGACACTTGACCAATGAGCAAAGTCTCTAACACTCGACCAAGGCCTATACCAAGACCCTAGACAAATTCAAATGTTATAGACAGAAGTAACTTACCCTGCAACTTATGCTAAATCACACTAGTCTTATGCTAATTGCTAAACACCGGAACAATGTTGCTAAATCACACTAAGAACACTAAAACCACATCAAATTCTGCACATATTCGAAACTAAAATGTGGTTATAAATAGAAGTATAATCTGTAAAAAATGCAGAAGTATAATCTGAAAAAAAAATGCAGAAGTATAACCAAAAGAAAATCTAGAATAAGCATGATTGTTAAAAGGTTAAAGTTAGTTTTCTTAACTTGTTCCTATGCTTGCATAATCTGCAAAAATGTGGTTATAGACAAAAGTAACTTACCCTGCAACTTCATGGCCAAATATTCGTGGCAAAAGAGCCTGTTCCAAGAACTCCATTAGAGACTCGTACAAGCCAAATTCAAAACAAGGTTTATTGAAAAAAGAGAGAAACTGTAAACCTGAGATTCCCAAGCATAGAGATCACTACGACAGAGAGATGTACAAACCACTTTTTGATCTCAAGAGGTTGAGGTGGACTCACTTTTCAACTTCCTCCATAACCAATGGCTCACCAGCACGCCATGCCATCACCGCTACAAGAATTACTCAATCAAAAATCTTTCATAAACGAGATTTTCTTTACAGGTTATAACTCGAGGTTGTTGGAAGGAGAAAGAAGTAGAAGTTACCTTGATGACTCGGAGGATTGTACAGAGGATCTAGAGAGATAGAGAATTCGGAGGTTACTATTAGCCATTGGATTCGATGATTCTTCCCAATCCTCTGTACTATTGGCCATTGGATTCGATCAATTGCAGGAGGTGAAGTTACGGTTTTGAGAGAGAAAGAGACGATGCTTCAGGTTCGTCGGTTGGGTTGTGTTATTTTTTTTTTTTAAGAAATCCTCAGAAATTCCACCTCGTAACATAGGATTTTGGTACTCATATTTTTCAACTAAAAACCAAAAAAAAGTCTTCTAAAATCATTCAAAGTAGTATTTTTTAAAAATGTTGTGATATTTTGAATAACAGTAGATTTCAAATAAGTTTTGTAAATCATTGATTGAATAACAAGAGATTGTAAATTATTTTAAATGATTTTACATAGATTCCAAGTTGAATAACATAGAATTTTAGAAGATTATTGAAAATCATTAATTGAATAACAAGTGATTTTAAGAATACTCTAAAATCTTCTAAAATACAAGTTTAATACCCCCTCCAAAGGAAAAGCCATTCAAAAATGTTAACATGACATAAAGCTCAAGGCTTCTCAACACAACAAAACCTTAAGTCATGAGTCATGACATAAATTATGTTTGGTCAACCGTCAACTTCTTCTACATTGAGTTGAAGCGTTCATGTCTTGAACACTTATTTATTTGGACTTTAGTGATTTTCCTTCTTCAGATTTTCCAAAACATATTATACATGAACTCTCTTTCTTTATTTTGTTCCATCACTCTCCGTGGTCTGGTTCGATCGGTTGACCCAGTGACCCGAAAAATTTCCAGTTCACTCTTTGGTCTAGTTTTAAAAACATTGGTTCCATGTATTGGTATTGCAGAAGTAGCGAAAGAGATGAAGAATTACACCGTATATGTAATATCATACATATAAATTTGATACAAATAGTAAATGAGTTTCTTGTACATATAATAAGATGATAATTAAAAATAGACAATAGAGATAATTTTCAAAAATCAAAAAAACAATGTAAATATATATCATATAGTCTTCAAAAATGAAAGTTTAAAATTAAACCTTTACAATGATTTTTAAATTTATTTTTCAAACACTGCTAATCTTTTCCATGGTAAAATTATATATTGTCAGACTTTTTCTTAAAAAAGATGTAAATTCGTTTATAGTTAAATTTGATATTAGCCATTTCTTTGTTGACTGAAAATTCCACTTAAAAATAAAAATAAAAACAGCTAGAATAATTACTTAAATTCTTATGGTGCAGTGTTCTAATCTAACCGAATTAGCAAAATAACACTGACCATCATAGAGTAGCCATAGAAAACAAAGACTAGCTTATACTGCTCTTATAATGCCGTTTCAAAACTTCCTCATTAACAAAACCATAATAATTACACAATAATGACCAATAAATATACAAATACCTGAAAATATTAAATTGGTACAAGGGCCTGACTGGTTCAAACGCTGCGGTTGCGGTTGCGGTTGCGGGAGATTGCGGAAGCGGGCGATTGCGGTTTCAAGCGTTATTAAGCGTTTTGAACGACTGGTTTAGCGGTTTAAAATTGGTGCGTTTGCGGGAGGTTTACGACTGGTTGACCAGCGGGTGCAATAGCGGTTGGAACATAATAAATGTGATATATAATTATATAAATGTTTTAAAATATCAAAAAATTTATTAAACTTGATTTATAATTAAAATTCATTAAAAATACTAAAATAATTATTAAAAAATAAATAAATTTCATAATGAAATACTTATTACTTTATGCATTTGGCTTTTTACCAAAATTTTAATCAAGTAATTTGATAAATGACTAAACATATGTTTTAGATCATAGATCTTCTTTCTTAAATCTCACACACTCAATAAGTTCTGTGGGGCAGTATTTGCATCGGTAGTAATGATCAAACGAGAGTTGAGAAGAGTCACTAGTGATTTGTTTTTATTTTTCACAAATAATCTTATTTTCTTAAATTTCTGATGAAATGTTATATTTATTTAGATTTTTTTGAACTTATGTGCGATGTGCCATTAAATTTACATCAAGTTTTTTGGGTTATTGTTAATTGAAATATTATTTTCTTCAAATTGTTTATTTTTTTAATATTTTCAATCGTAACCGTACTTCATTTTCTCTCATCCTTAATGAATAAAATAGTTAGGTAAAAAATATATAAAAAATATATTTCATTATCATTTATTTGTTTCAAGTTTTTTTCTCAAAAAAAAAAAAGTTGAAACGCAAACGCCCGCAACCGCAAACGCTTGCGGGAACCAGCTTTTGGAATTCAACGGTTAGGAGCGATTGGGAGCGACTGGGAGCGATTGGAAGCGATTTGTGTGATTGGCCCCAAACGCTAGCAACCGCCCGCAAACGTAAACGCAGCGTTTACGGGAGCTAGCGGGAGAACCAGTCAAGCTCTAAATAAAACGCTATCTTTAAACCGTTGGTATAATAGATTCCAACCCGGAACTTAACAACCGTTATGACTGTTATAGAATTACTAGCAAATGTTAAATTTCAATCACACCTGGTTATATATATATATATATATATATATATACACTAGCAATTGACCCGCGCTACGCGCGGAAGTTAGATGAAATAATATTTCGGATTTTTTTGGTTATGTAAATTCATCTTTATGTCTGTTTTTGTATTTGATTTGGTTGCTTATGTTGTTTGTTGGATATTTTTTTAAAAAACTATTCATGTTCGATTAGAAAATAATTCTCTTTGGAGCTGTTTGATTAGAACATTTTTTAGATTGGTTTTGTAGATTATTTTTTTGTTTCTGTTAAATTCTCTTTGCAGCTCTTTTATGTAGATCATTTGTTTTTCTTTGTTGTTTTATTTGATTAATATTTTTTTGAATAGGTTTCTGTAGTAAGTATAATCTAGTGAACTGTCTGTTTAAAATAAATTGTAATCATCATGAAGTTCTTTTTTTTTTTTTTTTAATATTGTAATGAGAAGTTAACATTGTTTATTTAAAGTTGTTGTTTCCCTCTAGTTGTTAGTTGGGCTTAATTCAAATTATTAGTCATGTTGTGGTTAGATTTTTAGAAACATTTAGAACTACTAACGTGTCACAATGAAAGAAACTACAATGTCACAACGGAAAAAAAATTTAGTCCACATTTCTCTCTCTTCTTTCATCGGTTCTCTCGGACGACGGCGTTTGCGAGATGTCAGTGGAATCAGAAGCAAAAAGAGGAGATTTTGTGATCTCGACATCTTCAACTAAAATTTCATATAAATTTTAAATTTATAAAAATAAGTTCGAATTATATTATTTTAAATATGTAATCTTTGCATTTTGACATTATTACTATGAAATCTAAATATGAATTTCAGTTTGATTTTAGTTTGGATTATTTTGCATATATAACTTAGACGTAGTTACTTTAGAACGGAAAACATCTTGTCCCGTTCCATCTCTTCTCGTCCCATCTTGTCCCTTATCTATTAGAAAGTTCTATCATATGATCGTTCTCTTTTAAATAATTACTCATAGATAAAGTACCTGTTTGTAAGTGGCTCATTTACCTGTCGCATAGTCAACACTTACCCAAATTAGTGAAAATTTGATATTTGAACTTACTTACCTATATTTTTCGATTCCATATTTTAATCTAAATTTTATATCCCTTTTTTTATTCGAGTATACTGTTTTTTTATTATTCAAATTACCTGTTTCAGTTGACATATACTATTTCTTGCCCTAATATCATAAATATAGTGGACTTTAATCAAAATTTAATTATAGTTTCCGAAAGTATTTGTAATTAATAAATTAATTAAATTACTTCAAAAACCAATGGAAAAACATATATTTGATCAAATAATAAACCATTTTAATTCATAAAATTTTAATTATATAATATTAGTATTTTTCCATAAACATATATTTGGTCAAATAATAAACCCTTTTAGACTATTATGTGTATATAACCTAGAAGTATTTTTAAACCCTTTTAGACTATCTACATATTTTCAAAAATATTCAAAATTCACAAAGTTACCGTTTCTAAGTTGCTCATTTACCTGTGGCATAGTCAACAATTACCCAAATAAGTGAAAGTTGGAGACTTGAACTTATCTACCTATACTTTTTTATTCCATATTTTTATCTAAATTTTAGGTCCCCTTTTTTTGGAAAATTGTTCTAGAATACTGTTTTTAATTATTTGAATTACCTGTTTCAAGTGGCATATACTATTTCTTGTCCTGATACCATAAATAGATTAGACTTTCTTCAAAATTTAATTATGATTTTTCTGAAAGTATAAGTACTAAATAAATAAATTAAATTACTTCAAAAAACAATGGCAGGACATATATTTGGTCAAATAATAAACCCTTTATGTCATAAATTTTTAATTATATAATATTAGTATTTTTTCCATAAACATATGAGTATTTGGTCAAATAATAAGCCCTTTTAGATTATTATGCGTATATAACCTAGACATATCTACTGTGGAACAAAAAATACGTCATTTCCCGTTCCATCCCGTCTCGTCCCATCATGTCATGTATCTGTCAGAAAGTTCTCTCCTATGATCGTTCTCTTTTACATAATTACTCATATACAATGTTTATTAATAGATATTTGGTTTTGCAATTTAGACGGGATAAATTCTATATTAAATATTTAATTTTTATTTAGTTAGTTAAAATTATCCAGAACAAATTATAATTCTCAAAAACTATATAACTATTTTCAAAAATATCCAAAATTCACAAAATACTCATTTCTAAGTAGCTCATTTACCTGTGGCATAGTCAACAACTACCCAAATTAGTGAAAGTTTGAGACTTGAACTAATCTACCTATATTTTTCGATTCCATATTTTTATCTAAATTTTATGTCCCCTTTCTTTTTGGAAAATTGTTCAATTATACTGTTTTTTACTATTCGAGTTACCCGTTTCAGTTTGCATATACTATTTCTTGTCCTAATACTATAAATAGATAGGACTTTAATCGAAATTTAATTATGGTTTACGAAAGCATATGTAATTAATAAATAAATTAAATTACTTTTAAAATAATGGCAAAACATATATTTGATCAAATAATTAACCCTTTAGTCATAAATTTTTAATTATATATTATTAGTATTTTCCATATAGATTGGAAAGCTCCTTGGAATTTTATCGTTCGAAGTCCCTCGCTTCCTGGATCGGTGAGAAGGCCTAAGCTCTTCATCACCATCACAACATATTTTTTGAAAAGACCATCATCATCATCATAATCTTCGCGTTTGATCAAAATTTGAAAGTCGAGATCTTTGCTCTTCTTCTCAAAAACACATTGTTGGTGCTGAAGAAGAGACCACAACTTGGAGACAAATGGTTGAGCAAAAGAAACCCATCTGAAAAGACCAAACAAAGGGAAAGAAAAAGACTGGTTGCATTTTGACAATGAACACTTCTTCTTCATGGTTTAAAGTTATATAAATGGTTCTCAATCATAACTTGATGACAATAAACTCTTCTACTCTATGGTAAATCAATTTTTACCACCGAATTGAAAAATTGACTGAATAAACATCAATATACAGTAAAACCTCTATAAATTAATAATGTCGGGATCATGACATTGTACTAATTTATAGTGATATTAATTTATCAATAAATTAATAATTATTATTTTATAGTATAAATTAATAATTATTATTTTTTAGATATATTTTCAATTGTTTAAATTTTAAAAAATTATGAATTGAGACAGTTTTAGTAATATAAGATTAGACTTTCCAATGTATCAATTTAGAATTGAATTTATGATATTTAGAAAACATTACTAAATTACAAATAATCTATAAGGAAAGTAGATGATGTGACAATTCTGTAACCATTTTTGTTTCCTTTGTTGACATTTTATGGATGGGTATCTCTATCTCGATCAATGTATCATTTTTACTTAAACCCCAAAAAATTGGCAGGAAACGAATGATAAAAGATTGAATAACCCTTTTTTTAGCAAAATATATCTAAAAAACTTATCTTTAAATTACAGCAATTGGGAAGCGAAAATAACAGATTTGTTCCACTATACTTGCAACCGAATGTCAAAGTCTCTTTTGATCAGTAGACTTCAACGTTCCATTGATCTGTCTTCTTCAACTGCTTCTTGTAATCAAACCAGTCAATACCTAAACAGTCACAAAGAACCATGAATTCATTAGAGTGTACTTTGACTGTAGTGGATGTTCAAGAATTAGAGTGTTATTTGTTCGCTCTTTTCTTACCATCATTTGCAGCCAATGAGACCATAATGTCATCAATTTCTTTCTCCATTCCCAAGCCCACACATGTAGACAAAAGTGTTATTTTTCTTCAACAACTCCCATAATTCAGCTGCGTACTGCGCCATCCGAGTCTGGATATACATTTTCTCTCCTTTGTCGTTGGCCTGTTCTCTGCTTATCGCGTAATCCGCCCTGAAGTTCTCGGGGGCCTTTGCTTTCATCTTATCAAACTCCTGATGTTTTAATAAACACACAACAACAAAAAATAATCAGGGTTTGAGTTATTTTTAATTGGAAGGAACCAGATCAAGAAGAGTTTATGTATGTATGCCTCTTGGTAGAGCAATGTATTGATCATATTCTATCTAGCCTAAGTCATGTCCGTACGATTGTCCGTACAAGAGGTCAATAAGGCCATGGCCGAGTGGCATAAGGAGAAGGAATGAGGCCAATCCATTAAGAAGCCCATAGGAATGACCTAGGATGCGCCTAGTGACCGTTAGAAGATAAGGTCACGGGAATGCTTCCGTTTGGGAGACCAAGACAAGTCGCTTTCAGCCTTGGGATCCACTTGTTCTCTCTCTTAATGTCACTCTCACCAAGTTGTCGATTGTAAAGAGGGAGTAGCCCTAATTTCTTTTGTTATTTATAGGCTAAGGCCATCATTGTATCAAACACACTTAAGGAATATACTTCTTTCTATTCTTATCACCGACCATACTCTTATTCCTTTCTCTCCCATCTCACACTTAAGTGTTTACTTCCGCCTAAAACCAACATGGTATCAGAGCAAGTCTTTTGATCCTTGTGTTTTTCGATCTCGTTCTTCTTTATACTCATAAAATTCTCCAAATCTTTCTCACTATACTACTCGCTAGTTCTTCTATTCTCCCTTATACTACTTTCATTTCACCTTTTTCTATCTTTTGTCTTTTCAAATCGGTAACAATGGATAACACTAAACCCATTGTGACTCCGGTAGTGCTCAAAGGAGCAAATTACTTGTTGTGGAAAAGAACCACAAAGACCGCACTTAGTGGCTGGGGGCTGTGGATCCATGTTGAAACGGACCAGCTTCCCAAGAAAGCTACTAAGGAGGACGGTAAAGAAGAGAAGGAAGAAGACAAGGAGGCTGATCTTGAGAAGGAAGTCAAATGGTTCCAGGAAGATCAGACCGTGCTTGCCATTCTCCAAAACTCGCTAGACGCACCAATCCTCGAAGCCTACTCCTATTGTGAGACGGCCAAAGAGCTATGGGAGACGCTAGCGAATGTGTATGGGAACGTGACCAACTTGACTCGAGTGTTTGAGGTCAAGAAGGCTATCAACGGTCTCCATCAAGAGGACTTGGAGTTCACAAAGCATTTTGGGAAGTTTAGGTCTCTATGGGCTGAACTTGAGATGCTCCGTCCAAGTACAATAGATCCGGCTATCCTCAACGAACGGAAGGAGCAAGACAAGGTCTTTGGCCTACTACTCACCCTCAACCCGGCGTTTAACGACCTGATCAAGCACATCCTTCGCGGAGACAAGCTGCCTACCCTTGAGGACGTGTGCTCTCAAGTGCAAAAGGAACAAGGTTCCCTTGGTCTCTTTTGTGGGAAGGAGGAGCTAGCTACCGCGAACAAGGGGGTGTACAAGCATGATGACCGTAGGGCGATGGTGTGTGATCATTGTAAGAAGAGAGGCCATGTGAAGGATAAGTGTTGGATCCTGCATCCTCACCTCAAGCCGGCCAAGTTCAAAGCCAATATCTCGCAAGAAGGGTCAAGCGGCCAAGGCTCTGGTGCAGCGAACCAAGGAGGCATGACGGCCACGGCCATGGCAGCCTCACTCGGCGACCTTGTGAGGAAATCAGACCTTGAGGCCCTCATCAAATCCATTGCTGCTCTTAAGGACTCCGGTATCACTTTCTTTGCCTCAAAACCTAGTAAATCTCTTGTTGTTGACTCGGGTGCTTCTCACCATACGATAAGTAACCCTAGTCTTATACACAACATAAACTAATTCTCGAGGTTAATAGGGTTAGTCTCTAAAGAAAATTGAATGAGTTTGGAATCGAGAGAGAAGAATAGAAACTTATGGAAATTGAAAAGCTTAAGAGAATAAGGGAGACTTATCGGTGATGAAGAGAGAGAAGGGTTCGACTCCCTTAAATAGGCTACGGTTTTGGTTGGTGGGCTTCACCGAGAGTGCGCTTCCTTGCGGAATTCAGACTTCACTCGCTACCCGAGCAGAGACACAATCAGACGCGTCGAGTATGGTGTTGGGTTGACCCTCGGGTTTACCAATTCCCTCTTTCAAAATTTTCCATTTTTTTTTTATTTTTTTATTTTTTTTTATAAAATTGCAAAAAGAGAATAATTAAATAAAAGTAAATAAGGCAAATAAACTAAAATTAAAAGATACCTTTGGGACTTCCTCCCAAGTGAGCTTTTTTAAAGTCACTAAGCTTGACTCTTCATGCTCCTTAAGCATGGGATCCATGTGGAAGAGGTTCTGGAATCCTCTCCACTATAGTAGGCTGGTTCTAAAGATCTTCCAGATTTAGTCCAGGTTCCATGGCAAATGTGGTTTTGACCTCTTCAGGATGAAGCATTTTCCTTTGTTTGGTCCTGGTGGAAAAAGCTTGACCATCTATGGTTTGCCTCTTAACCCCTTTCTTCACATCAAACTCCATCTTGAAGTGCTCACCATGCTTTATCTTGATCTTGCCTTGTTTCACTTCGATCACAGCACCAACTGTTGCCAAGAATGGTCTTCCTAGAATCAGTGGATCATCTGGTTCCTTATCCATATCCAGGATCATGAAGTCGGTAGGCACTTCCAGTCTCCCAATCCTTAGAAGCAGATTCTCTAGAATGCCAATCGGATGTCTCACCGTTCTATCAGCTAGAACCAAATACAGCTTAATTGGTTTGAAATCAGTGAATCCCAACTTGTTAGCAACTGAAAGCGGCATAATTCTGACCAAAGCTCCAAGATCACACAAACAGCTCTTGAAGATCCGAAGTCCTATCGAACACGACAATGTGAAAGAGCCAGGATCTTCAAGTTTTTCCTCAATTCTCACCACAGGATCCAAGCAAACTCCACTTCTCAGAATCTCAAATCCGATCTCCTTGACAGCTTCATTAACCTCATCCTCCAATCTAGCTGCTTCCTTAGCGGCTTCCTTCTGAAGCTCGTGTGGGGGCAAAAGCTTAGGTGATGGAGCTTTGCGCTTAGCCATTCGCTCTGCAAGCGCCTCCAACTGGATGTCAAGTGCAGCATTGATCCTTTCCTCCAACTCCCCTCCTACCAGTGCAGGTGGTTGAGGCTGATCTCCCTTCTCGACATCTACTCGATGCATCATCCGATCGACACCATCGTGTAGGTCATCGGGTTCCAGTTCGAGTTGTTCTTCAGTTTGTGATTCTCGAACCAGTGCTCGATCATCAACTCGATCAGTCTCTTCGGGTGAAGGCTTGGGTTCATACTCGAATATATAGTATTTGGCCTCATTTTTCATTTGGTTTTCCACATCCTCCCAATCTTGATCATCACTGTCCCCGGTGAGGTAATCTTCATAGTCATCATCCAGGAAAATGGCCTGAGCAGTCGCATAATTCTTGGGGTTTTGAACAGCTTTACATGGGAGTTGATTGATCTTTGGTGCGGGTTGGTTGTTATGGTGGCCTTCCAAGTATCGAACCTTTGTGTTGAGTGACTCGTACATGGCATTGAGGTCATTGTATCCTGAGTCGATCTTGTTGCTCATTTCTGCGAACCGTTTCGCGATGTCCATAGAAGCTGTAACCTGTTGCTGAATCATCTGTTGAATAAGACCTCATAACTCGGCTTCTTGTGATTGGTTTGGTGGACCTTGGTGTTGTTGGAATCCAGGTGGTTGGTTGTAGGTCCCTTGGTATTGTTGCTTAGGTGCATAGCCTTGGTTGTACTGGACAAAAGGCTTCTGTTGAGTCTGGTTCCCTTGAACTGCAGATTGGTCCTGAGGATTCGCAACATTCGGTTTCCGATAAGACAGATTCAGATTCGGCTTGAAGTTGTTGTACCCTCTGTTGTACCCTCCTTGGTTGTTGATGTAGTTAACATCCTCTAGCTGCATAATCTCTCCATCTTGTTGTTGATACTGCTCTTCCTCTAATATAGCATGTACATGCTTCTGCTGGTTGAGGAGCTGATCGAGCTTGTCATTGAGGGCTTTCATGTCCCTCTTATACTTAGCCTCTTCCTCTCCTGTAGATCGCACAGAGCGATCATATTCCTCATTGTAGTTGCCATCAGATTGAGCCAAGTTCTCAACTAGGTCCCAATGTTCATCAACATCCTTGTTGAGGAAATTACCATTGCTTGCGGTGTCCAGCAACATCCGTATCTTGGGGACCACTCCTCTGTATAGTGTGCTCAGCAATGAAGCATTACTGAAGCCGTGATGTGGACATCGAGTAGTGTACCCCTTGAAACGTTCCCAAGCTTCGTTGAACATTTCATTGTTCTTCTGTACAAAGCTGGAAATTTCATTTCGCAGCCTTGCGGTTTTGGAGTTAGAGAAGAATTTGGATAGGAATGCCCTCTTGCACGCTTCCCAAGTGGTGATGGACTCCGTAGGGAGCGATTTCTCCCAGATGTGTGCTTTATCTCCCAAAGAGAATGGGAAAAGCCTGAGCTTGAATCCATCTTCACTGACTCCATTTATCTTAGTTAGGCTACAGAGCCTATCAAATTCATCCAGATGATCCAATGGGTCCTCCATTGGCAGTCCATGAAACTTATTGCTCTGTATCATCTGGATGAGATAACTCTTGATCTCAAAATTATTGTTCTGCGCAGCTGGTGGCACAATGCCATTCCTCTGAGTGTGAGTAGTCGGAGCATCTCATGCTCCTATGTTGGTCCTTGCTTGAGGAGCTGGTGGACCATTCTGATTATTCATCGTCTCTTCAATGATTGCTGGTTCCGGTTGAACTTGCTGTTGTCTGGGTAGACGAGGTTTGTCGATGTTGTCGACTAAAGGACTCAGGTTCTGGCAACCCTTGGATCGTGTTTCCATGCACAGGTAAGTAGCCGAGTGTGTACACGAGGATCAACTCGATCCAGGTGATCGAGTGACGGGTCGGGTGGGTGCTCGGGTTGTACCTGAGATTCAAAACAAACAAAAGCGAAAGCAAACAAGTCAGTATCCGAAACAAATATAAACAAACGAACTTGATCTAGCAAGTCCTGAAATCCTAAACGTAGCAAATTTAAAACAACCAAATGGCAACGGCGCCAAATTGATAGACAGGTTTTCATCCAGGGTATCAATTCCCTATGCAGTTGTAGTACAAAGGGTTATCAATCTAAATGGTTGTTATGCTAGCAGATAGGATGCAATCAGAAACAAGCAAGTCAAGCCAAATAATAAAGGGTTTTGGTTCTAACAGTCCTAATATAAACAAAGTAAAAGAATATAAACAAGTAAACCACACGACCTAAACACTCGATGCAAGCAATCGAGTACAGGATCGAGTGGGGGTGATCGAGTATGCAAGTAAGTTATGAACAGCTCGAGGTATTACTTAATGAAGGTTATCGTGTACCTGATCGGGTAAGTGGTCGAGTAAGTAAAGAAAATGTAAACAAATAAAATACGAAAGTTCCTAAGGGTGGGGGTAATCAAATCCTAAGTGTTTTAGACCAGTACAGATGCTTTACATGCCTCAAGCAATTATTTCCTAGATAATGAACCACTAAAACCTTGTCACCACACTTTCGCACTAGCAACAATCAACCTTGAACATACTACCACACTGTCGCACTAGCAATATGAACAAGCAGGCATTAAGAACAATTCATTTTTGTTAGTAAACTTAGACTTATCTAATTTTGTCACTCAAAGTTAAGTATAGCTCTAGCATTGACCTAATCAAGCATTTTATCTACTCCTTTCGGCCTGTAGCATTGTAAATGCCCTAGATCTAATCTCAACCTTTCGGTCTGTTGACAGCATTAAGAACATCAACCTAGAAGGAAATCTATCAATCATAACAATGAACTAAAGCATCCTAACCGATCAAGAACACCTAATCATCCATCCTATCCCTAGAAACTTTGCTACACTACTCGGACATAGAAACGAATGACAACGCAATATAAATAAACAAAAATGACATTATATTAAAAGATAGAGTAGAGTAGAAAGAGTATGGGATAAAGATCTAAGAAAACTACAAAATAAAAGTACAAAACAAGAAGAAAATTTTTGAGTCGCTCAGTTCTCTCACAGAAGCTCTCGCTCTCTAGTTTGAGGGTCTGGGCGTGCTCGTTTGCGAGCTAGGGAAAGAGGGGGTTTATATATGGAAACCCATTTGACCTAGCTTCCTAGACCTGCCCGATGGTCTACTCGATGGGGTACACTAGGGTGAAGTCGGGTAACTCCTCGGGTGGATCTTTGGGTTGCTCCTCGCGCTCTTGGATCCTCTTCAATCGTGTTGAGGTTTGGACTTGTTCTTGTAGCTTGATGGCTCCTTCGGGTACATGCTCGATTTGTCCTTGTTTTTCCCCATTTTTAGCTCTTTAGCACCTGTTTTCATCCAATATATGCAAATGCAGAAATGCAACACCCTAAATGATCTAAAAGTTGATTCTTATAGTAAATGACCTAAAAATGCTAAGTTAGGTTTGCTGGATCACAGAGTTGAAGAGCAAGTCCCGATGCTGCTCGTTGATGGAGAAGAATTTGATGAAGATGAAATTGATGAAGTCGACGTTTCATCTGAAGCGAGCGAGTGAAACCAGTAAGATCTGACCTCGATTATCACTTCAATTCCTACTCGAACTGTTTTAGATCTAAGTTTTTCCTTGTGCCGATTCATAAACCTCTGATTTGGATTTCGATTTATACTTTGTAAATGATCTGGTATCTGAACTCGATTATCACTTCAATTCCTACTCAAACTGTTTAGATATAAGTTTTTCTTTGTGTCGATTCATATACCTCTGATTTGGATTTCGATTTATACTCTGTAAATGATTTGGTGACGTTTATGATCTGATTCTGTTTCAGTCATTTTATCAAACGGTTGGTATGCGATCTCTATGTCGAGCATGAATCAGTATTTGAAATCCTTTGTTTATTTTGAATTGCTCTTTGTTTCTTCTGTGAATCGCTTGTCATTAGTGTCAGTATTTGGAACTTTTTTGTTCGGTTGTTGTTGAGTCACTTCACACTCGAATCTCTGTTTTATTTTGAAATTTTTGAGCATGAATCCTTTGTGTTCTTTTGAATTGCTCTTTGTTTCTTCTGTGAATTGCTTGTCATTAGTGTCAGTATTTGGTACTTGTTTTGTTCGGTAGTTGTTGAGTCACTTCACACTCAAATCTCTGCTATATTTTGAAATTTTTGAGCATCAATCAGTTGTTGGGGAAGAGGTTGCTGAAGAGATTGCTAAAGAGGTTGCGGAAGAGGTTGTTGAAGAGGTTGCTGAAGAGATTGCTAAAGAGGTTGCTGAAGAGGTTGTTGTCTTGCCTGCAGGTTACATGGCACAGATGCACCATGAAAGAGACGTACAGACCCATCTTTCTCTTTTTAATGATATTATTCTTTCTGTTCGCATAGTTAAAACAATATGCATGCATCACCTTCAAGCATCAATATCCCCTTGCTACATCAATATCTATTATGCGTTGTTGCTACATCAATATCCGCTTGTCTTGCTTCTCACCTTCAGGCATTTTTGCAGCTCATGAACCGTAGGAAGACCATCAATGTCATTGGTAGGAAAGACATTCAACAGACCATGGTTAGGAAGACCAGCCGTATTGAAGCCCTTCAAGCGTCTATCACCCTCAACTCTGGAGGTGGTGGGGAATGCTCTGCTGGACAAATGGAGCACTGGAAGAGGGAGCTGGCATCTTGCCAGAGAAAGGTTCGACACCTCCGTCATGAAATGAATATCGACATATAGGATGACTCGAAGCTACAGTACCACTACTATCTATATTAACATTTTTGAAGTACATTTTGGTTTATGCCCTTTAAGTTTTACTTATTTTTTTTTTTTTTTTACAACATTAACCCCTAAAACAATTCCATAAATAACATTGCAGAGAAACCCAAATACTAAACTTTCTTAAATTAACCAACATTTGTTACATTTATTGCCATAAAATCTTAACAACATCTATACATTCCGATTTTTCCAAAAACAACTCTACCCATTAAAGTGTTAACCCATTAAATCTCCAAAACTATTTGTATGGATGCTAGAATCTCCTAAACTATTCAAAGCACTCAATTACTGCAATTTGAGAAATCGCCCAACATTTTATTTTATTGTCATAATCTCTCACACTTGATTACTATAATCTCTACAAATCTCAATGATACAATCGAAACAATATCAATGTTTTAAAGGAATCCACTTTCCCTTCATTATTTATTTAAGGGTTTTTTATAATAATTATTTCCATATGTCTATATACTCTTTAATGTGAAAAAATTGTACATATCAACTATTTTGCAGTTTTTATTTGATTTTTTGTTTTATGGTTTTTAGTTTTTATTTTTAGTTTTTATTTTTGGTATAGATTATAGTTCTTGCAAAATAATCTTGAATGGTCTTTGTTTAGTTTTTGATTTTTATCAATAATTCTTCTTAAAAACGTTTTTGAATTCTTTTTACTTTATTTTTTTTCTTTTGTTTTGTGTTTAAGAGTTGACTAAAATAATGATAATAATTATTCTATAAAATGTCAAGTTAAATATGTTGAAAACCCTCCATATAATTTGGTTTATTTTTTTAATCTTTTGAGAAATTACCAAAAAAATTAAAATTTTATTAATTATCATAAACTATACATATTGCCAAGGAAAATTATAAACTATAAAAATATGCTAATTTGGTAAAACAATTAACATAATCAAACTTGATAAAAAACTTATTTTGATTTTTTTTTACGCAAAAACTTATTTTGATTTTGGTGAGACGGGTTGGCATTAATCTCATATAGTGAGTTAAGTGGAATTGTTTTCTTTTAAAAACACTTTTAGATGTGTACCAGGAGATAAATGTATTATATACGTATACCACACGGGTTAAAACCTTAAAAACACTACAAAAATCTTATACTTTTGAATACTTATATCAAATACCTGTAAAATTTTATATTTTTAAAATCCAATTAATAGTCATAACTATACAATCTAAAAATTAATAAAACAAATAAAAAATAACAAATAAATACAATATCAATTTAAAATTTTTAAAATTAAAAATATTGTTCCGCGGTGAACTGTGGGTTAAATTCTAGTTGTAATAAATAATCAAAACCACTAATCTTTTCCATGTTTCGAGATTAATATAGAAAACTCTCCCGATTTCTCCAATTATTAAATCATACGTTCAAACAAAGCCCATATGCAATTACAATATTGTCACTACAACTAAATAGAAATCTTGAAAGCCTCCGCAAATAAACGAGAGTCTCTCGTGGTCTTTTTTGTTATATATGTTGCTCTGTTTTGGTCGAACCTTGACCCTATACTTGCTTCAGCCAGTGCTTCCACATCCTTGGTCCTCCCTCATATCTTATCAGACAAAAAAAAAAAAAAAAATTGTGTAGTAATTATAAGTGAAAACAAAGAATACGAAAGGAAGAAGAGATGAAGATTGAATGCTTTTTTCTTATTAATTCACGCGTTCATACGGAGTGAGCAGAGCTTGATGAAGGCTTATCATCTTCCTCTGGTTGTTGACTTGTCTATAGGCATTTGGCCCATGTTTTTCTTCTTTGGATTGGGCATAAACGAGAGTCTATCTGTTTTGGTCGAACCTTCATTGCATCCTACTTTTGCTTCAACATCCTCACACAATTCTGATCAAAGGAACAAAACTGTGAGTTAATAAGAAAAAAAAAGCATTCAAACTTTCTTATAAGGAGTTTAGATGAGATTCGTAGATAAGGAAACTAGATCTCACTTTAGAAATAAGAAGCAAACGCAAAGACATTTAATTTGAACCTTTTCTGAAAAGTACATCGATGCCAAGATCAAATGGTAAGTTAGTATCAGTGACCTACACAAATAGTGCCAAGGCGAGCTTTACTGCAAACCAGAAAGTTAATCTTTATTGGGAAAGTTTGCTATCTCTCTACAAATGTTTTAGTCTCTCACAGAAATATGGCATAGAACATAAACCTCTTATTGACACCCCTCGTGTTCTTATCATATGTAACGAACGAGAGTTTAAAAAAAAAAATTAATACAGAAGCTGATTCAGCATCCACGTAAGCGAAACAAAACAAGAAGATCACTGTTGGTTAAAGCTCTCTTGGACATTTGAGAAGGAAGGGACTAAACTTGAGTGGGGGTGGAAGTGTAAACCATCACATGATAACAAGAAGATCACTGTTGGGGTCTTGGATTTTCTTATGGAGGCTAATATAAGACTAAGTGTATGACTCTTAACTCTATATGTTCTGATACTTTAGAGGATTTCTTGTGATGTTTGAGAATGAAATGGCTAAGATTTTTTCATGTTCTGTTTTGCCTATGAATGTGATGGTGATCTTAGTTCTTATGATTATACATTTATACTCCACAGGAAGAAGTTGTGAACAAGACGAGATCTTTTGAGAAGATGAAGAGTGATGCTGAGAGATGTCTAGCGCAAGGTGAAAAGCTCTGCAAAGAAAAAACAGAGTTTGAGGATGCAAAGGCATGTATTATCTAAATATCTGTCACCTTCTTCTTGTTTAGATTAGAATCGTTGGCTTTTATCTTCATTGCTTTATTATTCGGGATGAGTAGTCTTTGTGAAAGGATATTATCATGTTTAGTATTTGATATTATACCTTGTCTATGCAGTTCCTTTCTGTATTGAATGCAAAGAAGGCAAAAAAAAAAATGAGAGCACTAAGGGACAAAAGAAGATTCAGGGAAGGCAGTTGAGGAGGAAGAGTCGACAGACAAAACTGAAAGCTTTGACGACAGTGGAAGAAGTGACAATGAGCAGAGCGGGGAAGTAGCCTCAAAGAAGGCAACAAGCAGCAAAGCTCGTGGCCAAAGGAGAGCTGCACGGAGCTAAGAGACAGATTCCCCTGCCTTGAGATTTTAGGTCAGAGTTTCCATTCCAAGTTTTGTCGAGCTCATAGGTAGGAAAAGATAAACATCTTTTCGTTGAAAAAATTGCTAGAATCTGTATTGCTTGTGAAAGTAAATGCAGTAGGCTTGGAGATGAAATGATTACTATAAAAGCTTCAAGCCTCATTTTCTCAAAAAATTTGCTAGAATCTGTATTGCTTATGAAAGTAAATGCAATAGGCTTGGAGATGAAGTGATTACTATAAAAGCTTCAAGCCTCATTTCCTCAATAGTAATATAAAAAAAATCCAATGTGAAATTTCAAGGCCTTTTTGATCACCATACCAGTGCTTTTACAACTTATAGACCAATGGATCCTGCAGGGATATGTCCGACGGTTTCCAGAGAAATCCATGTCTACTCTCCTCTATACACCAACTCAATCGAAGGAAAAAGATTTGAACAAAATCCGTGTCTACTCCATGCATTAATTTCAGCCTTCTAAATACATGATGCTCTCAACATCGTCCCAAAGAATCGTCTGCAAAGACCCGGCACAAGAGAACCTGGGGTATAATAATGGCTCTATAATAACCCCTCGGCTTATACGATTTCTCTCCAAGTCATAAATGACACTGATTGATATTGTACTTCTATCAACTATTCTCCCAGACAACCTAACCTCTCCGCTGCTACTGGTACTTCTAATCACCAACTCATTAACATTGAGGCTCTGCCTAAGCTCATGAAGAGGCAAAACAAAAACCTTGTGCGACAATTTACTCTTCCCGGCATCCTCAACCACCCACAGGTCTAGTTTACATTCAGTAACGAGACGGGAACACTCAAAGACAGCTACTTTACCTCTGTAATTCATGAGATTAGCTCGACAAGCATGCCAGACGATGCCAGCCTCAACGGGTAATTCAATCAAATTGAACTCCTCAGAAGCCAAGTTAAAACTCATGACCACACATCTTTTCCCATGACACCAAGCACCATAGTACAAAACACCGTTGATGGAGATCCCTTGGGAGTAAGGACGATGGGGAGGAGGAGGAGGAGGATGAGTGTGGCTTCGAGTGTTTCTCCATGAAGCTCCAGCTCCAAGAACAAAAACCTGAGTCTCGGACCTCACTCTCCTCCATCCCTTGCTGACCGACCAAACTATGCTCAGCACTTTGTATTCATCACTAATAGCATCGTGCCCAAAATAGTTCCACATACGAGAATCACCTTCCAACATGTTGGACTTTACAATGGGTAAGCTCAAGAGCTGCCTGGTGGTGAGGTTATAGATCCGTACCTCTCTCCCAAGCCTGAAACACATCAAGCCCCGGAGCGCGTTCACGAAGTGGCCTCCATTCCTGGCAAAGTCAGATCTTGCTTGAGTTGAAGGAAAGATGCTGCTGCGTCCCAGTTTCTAGGCGTTGATGCTGACAACAACATATAGTCACTGTGGTTTTCCATGTCCACCACAGACATGAACACACGCCCTTCTCGCGTCTGTGATGACAATTTGGAGAAAAATTGGTGAAATACCGAGAGGAGATTAAAGAAGACCAGAGCTTGGACACACACTTGAACCTCATCAGAGAATTCACCGGTAATCGCGCCAGGATCTCCATCAACACCTCCTCAGGGATCTCCCCGAAGGTTGTGGCGGATCTAGAATCATCCTTTACGATACTTCTTCTTCTTCTTCTTCTTCTTCTTCCTCCTACTACCTTCTTCTTCTTCTTCCTCAGCCCTTTGAAGGCGGCAAGACCAAAAGACAACCTCATTGTTATTGTTTTCGTTCACAGATCTCTTCTGTCAACAATGACAACCGGCGGCCCTAATAAGTTAGGTACTCTGTACTTCTCTACAGAGTAAAAAGTTACCTTTTTTTTTCTTTTTTTAAGGAATCGCAACTATTTTGTCTTCACGCTGTAACTGCTTTTCTTTCTTTTTTTACACTCAAGTTTAAAAAATGGGCTGAGGACCGAAAGGCCCATGTCCATAATCGTTTTTTTTTTAAATGTCTGGTGCTGATAACGTACCTATATAACGCCACTAGCGTGACCATAATTCAGTTCATAACGTAACTTTTATTTTATATGGTAAACTCTCATCTCCGGCAATGTATGAGAGATTCTCCGGCGACACTTTAACCATATAGTTTCCTAACATTCACGTTTTATTTGTTATATAATATATCCTCTTTAAAAGTATAATGTTTCTTGCTACTAGAAAAGAGTTTTTTTTTTTTTTGGAGTTGGAGACAGAGAAATAGAATTGAGCCTGTGGGATGAGAGAGGCTTAGCAACAAGGGGACGAGGTTATTTTTAAAGGAGGAGACACGAGCAAGCAATGAGAGAGAGAGAGAGCTCCATGTACATTCCTTAAATGCTCTGTTTTATTAGAGGCTTGATGTGAAGAACAAGTGAGGGTGAAGTTAAAGACATGATAAGGCTTTTTTATAAGGGAATGCAAGTTTGATGGGAGCTATTACGGACCGGACTCTGATGAGACTCATGTAGATAATGTTGTTGATTGTTGAGGAACCTTCCCGTATCTGACTAGAAAGGAGATTCCTTCGGCAAGGATTGTGGAAGCTTTGAAAGGTCAATAAAACGTTGCAATCTCTTTCTTAGAAAATTTAATTTGGGTTTCTATTGTGTATTTGCACCACTCCCTTCGTGTCCCATTGTCAAATTGATGGCTTTATTGTTCCAAGGTACTGAAACAAACTCAAAACCTAGCTCAGGTGTTTTAATTAATTTTCTTAAAACGTGTAATTATCATCCTCTAGTTTGTAAAAATAAAGAAAAACTAAAGCCAAAGTATTTGTTGCGAGAAAAAGTTATTGACACCACATTGTGCCACTAGGATCCTTGTGAATTTGTGATCAGCATTGGTTAGCTTGATGGAGAAGTTAAATACAAAAATATAACACATTAATTCTTAGAATACATATGAACTAAGTTAAAATTATTAAATACGTATATAGAATATCACCACCTCGCAGAGCCATGTCAAATCTTTGTGTAACGAAACGCCTGACTTACCGGGAGCGTGTATTAATTAAATTCCCTCCATCCTGTCACAAAACGTCTGGGACTCTCGTTGACGTTTATAGCAAAGGTGATGCGGCTTGACTAAGTGTTACAACATTGTTGTTCCTCAAATATAATGTACAACTTTTTCCGAAAGCAGAGAAGCTTTTATTTCAAGAAATGGTGTGACTAATCGTTTGAGATGTTGAGCCTGAAAGAAAACAAGGTGGACTCGCATGTTTTCTAGAGCTGATTTTATACTTACAACACAACACCATGACTTATACAAAACGTCAAATCTGGCCATTTAAAAGAGGCTTCAGAGACGTTCAAGAGCTTGCTAGGAGAAGGGATCACATTGTAGAGGCTCTGGATAGGATTAAGGATGTGGAAATGGTATTGAGCCCGTCGTCGGATAAGAGGATTAGCAACAAGGAGGGGACATGAGGTGTTTTTAAGGGAAAGGACTGCTATGAGTTGAACTTGATTTACTTTAATGTCAAAAGCTTGTAAAATTAATGGAGGTATCTGCAGAGTTTATAGGATGAAATGATCAGAGAAGGCATCAGTCTGGGTTAATTCTTACTGTGACATCTAATATAGGTAAGTAGGCATGAGATACAATACAACCCACATTTCCATGCCAATTTTTAAACCAAGATGTTAAAATTAAAGCAGGTTAGGAAGTATTGAACTCTTTTGCCAAAATGTAGCTTACGACAATAGCAACTCTGCAAACTAAACAAAGAAAATAACCCAAGGCATTAAAAAAAAAAAAAAAAAAAAAAAAAAAAAAAAAGAGAGAGAGTATAATTATGTATAATATAAGCTTTCAAATGTCATATTGCTGCTAATCCTCTTATCCGACGACATTTTATTATTATTGCTGCTAAAACCTCTATTAATTAATAATCTTGGACCACGACATTTTATTATTTTATAGTGGTATTCATTATTATTTATTAATAATTATACATTGATAAATATATATTTTAATTGTTTAAATTCTTAAAAAAATATGAATTCAGATAATTTAAGAAAAATAAGATTATAATTTCGAATGTTATAAACACTTGACCAACTAAGTTATCGTAGTACAAACTTGACAAAACCATTGAGATTAACCAGCCATAAACCACCTGTGTTTGTATGAAGTGAAGATGTGTCCGCTCACTAATCCGCAAAACACACCAGGTCCAAAGCTATCGCAGCTGCTATCCAACTCAACATAGGCTCTTCTGATTCTGACGTAGACTCATCATGTTGATGTGGTGTAGGAACAGGACATGTTTTTCTCCACAAATTTCTTCGACGCCATAGAGTCCAGGGTTACCCGTGAACGAGAACAGTTTTGACTTCCAAACTGTGTGCTCCGTGGCACCAATCCTTGTAGATGATTGTGGGAGAAGTTGATGGTGGAGAGAAACAAGAGTTTCCGAGTCCTCGAGGAATTTCACCTGAAAAGTTATTTCGTGATAGGTCTAATGTCTCAGAGCTTTGTAATATTTGCCAATGATGGTGGGATATTGCTGTGACAACCTGTCACGCGAATCCCACTAGCCTCACTGCTAGCTGCCCCAACAGACCGTCCGTGGACTCTGCTAGCCTCACTGCTAGCCGCCCCAACGGACTCAAAGCTGGCAGCTTGTCCTGTGGGAAGGTTGTTAAAAGGTGAGGACCAGAGTTCAAGGAACGTCTGGCGCACCAATAACCTACTGGTGGATTTGGATGAATAGTTCCATTCCACGGTAAGGGATTAGGATTGATGCCCTACAGGGCCAGCTTGGGATCCGTTGGGGCGGCTAGCGGTGGGCTAGTGGGGTCCGCGGGACGGGTTGTCACAATTGCCTGTGAATGCATTGCCTGACAAGTTGAGAAGACGCAACTCGCTCAAGAGACCAATAGATCCAGGGATATGTCGAGAGAGCCTGTTTCCAGAAAAATCAATAGCTTTGAAGGCTTTAAAGATTTGAACAAAATCCATGTCTAGTCCTTTATACACCAACTCAATTGAATCTTTGTGATTATTTTTCGACCCTGGTATACTCATATCCCCCATGTAGTTCGACCCTGGTATACTTATATTTCTTTTATAAATCGAGTGTGCGGATATCTCGACTCCACACCGATAACATTTCAGTCCAGTTGGCAAAATAGTCTTGTGGTAATGTTTCAACGAAGTTGTTGTTGGATATGTCCATGATCCTCAGGCTTGGAAACCCTAAATACGCAGAGGGGTTATAGACTGGACCATAGAATGTATTTGACTGGAGCACAAGAACGGTTAGGTGTTGTAGATATCCCAACCAAAATGGAAACGTGTCTTTGATCGTGTTTCCTCTCACGTTTAGAAATTCCATCAATCCGATTTGAAAATAAAAATAAAATAGAGTATAATTATGTATAATATATGCTTTCAAATTTCATATTGCTGCTACATATACAGTAAAACCTCTATTAATTAATAATGTTGGAACCACAACATTTTATTATTTTATAGTGATATTTATTATTATCTATTAATAATTATAAATTGATAAATATATATTTTAATTGTTTAAATTATTAAAAATATGAATTAAGATAATTTAAGAAACGTAAGATTAGAATTTTGAATGTTATAAATTTTCTGGTTTTAGAATTGAGTTTGTAATATTTAGAAAATATTATTGACAATAAATTACAAATTAAAATACTATAAACAAATTCACCTGTACACATGATACATATAAATTCAAATTTATGAATAATCAAATCAATTTTCATATTTTAATAACTTCTAAAACTATCAAGATAAAAATGATGCATATTTAGAAATTGTAAACTTTTTTGGGTTTTTTAAAATTGTTTATTCTATATTTGCCACTCTTATTTTGCAAGACATGAGATCTCTCTTCCAATATTCTAGCTGTCCATGTGAGTATGTTGCACCACCCGTAGTATTCAAGGCAATCGAGGCAGTCAATTGTGTAATCCTCTGAAAAAATGACAAAAAACTAAAATAATACTTAAAATATTAAATCTTAACAAAATGAATGGAGGTAATTCATATATAACCTTCTTAAGCCTGAGGTACCGTTGCATCAAAGCTTTTAAGATTTAAAAGGTTACACAACAAGAATACAATGTTCTGAGATGTTACCACACGATATTGCTAAAATGCCATGTGATTACACTTAGTCAATTTTTTTTCCTTCTTTTGCTATATAGATTGAATGCTGACAGGATTATATGTCTACTTTTTTTCAAGAAATTAGTGTTAAATTTAATAGTGTATCTCTATTATATTATTTAAACAACCCTATAAACAAATAACCTTACTACATGTAAGATATTACACAAAATGTCACTGTATTTTAATACAAAATATAATAACATAATTTTAATATTAAGTTGTTTTAATCATAAAATAATTATCCTAAAAATATCAACTATTAATTTATTAGATTACAAGAAATAATTAATAAAATAATTTTGGAATGATTTAATAAAGTACTAAAAAATAATTTCGGAATTATTTAATAAAATAACAAAAAATAATTTCGAAATTATGTAATAATATAATTAAACAGATTCTATTTCTTATTTCAGAAATCTTAGTAAACAATAACAAACTATTTAGAAAATTTATAAAACTTAAACTTATTTATAAAACTAAGATTAAATACTTACATATCTAAATCATTTAATATTAACAAATTTATATTAAAATTAAGATACAACATTGTTTCTATTTTAAAAAATATATATATACTTATTTAAGCTATGTTCTTAAAAATTTAACCAGTTCTGATGTGACATATTACGATAATGCTATTATATTTTAATTATTCTAATAAACAAAAAAAAAGTTTAGATTTGTTTACAAAATAATAAAACTCTATTTATTGTTTCATAAATCTTAGGAAATAATAACAGACTATTTAATTGGCTAAAAATTAATTGTTTATACACAATATTCATTATATAAATAATACCAAGTGTATAATGTTGGTAATATACATAACCTAATTGTAATTTTCACCTATAAAAAAATATATAACATGTTATACCAATAACTTCAATTTGTAAATTTGGTATATTAAGATCTCTAAACATGATCACATTAATTTGTAATACCAAATCACGGGTCAATACATGTTTGTTGGGTGTTTTTTAGCTTTACTGAATATATAATTAACAAATTTGATATTGCACCAAACCAAAATAGTAGTACCAACTACGGGTCGAAAACAGCATATGGCCTTAAGCAAAATAAAATATATGATTTTATAAAATATATAGAATTAATCATTTTCTACTATTATTTTGTAACAAACAAATTTAAATTTACATAAATATTTCCTCACGCTGGTAACATTATTCTACAAAATATTAACGTGTATTTATGAATCAGGTAATAAAACGGGTAATGAGACGGGTAACGGACGCTCAAAAATATAAATTAATATCCGATACTCGATCATTATTCACGAATAATATAATTATTATATATTTCACTCGACCCTAAAGCTGCGGATACCTTTTTCGGGACGGATAAAAACGGGTCGAATACGGGTATCGATAGTAGTTTTCAGGCCTACCTATTAGTAGTTTAATATGAGTCAAAACTCACAATTTAGTACTATATTATATAATATGTAAATGAATAATACAACATAAATATATTATTAACAAATAACAAAAAAAAAAGAGTTTTCCCGCGCTACCAGCGCAGGTCATTAACTAGTTTGTTTTTTAAACAATATTTGGGTTCACCTCCTGTTCAATCACCTTCTTATAAAATAAAGAAATAAAATCTGTATGCATTATTGTAAAATTAAAAACTTAAATTCGTTCTTTAATAAACCCAAACCGATATATAATTTCGTTCTAATTGTAAAACCTAAACCCTAACCACCTTATTTGTAAACCCAAACCAACATATAATTTCATTCTAATTGTAAAATCTAAACTCTAACCACTTTATTTGTAAACTCAAACTGACATATAATTTCACTTTAGTTGTAAAATCCAAACCCTAACCATCTTATTTGTAAACCCAAACCAAAATATAATTTCGTTCTAATTGTAAAATCTAAACCCTAACCACCTCATTTGTAAACTCAAACCGACATATAATTTCGTTTTAATTGTAAAATCTAAACCCGCGGCCACTTCATTTGTAAATCCAAACCGACATATAATTTCGCCTTAATTGTAAAATCTAAACTCTAATCACCTTATTTGTAAACCCAAACCGACGTATAATTTTGTTCTAATTTTAAAAATCTAAATCAAGCCAATATTTATATAATTGTAATAGGTAATCGTATTACAACACAAGGGGTCGCTTACAAATGTGAAACTTGTATGGATTACAAGCATAAAACCGAATGTGACAGATATATAATGAATTCCTTTGCCCATGAGTTGCATTCTCAAACTCCTTACGTTAGGTAGGCATTTCGAATTATATAGTCATACACTTAGCCTTATAGTAATTAGCCTCCATAAGTAAATACAAGAGCTGGTCTTCTAAATAGTTTACATTTCCACTGCCACTCAAATTTAGTCAAATTTAGTCCTTTGCTTTTCAAAACTCCAAGAGAGCTGTAACCAAACAGAGCCAGCAAATACGACCACCAGGTGATGATGAAGAAAGAGATCCGATATAACTCCGGAGCTTCTTACGCTTGAATTCATCAAAAATGAACATTTTCATAGTCGTCTTTGCCTTTTGCTTGTTACAATATTGTTTGTTTGCCTAAACTCTAAAAAAATGAACGCCATTAAAATTGAGAATTCTCGTTAAGTTCGTCAAACGAAAATAAATTCTTTATACAATTTACTCAAACAGATTCCTACGATAACGTGTATAGCACGCTGCAACAATAACTCTCATGTGAAAAATACTCTTGTGGCCGATCAAAAATTCCCACAAAGATTTGGCTTTATAAAGTCACTGGTGAAGATTGTTCCACCAAAGTTCTCACAAATTATACTAGATCATATGTAAATGATTTATTTCTCAAACCTTCTGTTGCACAAACGTTTTTCCAAATCTATTATCTGTTGTTTCATTCCAGAATTAGAGACCCTACATCCGTTCTGTTCCTCCTAATTCCCACAAAATACTCAATCATAATATATATGCATTGAATAAACTACAATGAAGATTTTAAGACTTAATTTATAACTGAGAAACATAAGCAACCAACATGGACCATGTTACACAAAATGATAGAGAACATTCGATCTGAGGCAAAAGAGAACAACACTTGGCGAACTTTTGTTCAAGATTGATAGCACAAACATATACAATCCCATGAACCATAAACATAAAATGGTAAGAACATTACAACTTATAACACCAACAAATATTTATTGGAAATAGAAAATTACAAAGAAGAAACACTCGAGGAACTAGCTTAGAGTAAAATATCAATTTAGAGAAGCATCGTATAAAACCCCTTGTGTTTTAATACGATTACCCATGTTCTCTAAACGCGGCTCTTTACGGACGACTGTTATGACTTATGTGTTTGGATGATTGTTATAGGGGTTGTTTGGATAATTTTGAGAGCCTTATGTATTTGGAAGCCTGAAACTAAATTCAGTTTGTTTTTTTTTTTTTTTTTTTGAATTTAATGTTAAATTATATTCAAAACAAAAATAACTGTTTTAAACGTTTGCTATGAAAACTGTAGATTTGGAAAAATTGAGATGAAAGCAAAAACTAAGACTGAGATCGGGCTAAGAGCCACCTTTGGTAGCCTTCTGCATAGCGATAGTCCCCCAAACGTTGAATCATGGTGAGCTGATCCTTTACCTGCTTATCCACCCAACCGATAAGAGTGTCAGCAGAATGAGATGGCTCACCATGCTGCCTACCATTCCGCTCACGCCAGACAGTATGAAGCACAGCCTGGAACACATAACAGACAAGAAATCTATCGACCTGTTCACCATGCGATCCGGATACATAAGCCACTACCTCTGTCCAATCAGTGGTATACCGTGTGTGGAATAAACCTTTAGCAAGAACAGCCCAAATTGGGGAAACATAATCGCAGGTGAAGAACAAATGAACACGCGTCTCTAAATGCTGGTTGCAACACCTTATTGTTTTTCTTTGTCTATGATCTATAAACTCAAAATTAGGTTTTGTTGGTGTTCTGTTTCGAGATCAATTTAACACGTACTACAACAGCATTTGCAGAAAAGTAACTAAGAAAGTTTGATAGGTCCATTCATCTATATGTGTATTGATGCTATAAGCAAATAAGAAAGTTTCATGAATTACAAGAAAACCTAAATCAACCCTTACGTATTTGTTTGTGTCTCCTTCTGTCTTCTGCTCAAATTGTCTTTTCGTTTGTACGTTTCTATAGCTGTCCACAAAAGTAATCTATTCATCATTTTCCAGTGGAAGACTTGCCAAGTCAAGCTCCTTAAGGAGGATGTCCTTATATAAAGATGTAAGTGCATCAGAGCTCTGAAGATGACAGGAGCTTGCGAA
Organism: Camelina hispida; assembly: GCA_023657505.1. Lineage (NCBI taxonomy): Eukaryota > Viridiplantae > Streptophyta > Magnoliopsida > Brassicales > Brassicaceae > Camelina > Camelina hispida. Next base: position 17,633,993 of record CP094633.1, on the reverse strand, counting down.
GTGTTTCAGAGTGCTGTTATGCTGACGTGGCGTGTGAGCTGACGTGGAAAAAGATTATGGACGCCGTGATAAGAAGCGTGAGAAGAAAGAAAGAAGAAGATCAAGATATACACGAGAAGATTGAGAGTATATTTGATCGAGAGGATTAGGGAGTATATTTCTTAGGATAAGGAATATTTCCTTTTAGTTAGGAATTCACAAAGATCTAGGTTAGAGATCATTTGTGAAGGGTTTAAAAGGACGAGGGCTGGCCGCAAAAAGAGTCAGCACTCGAGAGATAAGAGAGAGAGATTTGTAAACCTTCTAGCAAAACAAAAAGAGCTTTGAAGGTGAGTGTGTTACTCTTCTAGATCTACACAGGGTGTTGTGTTAGATAGACAAGAGAGTAGGCTTAGATTCATAACTTGTAAAAAGAAGTTTTATAAGTTTGAATAAAAGCGTTTACTTGGCGCGTTTCCAAGTATTTTAGTGATTGTCATTCTCTATACCTTTACAATTGGTATCAGAGCAAGCACCTGATAAAAAGTTCTGATATCCTTTTTCAACAGGTGAGATCTTGCGGCAAGGGTATGGAGAAATCACTGGATCTGGTTGCGGTTCAATCACCATTGAAACTCGATCCTGAGTGCTTTGGTTTTTGGAAAGTGTCAATCAAGCAGGCCATCTCAAGCATCGACATGGAAGCGTGGTTTGCTGTGGAAAATGGTTGGTCTCATCCGACAGAAACAAATGAGAAGGGAGACTTGGTACCTAAGCACAGGAAGAAATGGACAACCGAAGAAAAAGCGGAATCCAAACATAACTCACAGGCTCTGTCAGTTATCTTCAAATCGCTGCCTAGGGACATTTTCAACCAAGTTCAAGGATGTGAAACTGCCAAGGAAGCATGGGACATTCTGGTAGTTACGTTCGAAGGCACAAGTAGGGTCAAACGCACAAGGCTGGACAATCTTGCTTCAGATTTTGAGAACTTGCACATGACAGAAACTGAGTCAGTTGCAGATTACAGCAGTCGTCTGAGTGGTATCGCACAAGAAGCTATAGTTCTGGGCAAACGTTACAAGGATAAGAAGCTGGTGAAGAAATTCCTCAGGAGTTTGCCAGATAAGTTTCAACCACACAGATCTGCTATTGATGTGTCACTGAATTCTTATGAGCTCAAGTACAATCAAGTGGTTGGGATGATGCAGGCATTTGAGATACAGCTGAAGAAGAAAGAGAAGATAAATGAGAAATCATTTGCTCTTAAAGCCATTCAGGAGCAGAAGACTGCAGAGTCCCAGGAAATTGCAGATGAAGAAAAGGTGGGCTTGCTGGTTAGAAAATACTTTCGCAAGATGGAAAGAGGTCAACAGAAGGGAACATCATCAGTTCTGAAATCTGATACTGATAAGGAGATCAGGAAAGGTGACAAGCAAGAACGACAGTGTGCTGAATGTGAGGGTTTTGGGCATTACAAGTCTGAATGTCCAAACAACAAACGGAAAAATTCGTTGCAATGCTATGGATGTAAGGGCTACGGTCATACCAAGTTTGATTGTCCGTCACGTGAAAACAAGCAAAAATCCTACATCACTTGGAGCGAGAGTGACTCGGATGAAGAGGTCAGCAAAGGAGAAGTTCTCAACAGATTCCTTGCACTGCTGGGTGTCATTGAGGAAGATGAAGAAGATGATGTGGTGCTGGAAATCAAGGATGAAAATGAAAAAGTAAATTCTGATTCAGATGAAGAAGGGGCAGATTTGTCAGTAGAAGATCAGATAGAGCTTCTCATCAAGACGATGGTTCAGAAGACACAAGACACCACACAGCTGACGGCGGAGATAGATGCTTTGCAACTTCAGTGAAGAGAAGGCACAGACTCTGCGGCTTGAGAAGCAGTTAGATGAACAGCTGAAGAATATCAGGATGCTGAATAAAGGAACCAAAGATCTGGATACACTTCTCAGTTCTGGAAGGTCCAGCAACCTAAAATGGGGTCTGGGCTATCAAGGAACCAACACCAATCAAGCCACTCAATTCGTTAAAGGAGTGGAGTCTAAATCCGAGCTGAAGGAGAGGAAGTTGTCTCAAACAACTAGAACGTGTGATCAGGTTCCTGTGAATCCAAATTTGAGAAACCCAAGGATGGTGGTTTTCTCTGAGATAAACACTAGACCGCCATATGATATTAGTAGGTTGAGGGAGTCAATTCAGAGATCTGTTCAGCGTAGCAGAAGAAGAGGATGTTGGTACTGTGGGCATCTATCTCACTACAAAGCCCAATATTATCAGTATCAGAATCGTGTGTCTAACCGTAGGCAACTTGGTGAGTTCTACCCAGCTGTAAGAAGAAGCACACAGGGGTATGTCAGGAAAGATGATCTCTACTGCCATGTGGCCTTCACAGCGGAAAAAACAGAGATTGATCAAGCCAAGTGGTATTTTGACAGTGGATGTTCTAGACATATGACTGGTGCTCGTGATAATCTATCACATCTAGAAGGTGTTGCTGGAGGAAGAGTTACCTTTGGTGATGGTGGAAAGGGCACAATCCGAGGGAAAGCCACAACTGGTGGAGACTCTCAACCACGTCTTAAGGATGTCTTCTTGGTGGAAGGGTTGAAGGCAAATCTGATAAGTATCAGCCAGCTGTGTGATGAAGGTCTGGACGTCACATTCACCAAGAAAGGGTGCAAGGCTGTGGATCAACAAGGGTCAGTACGACTTAGAGGCAGAAGATCTGGTAACAACTGCTACATGTGGAAATCACCAATACACTGCCTTAATACAACTGCTGAGTTAGATACAGAGCTGTGGCACCAGAAGCTTGGACATCTCAACATTCGCACGATGATGAAATTGGCAAATCAAGAGATTGTGCGTGGAATTCCTAAGCTACAAGGTGATTCACATTTTATATGTGGTCCTTGCAACAAAGGCAAGCAAGTCAAGACGTCTCATGGACCTGTGACAGATGTTCGTACTAGCCATGCACTTCAGTTGGTACATATGGATCTAATGGGTCCGATTCAAGTTCAGAGTATTTCTGGGCGTCGGTTCATCTTTGTCATGGTGGATGATTTTACGCGTTACACCTGGGTGCGTTTTCTTCGTGAGAAGGGTGATACTCTTGAATGCTTTCGTATTCTTGCCCTGCAAATTAAAAGTGAAAAATGTTCCATCCAAGCTATTAGGAGTGATCACGGAGGAGAATTTCAGAATGACAAGTTTGATCAATTCTGTGGAAATCAGGGCATTGTTCATCAGTACTCTGCTCCGAGAACCCCTGAGCAAAATGGTGTAGTTGAACGGAAGAACAGGACATTGCAAGAAATGGCAAGAGCTATGTTGCATGGGAATCAAGTGCCACATCGGTTTTGGGATGAAGCTGTTAACACTGCTTGTTACATTATCAATCGTGTGTATGTCCGACCAGGAACCACCAAGACTCCCTATGAGTTATGGAAAGGTAAACCACCAACTGTAAGCTATTTTCATGTGTTTGGCTGCCTATGCTACATTCTGAATGACAAGGATCAGTTGGGCAAGTTTGACTCAAAGAGTGATGAAGGGATCTTTCTTGGCTACTCCGGACACAGCACTGCTTTCCGTGTCTACAACAAACGCACAAGAACAGTTCAGGAAACAGTCAATGTGGTCTTTGATGATACTTCGTTTCAACGGATTGATATGGTGCCTGTTCTTTCTGACAAGGATCTGGTAACTGATGGTGAGAAGACTGAGCAAGCATCTGGGAGTGCTAGTGATCACACCAGCCCTGGCCTGTCTACAGAGGAGCTTCCTCCAACTTCTCAGGTTCATCGGAATCACTCCTCAGATGATGTCATCGGTGCGATTCAGGGGGGAAGAGTCACCAGGGGCAAGCAGATTGACTTTGCTCAGTTGGCTGGAAGGAAACAGAAGCCTGTAATTCCAGACACAGTCTCGCAGGACTCTGAGATAGTTCAGTTTGCCTGTTTTGTTTCTACTATGGAACCTAAGAATCACAAGGAGGCTCTTCGAGATGAGTTCTAGGTTGCTGCAATGCAAGATGAGCTGGAACAATTTGAGCGCAACAGTGTGTGGGAACTCACTAAACGCCAGCTAATGTCAACATAGTGGGAACAAAGTGGATCTTCAAGAATAAGAGTGATGCCAGTGGATGCATTGTAAGAAATAAAGCAAGACTTGTGGCTCAAGGTTACTCTCAAGTCGAAGGAGTTGACTTTGATGAAACCTTTGCTCCGGTGGCAAGGCTGGAATCCATCAGGTTCATGTTTGGCATGTCATGTGCTCTTAAGTTTACACTACATCAGATGGATGTTAAGAGTGCATTTCTAAATGGGATTTTACAAGAAGAAGTGTTTGTAGAACAACCTAAAGGTTTTGAGAATCCACAACATCCTGAGCATGTATATCGCCTGAAGAAAGCACTATATGGTCTCAAGCAGGCTCCAAGAGCATGGTATGAGAGGTTAACTACGTTTCTTCTGGATCAAGGATATGTTCGTGGAAGTGTAGACAAGACACTATTTGTTCTCAACAGCAACAATGCCTTGATGTTTGTTCAGATCTATGTAGACGACATTATTTTTGGTTCTACCTGTCAATCTCTGGTGCAAAGGTTTGTGAAAAACATGTCACAGGAGTTTGAGATGAGTATGGTGGGAGAGCTGAAATACTTTCTAGGTCTGCAAGTGAAACAATCAGCTGATGGGATCTTTGTGTCTCAAAGCACCTATGCCAAAGAATTGGTACAGCGGTTTGGTTTAGGGAAGAGTAAAGAAGCTAAGGTACCTATGGGAGTCAATGACAAGCTTTCAAAAGATGAGGAATGAGAGGATGTGGATGAACGACTATACAGAGGTATGATTGGGAGTTTGCTCTACCTGACAGCTAGTAGGCCTGACATTTGTTTGCCAGTTGGGATTTGCGCACGGTACCAGGCCAAGCCTAAGATGTCGCACTTGCTAGCAGTCAAGAAGATCATCAAGTACGTCAAGGGGACAGTGAACTTTGGGATTTTCTTCACTAAGGATACCAACACCAGTCTGAGCGGGTACTGTGATGCTGATTGGGCCGGTTCTGTTGATGATCGCCGAAGCACAAGTGGAGGGTGCTTCTTTATGGGCAACAATCTAATTTCATGGCACAGCAAGAAGCAGAACAGTGTCTCACTGTCAACCGCTGAAGCAGAATACATTGCCTTGGGCAGCTGTTGTACACAGCTCCTGTGGATGCGTCAAATGTCCTCTGACTATGGTATGGTTTCGACACCCTGTTAGTTCATTGTGATAATTTGAGTGCCATAAACATTTCCAAGAATCCTGTCCAGCATTCTAGAACAAAACACATAGATATTAGACACCACTTTGTTCGTGAACTTGTTGAGGCGAAACTGATTGAGATAGACCATGTGAGCACTGATTTTCAATTGGCTGATTTGTTTACTAAGCCTCTGGATTTCAACAGATTCATAAATCTGAGGAAGTCTATTGGTGTTTGTGAACTCTAACTATTTCTCTGAGTTGTGTTGGTCTAAGGCAGGAACTGGAGCTAGAACAGATCATAGAAATCCTGGAATATATAGAAGATCAATATCTGAAAGAGTGTGGGAAATAGCTGCCTGTCATGCCGGTCTGTCCTTCCTGTTAAACGTTGTCATGATTAAGGAGGTCAAAGAGCTGTGAAGAGACATGTACAGTCATTCGAAGGTTTTAATAACCTAAGAAATGATGAGTTTCAAATCAGTGGCTGACACAATCAAATGATGTCACTGAAGCCCAAAATGCTGAAGCAGTCATCAGAAGGCTGTTTGGAGTAATAAAAAAAAAGAAAAAAAAAAAAAGAAAAAAAAAATATATGTTGTGCTCTTCAAAGAGATGAACTCCAGCTGCCTTAACATGTTGGGATGGACTGATGACTAAAGGCATGCCAGTGTGAAAGACTACCCATATGCAACAGTTTCCTGATCTTCGACAATTCAAAAGGTTGTGATAGTTTCTGGTGAAGGTTCTGAACAAGTGGCTGATACAACAAAGGTGTGGTTAGTGTTCTATCTTCTGCACTGATTTTATTTTTCTTAAAATAAAAAAAAAAAAAAAAAAAAAAAAATTATGCTCATGTGTGTTTAATTCTCGTTCAGGGTCCCTCAGATTCTGTCATTAGTGGCTGTGTATATCTTGTGTTAGGTTCATGAATCTGTTAACCCGGATTGAGAAAGAGGAAGAATGAGTTTTATGAATGGATTAATATTAATTGTGATTGATTGAATTATCAATTGAATGCAGTCAAATGAGGAAATAGAGGCAGTGTACACTAATGTTTAATTAAGTGGTTCCAGGAAAACTTTAGTGTTTTGGGCCGAGTTTGTGCAGCCCATTGAGGACTCACGGAGGTGTATAAAAAGGAGCAGCTAGGGTTTTGGCGTTTTCCTCATCACCTTTGCAACTTCAATCCTGTGTCGATTAATCTTCTGTTCAAAATTCCCTTTCTCCATTCAATCAACGCGCTATCAACGATGAAGTCAATCTTTAGTGGTTTCCACTATGACTCCAGCTCAGATGAGGAGCTTCACACCCCGCCGTCCTCGTTGCCTCCGCTCACTCCACATGCTCCGATTGATCCCGCGACTGCCATGGTGGTTTACCAGCCTCAGGAGGAGTCCGTCGCTGCATCACCGCCTCGGATGGACCAAGTTCCCTCGCTTTCACACAAGAACCAAGAAACCTGCGACTCTTCGTCTTCTCCGCCGAGAGAGGTGACGTCTCGATCTCCAGTCGTCGATCTCACTGGTGATGGTCCTATTCCCACGGTGTCGAATCAGGGAATCTCGTCTCGTCTGCGTAAGAGACAATCAGCTGCGGATACAGATGGTCGTGAATCCAAGCGTCCGTCTCGTCGTAAGGACAAGGGTGTGTCCTCCTCACGTGGTGCATCGTCAAAGGACTTCGACACAAAACGGTTCATATCTGCTGAGGCTGCTCGACGGTATAGTTTCTTCACCTCTCGAACCATTGCTGCTGAGGTTTGCTATACTCAGGGAGTAGGTGTTTCTACTAGGGAGCTGCTTGATCAAGCTGGTCTGTTGAAAACAGTCACCCAAATTGTACCCTATGATTCTGAGGTTGTCTATGAGTTTTGGGCGAATCTTCCTTCAGTTAAGGTTGAAGGGAACTCTGTTGATGTGCTTGTCCGAGACTGGATGTACGAGTTTTCCCCAAGCCGCATCAATGCCTTGTTTGGCCTTCAATCCGTTGATGTTCGTGAGCAAAAGCTACAGACAGCTGCAATCCTGGAGGAGGATCTTGCGCTATTTTTATCTGATGGTCAAGTGAAGACGTGCAAGCAGCTTGTATCAACGGCAATCAAGGACCCAGTGATCAAGGATCTAAATAAGATTTGCTGCAGCAACTGGTCTCCCACAGTGAATACAGGGTACATTTCTGCGAACAGAGCCATGGTGATCTACATGATCATGCACCGTATTCCGTTTGATTTCGGAAGGATGATCTATGAACAGATCATACAGTTGGGTCTGCAAGCTCAGTCAGGGTTTCGTCTGCCCTTTCCAAGCCTTATTCATCAGCTCCTTGCAGCCCAGCGTCCTGTGCCGAGCCTTCAGCAACAAGACGTGAAGAAGGCTAAGGGGAAGAAGACATCATCCGTCCCTGTTGAACCTGCTTCCTCAAAAGGGTCGTCTGCAGAGCGCAAAGCCATCCGGTTGGCAATCAAGATCCTGCAAGATGCCTTGGACGCTGGTAAGTAGTTTCTCACGTTGGTGTTCACTCCAGTTTTCTGATTAAGTTTCTTGGTATTTTTGACTAAACTGTGCCAAACAAGCAGGGGGAGATGAGTCTGATTCAGAGGCCTGAGGGGGAGATTAAGCTATGGGGGAGCAGTTGTTATTATTGCTCACTGTTTTAATCTGTGTTTTGGTTATGGTTCTCTCCTATTTAAAACTTGAAAACTTGAGACTTGTTTTATTTTGGGTCTTTGTTGGTTTTGAACAATTTATTTTTAACAAGTCTGTTTCGGTTAACCGTCTTGTGTTGATTGCTGAAGTACTTTGCTAGTGCGGTTGTGTTTTGTCTTGGCTGTATTATCTGTGCGTTTTCAGGTTTGATGCTGCTGTTGCTTGTATGGCAAGATTCAGTCAAAAAGGGGGAGATTGTAAGTGCATCAGAGCTCTGAAGATGACAGGAGCTTGCGAAGTGTCTCAGAGTGCTGTTATGCTGACGTGGCGTGTGAGCTGACGTGGAAAAAGATTATGGACGCCGTGATAAGAAGCGTGAGAAGAAAGGAAGAAGAAGATCAAGATATACACGAGAAGATTGAGAGTATATTTGATCGAGAGGATTAGGGAGTATATTTCTTAGGATAAGGAATATTTCCTTTTAGTTAGGGATTCACAAAGATCTAGGTTAGAGATCATTTGTGAAGGGTTTAAAAGGACGAGGGCTGGCCGCAAAAAGAGTCAGCACTCGAGAGATAAGAGAGAGAGATTTGTAAACCTTCTAGCAAAACAAAAAGAGCTTTGAAGGTGAGTGTGTTACTCTTCTAGATCTACACAGGGTGTTGTGTTAGATAGACAAGAGAGTAGGCTTAGATTCATAACTTGTAAAAAGAAGTTTTATAAGTTTGAATAAAAGCGTTTACTTGGCGCGTTTCCAAGTATTTTAGTGATTGTCATTCTCTATACCTTTACAAAAGAGAAGTGCATAAGCAAGACATGTGTATCACATACAAGTTTAACAAACAAATCGTCTTTTCCAAAAATTATGATCATGAGTCGAAGCCAATCTTATTGTTTTAATGGTATTATTTCTATCTATTTCTTCTTTTTCCTTCTTCCCTTACCAAACACATTTGCTTCTCACACACACAGTCCTTGTGCCTCCGCGACCAAAGAGATGCTCTTTTTGAGCTACAGAAAGAGTTCCATGTACCAACAACTTCATGGAACAAGAGCGTTGACTGCTGTTCTTGGGATGGTGTCACGTGTGATGCTATGTTGGGAGAGGTGATATCAAATTGTACTCTCCCGAAATGGCTGCGTATTCTCAATTTGTACTCCGTCAAGTGTTTGTTATTTTTAGTTTTCTATTTTATGGTTTTTAATCAAAAGTTGTTGAGCATTAGTATGGAACTATGGACTGGTAACTCCTTTTTTAACTCCAAAATAGCATCTCTTTGGCCACGGCGGCACAAGAAAATGAGGCTTGAAGCTTTTATAGTAATCATTTCATCTCCAAGCCAATTGCATTTACTTTCATAAGCAATACAGATTCTAGCAAATTTTAACGAAAAGATGTTTCTTATTTCCTACCTATGAGCTCGACAAAACTTGGAATGGAAACTCTGACCAAAAATCTCAAGGCAGGGGAATCTCTTAGCTCCGTGCAGCTCTCTTTTGGCCACGAGCTTTGCTGCTTGTTGCCTTCTTTGAGGCTACTTCCTCGCCCTGCTCATTGTCACTTCGTCCACTGTCGTCAAAGCTTTCAGTTCTGTCTGTCGACTCTTCCTCCTCACCTGCCTTCCCTGAATCTTCTTTGTCCCTTAGCGCTCTCAGTTTTGCCTTCTTTGCATTCAGCACAGAAAGGAACTGCATTGTCAAAAAAATAAAGGAGTAATATCAAATACTAAACATGACATTATCCTTTCACAAAGACTACTCATCACTAAAAATAAAGCAATTAAGAGATCACAAAAGCCAACGATTCTAATCTAAACAAGAAGACGGTGACAGATATTAGATAATGTACATGCCTTTGCATAAGTTGCATCCTCAAACTCTGTTTTTTCTTTGCAGAGTCTGTCACCTTGCGTGATACATCTCTCAGCTTCACTTTTCATCTTCCCAAAAGATCTCGTCTTGTTCACAACTTCTTCCTATAAAGTATAATCATAAGAACTAAGATCACCATCACATTCATTGGCAAAAACAGAATACGAAAAAATCCTTAGCTATTTCATCCTCAAACATAACAAGAAATCCTCAAAAGTGTTAAGAAGAGTCATACACTTAGTCTTATATTAGCCTCCATAAGAAAATCCAAGACCCCAACAGTGATCTTCTGGTTATCATGTGATGGTTTACACTTCCACCTCCACTCAAGTTTAGTCCCTTCTTTCTCAAACGTCCAAGAGAGCTTTAACCAAAACACACAACATCCAAAATCCTCAGACTTACTCAAACATTTAACAAACCATTTCTTCACCAAACCAAAAAGATCCAATACTAACTTGGTTCTAATCAAAAGAAAGTAACGTTTTCATGAACTGACCCGTTTAGATCCCTCAAGAGCATCAGAGAAACCATAGACAGAATCAGGCTGTTGAAACCCTAAGTACTGCTCCGCGAGCTCCAAATACTCCGATACAGGTTGGTCCCATTGCACCGCTCGCTCCGCAACCTCCTCCTCCGTTGCTTCATTTCCGATTAAAACCCGGAAAAAAAAACGTCAAATCCGAGAAAAGTTTAGTGACAGTATGAATTTAGGGGTTTTTTATATTACCATTGCAAATCCAGGAAGAGGAGCCATCGGTGACGGAGATATCAAAACGAGAATGATACCAAGTGCCTTTGATGAAAATTGGATCGGCGCCGGAGATTTCAAGGCGGAGACATGTGTGTTTCGTTCTCTCCGATTCAACCATTGCTTCAAAGTTCAAAGTCGCCTACGACGATTTCGGGAGTCAACTCTGATGGTAATGTAAAATTTGTTTTGTTTCGCTTACGTGGATGCTGAGTCAGCTTCTGTATTAAATTTTTTACATTTTAGTTACTACCATTCAGTTTTCAATTTATTTTCGTTTACTTTGAAGCTTGGCAAAACTATCATAAAATTGAAGAATATCTAATTTCAGTTTTGCAAATTTTTGTGTTTGATATTTGTTCTTTCCTATCATCCTCACTTAAAGTGTAATGTTTTACTTTTGTATTTAATAACCTTGTTTGTTATTTAACTAGCTAAAGCAAATTTTATTTATCTATTGACAAAATTGTTTATAAAATAAAATGCGAGAAAAATACTTTTTAGAGACACAATAAATTTCTATTTTGTAGAAAATTGACCAATTCATTTGTTAATGAAAATTCAATAACCTAACTAATTCAAGGACGACATTGTTTTTACGATGAGATTAAGTAAGTAGACACTGCCAAATTACAAAGTAATATCACCTATTCAAGTTTGAATCTTCTTTTATTCTCATTATCAATCGCGACACATTATCATAAATATCTTAAATTGTTAGATAAATTAGAGTTTAGGATCTATTTTAGCATAAGATGTTTGAGTTTATATCCGTTTGAGCTATAATATGTTTTAACAAAAGATGTTGTACTCATCATGTACTAGTACAACAATTTTCCACTATATTAGCCATTTGTGTGAATTTACTATTATGATATCAATTATAGTTTTTTTGGTCAAGTTTGATGTACAACTTTCCAAATTTGAATATAAACAAAACTCATCATAATTGAAGAATATCTGAATTAGTTTTGCAAATTTTTGTATTTGATATTATCCCTTTCCTAACATCCTCACTTGTTTGTCAAAAAAAAAAAAAAAAAAAACATCCTCACTTATAAAATTAAGATAGATGGAAAAAACTAAAACAAGAGAAATTTTGTGAGATAGCACTTTTATATTTAATAACCTTTTTGTTATTTAATAAGGCAAAGCATTTCATTTATCTAATAAAAAGTATTTTATAGAAAAAGTTGGATAAAAATATTTTTTAATGTACGCAGATTATCATCATCCGAAAATACGGTTCCATTTTTGTGATGCGTTAAGCAAAAGTTGTAAATTTCAAAAAAAAAATGAACAATTCAATTATTAACGAAAACGATAGGATATATGCGACTTAAACAACTAAGATTTATGCGCTTAACCAAAGAACAAGAAACGTTTTTTCTACTTATAAACAATTTTGCGTTAATATATAAATGTAACAAGTACAACATATGATATTTTGAATCATATAATTTTGAAAGTATATTGGAATATAGGCATACACATACACATAGTCATAATGAGAATGGCTCAATATGAGTAATGTTTGTCAGTTGTCACTAGACTTCTTCGGCCACCACAACTTCGTTTGCCACACAAGAAATGTTATTTTTGTCAACATTGACTCAATGAATTATTTTGTGTTTTACCACGTATTAATGATGACACAAAATCTTATTTACAGTTATTTTGGTTTGTAAAATATTTGACAATAAAATTTATGTTTTAATAGACATGACTAGTGCTTTTTTTTTTTTTTTTTTGACAAAAAACATGACTGCTAATATCAACACTATGGTAGTATTTTTCATTTGTCCTCGGAACTGTTTGTAATGGACTAATTGTGGTCATATTTTAACATCAAAACGTACACCGAATCCGTAAGACCGAATTATTTTTTAAAATCACCTAAGCTACAACTGCGACGTCTATATACATCTCCCAAAAATATAAAATATCATATAATTATGAAATTATTTATTGTTTTTCTGTAACCATCTTTAGAGAATTATTATTATTATTATTATTATTATTATTATTATTATTATTATTATTATTATTATGGTTTAGCTTACAGACAAATGGGACCGACCCACTTATTTGTTGGATAGTCTTTCTTTTACTCCACTCAGCGCATAACCTCTATCACACACAGCTCAATCATCCCACGTCTTCTTTTTCAAGTTCCCTATCTCACCCTTAAACCTATCACTGATTCGATTTTGACCCTTACTTGTAACAAGGGCATGTCAGGGATACAAACAATAATGAGATGCTTATCTTAAAATTTAAATATTAAACAAGGGTGGTGCAATGTGTTTTTCAATAAGAGTTTAGGTGTGGGATAATCTAAATCAATGAGCAATTAATAAGATTGGATGCAATGCCAATAAGGATGTTATGTCTTTTCTATAATCACTTTACCTTATTTTTGTTTAATTTATGGATTCCTTGCCAAGTCCACAAAATCACGTTTTTTATATAATATCATTTGTGTTAAAATGTGTTTTTTTACTTTAATGGTTAAATAAATGATGCTTCCGTTGAACCATGCTGTAATTATGTGTTTTGGTATGACTGAAGATAGTAGTAGATACAATTTTAATATTTTAAAACTTGCTAAGTAATCAACCAATGGCAGTGATGAATTTTGTATGGGTGTAAGTAAACAAAATATAACAGATGTACTTTTGACTACTTGCACAAAAATACTATAGTTTGTAGCCAAAATTATAAATTGGACTTTGGAAATAATGGTCTGATATCTTGTCTCTTTGTGCGGTCATAATGATTGTCTGATTATATTCAATTGTAGTTCACAATTCACAGATATATAAAAGGAAATTTGCATAATTGCCGGAAAAAACTTGTCCCACACTAGCTGAAAGCTATTAAAATATTAGGAACCAAATCTTTGTAGTTTAGTGATTTTGTTATTGCTAATGTTGGTGAAGACTCGAAAAGATTATGAATCGATTTTACATGAACACATGTTTAACCTCTCAAGCTCAAATGAGTTTACGTGGTCTAGTGACTTTATTTTCATCTTACACTACAAACTTTGGTCACAAGTCTTTGATAAGGTTAACCGGATTGAATGTAATTTATTATGAATTGAACTCAAAGATTTTAGAATTTGTAATTGATTAAAAACCTAACTTATCATAATCTTAGTGGTTAAAAATTTTACAATGAATTCGAGGAGCTCAAAAGAAAACATACGATTTAAATCATTGTTTGTAACGCTTTCAATAGTAAAAACAACCAGTTTTTCTTTATTTACATACTTTGACGTTTGTCAATTCCCCAATACTAAAGTAGGTGAAAATGAACTGAAACGTTATTATTGGAGTTTGCTAATCAAAATAGTGCAACAATCATTGAAAAGATGCTAGACATGAACAAGTATGCTATTTCTTGTTTTTATCAACCAATCGAACATATAATTGATGTAAATAAATAAACAAAAGTAGCAAGTCTATAAAAATTTAAAGCCAAAAGAAAGTATATAAAAGTTAATCTCGAGTAAACCTAAATACCTAATTAACAAAATATTAATTAGCGTGGAACACTAATAAGAAACGGAGTCTAGTAACGGCGTTAGCACCGACGAGGAAGGAGATGGTATAAAACACACACGCCAACATAAATGGTAATAGTATCATCATTCTCATCACAACACAACACGCAGAAGAGAGAGAGAACAAGGAAACAAAAAAATAGGGAAGCGGTTACAATTTCTCTCGTCTATCACAAGAACAATGGGTAAGCAAATTTTAATCCCTACTTCGATATCATCTATGTTTGATCGTTTCTTGTTGCAGCTTCGAAATTTGGTTTGTGATTATAGAGTTTTCTTGATTGCGATTGATGACCATAGTAGTTCCTAATTCGTAGAGTAGTTGAGAATTTTTGAGCTGCATGTTCATTTTTGTTTGAATGCAAGAAGTATCGGTTGTTAAACAACTGAAATTTTGGAGTTTCTTATTTGTTAAAATTTGTTTATCAAGTTCTTTGTTTTGCTTGATTAAAAATTTAGTTTTGTCATTACGGAAATATTAACTTAGAAAAGTCTAAAAGTTTTATGTTGGCCCAAAACCATGATGATTTATGCGTTTAACAAAGTGTCTTTTCTTTGTTGATTCTTGACTATGCAAAAAAAAAAGATTTTTTATTTTGGGTTTGTCTAATGCAAAAAGATTTGGCCGTGTGTACAGTTTAATTTATCTTTTTAGAGAAATTGATACTTGATTATTGTTCTTATTATTATATATATAGGTACGTTTGATATGCTTAGAATACTATATTACTTTCCTTTAAACAACAAGCTGTATTCTTCTTTGATGTCCCTACATTTGGTTAGCGCCTAATGCTTTTAGGAGAATAATTTATATGGTTAGTTGAATTCTTGGTCATCGTTTGTAACTAAGTATACTTTAGTTATTATACTAATAAGGAACCTGAGTTGTATTGTCTGTGATTTATATAAGGAGGCATAGTATACTATCGTTTTTGTTGTGATAGACCAAATATACCATAATATTGACTTGTGTCGTAAACGCGCTTGCGAAGTAAGTTTGTGTTGGTTTCACGTAGGTTTTGTGTAATATGATTATCTTTCTTTACTTATATAGTTGACTTGTGTTGTGGCAGATATCTGTATGGACAAGGAACCAGATGGTGTGGTGGTCTATGCAAATGGTGATTCTTGTAATCCAAACCAAGAAAATGTTTCTGAGCCTATCTTAGATTCAGTATCACGCGATGATGCTAATGTACATACAGAGCTTCGATATACAGAAGAGAACATCGAAGCGAACGAGTATGATGTTAAAGAGTGTACTAGTGAGATCCCCGTTGGTAAGCCAACAGGAGATGATTTTGAGTCCAAGGATGTCACTAAGTCACTTTTACCTGCTAAGCATGCTTCCAAGTCAGTTCGTGGGAGTAACAAAACTAGGAACACCGTTCCACAGCCGTTTTCTTTAGAGACTGAGAAGCGTGCTTCATCTACACGTTCGTTTACGAGTGAATCTCTCGAATCAGCTGGGTTAAAAAAGTTTCCGGATGGGCATAGTAAAGTAAGAAATCAGGCCACAAAGGTTAGAGTTTATGCTATAATAACATATTGTACTCTCTTAAATGTATTTGATTTTTCTAAGCGTACGTAAGGCCTAAGTATCTATTTACAACTGTAGGTAACTAGGAAACCATTGCAGCCAAAAAACAAGAAGCTTTCAGATGAGGAAGATTCTTGCTCTGTTGCTTCATAGTATGTTTCTTTCTTTTTAACTTACATTTTTCTACTCATTTCTCTCCAGAATATGTGATAGTATCAAGTCTTGACTTCTGTTGACAGCGCTACGTCGGGTGCAAAGTCTGCTAAATCAAGAGCTGTTGTCACCGCAGCTCCTTCGTTTCGATCCACTGAGCGGGCAGAGAAGCGGAAGGAGGTGACATTTATTTTTGTTTATTAATTAGTTACTTCTATACCCTTTCCTCCACTCTTAGGAGCTTTTTGATACATTGTGTATTGACTTTTAATTGGTTTTATGTTCTTAAGTTCTATACAAAACTGGAGGAGAAACACCAAGCCATGGAGGCCGAGAAAACGCAAAGTGAAGCAAGGAACAAGGTAAATACATTTATGCTAGAGCTTTACAAATTCCTTTATCACATATGTTGAATGTTTCTCACATATCCTCTTCCTCTCTTTGTATGCTTGGAACTCGAAATCTGAAGGAAGAAACCGAAGCAGCCTTAAGGAAGTTAAGAAAAAGTTTGAGGTTCAAAGCAAACCCAATGCCAAACTTTTATCACGAAGGGCCTCCTCCAAAGGTTGAACTTAAGAAGGTAACACACAAGGTTGTCTACAATTTCACTACAACATTCACATAAAGAGAAATTACCCCTAAACTTTAAAAACCATTTCTAGTGTAAATCTTGCATTATGTTTATACCTAAAACGGTGTACATACACAGCCTCCCCCAACTCGAGCAAAGTCGCCAAAACTAGGACGGAGGAACACAAAAGAAGGGAACAGAGCAAAAGGAGCATCAAGGCGGCATGAAACTCTAAAGACTCTAGCGATCTCTAAAGAAGACCATGATGATGAGACCTCACATTTGGAATCGGAGACCGCTTTTGCTTGCTAAAGAGTCTTTTTTGGTCACAACGAACATGAGAGTTATGTTTCCGTTGTGAGAATGTGTGGGATGCTTATGTTTTTTAACTTATGATTTGAAGTGTAAATGTGTGTAATTTAAAAGTTGTTTATGCCGTGTTTATGAATGTGTGTACACTTAGAAATAAGAATCTTACTGTTGTGCTTTTGCTTGTTTTTTAAGTTATAACGAATCTTTTGTTCATAATAATTTTTAGACTCGACGAAGCCTATATATCACGGTATTACCTAGCATGGGTCGTTAACTCGTTACTCGTGATGAGAAGACCATAATAAATCAAGAGTCTTGCATAAACTTTTAAGGGCCATAGGCGATTGAAAAAACAATTGTGGCTCTTTTCACTATCTATTTTTTTTTTTTTTACCACAGTTAAGAAATAAACAGGACTAATCATGATGAAAGTACTCAAATACAATGTACTTAAACCTTTCTTTGACAGGAAAAGAAAAATGTCCAAACCTTTAGAATAAATGTTGGGACCCTGACTTTGTGAATAGAATAATATATGGGGTCGAAGACCATTGCCTTTATTTATACAAAGATTTTGTCACGGCTCTAATCATAATAATAACATTATACTATTATTTTCAAAGAAAGTAGGTTGTTTGATCAAAGCTGTCATTATTGGTGAGAAGTTGGTGGATCAAATGAACTGGTTATTCCTTAATCAATTCATTAGTTGTTTGATTATGTTATCAATATGTTGCAAGTTGCAACTTGCTCCATCTTTCCAAAAGTATATTCAATCTTTAAAAATGCAAAAAAGATGAAAAGATTTTTAGTTGTTGTCGGTTCGTATTGCCAAAAAAAACAAATGTTATCGTCTTTTCCACTCACAATCTTGATTTCGTAGGACTAATATTCATTGGGCCTAAATGGGCCGTAGAATAATATGTGGCGCAACGATAGTGGCTTCACTTCAGGTTCTCTGAGTTCTGACAGATCTCTCAGAAGAATCTTATCCAATTTCCCAATACAGATAGCAATCTTGTATGTACCACATTATCACAGTCACTATCCAAAACTACACGTGTTTCTTGAGTTCGCATCGACTCTAACGCTTCCTTCTCCTGCACATGCAGAGCTGCACGTGAACGTCACATTCTCATTTGTTTCTACACTAATAGTCTTTTTTTTTTTTGTCATCTGATTTATATATTTATAAGTGGTTTGAACACCAAAGGTTACAACAGGTTAAAACCCTCCCAAAAAATTCCTTCTATCAGGTCCTACTGAGAAATCCTGACCTACGCCATTTATATGAACATGGCCTGGCAGTTAGCTGAACAAAAACTATACCCCCAACACAAAATAGAGCATAAAGCTCCAATACTTAACAACTACACAGAGGATGAAACTCTCTCATCTTCAAACACTTGTTGCAACCACTCTGGGTAACTAACTGCTACATATGAATGAAGTCTGCAATCTTTTGTTACACTTTGAGCGATGAGAAAAGCTCCTCTATTAGTTCTTGGACGTTCCACTTCCATCTTCCACTGCACAAAAAATTCCAACCTCCTTCTGATCTCACCTGATTCATAACTAAAGGATGGCCACGCCTTAGGTCTGAGAACACACTGTACTAACGAAATCTCTTGAAACGCAAAAGAAACGTTTGCACATCTGTGACTGGTCATGCTTTCCACAGTCCATAAAATGACTAGTAAATTAGCCTGATCTTTACTTGTAGTGTTGGCAAAGGCTCGTCGGCTATGTAGAATCACCTCACCTTTATCATCCCTCAACACCCAAGCTCCACCTGCTAATTGATTCCTCCGAGACCAGGAAACCCCAACATTACATTTCACCCATAAACTATCAGGTGGTTTCCATTCATCACCTCTATCTTCTCTTCTCGCACCCAAGTTAAGCCTGACCCTCCTAGTATCAGAGCAATTTTCCACCTCTCTTCTTATTTCTTCTCCATTCTGATCTAATCTTTGTGCTATAAACCATTCTTCAACATCATCTTTGATTTTTTGCACTGTATCAGGCGCAGAGAAACACTTTCCTTCAAAGAACAACATGTTCCTGTTCTTCCAAATTCTCCAGATAATCCATGGGAAACTCTTTCTCAAATGAGGAGGCCAAAGAAGATTATCTCTGTTAACTAACAGATGTTGAAAATTTGAGTAGACAGAACCTTTATCAAAGTCATTCTCCGGTGATGGGTAATCAGAGAGAGAGCCCACACTTGTCTGGCAGCACTACACTCAAACAAAACATGGTTAACCGATTCTCCCTCCTGACCACACGATTGACATCTCTCATCAAGCCTCAAACCTCGACGGTTCAGTTTGGATAAGACCGGTAAAGCTCCACTTATAGCTTTCCACAAAAAGACTTTGAGTTTTGGATCAGTGTGAAGTTTCCACATCTGAGCTTTAAGCGTATTAATTGACAGTTGCAAATCCGCTTCTTGAAATAACAACTGGTTATTGATTTGACCTGCAAGCCAATACGCTGACTTGACCGTGAAGTCACCACTCTTGTTGTATTTCCACACTAGAAAGTCCTCTCGGTCCACCGCTGGTTTCTTCTTCTTGATTTTCATGATGTCGATGGGTAAGAAATGATATTGTAACTTCTGAACATCCCACTCTCTACGGTCAAAGTCAATCAGATCCTCCACCTTTAAATTGATATCAATGATAGAATTTTTTATCCAAGGTGGTTGCATAACAACATCATCAATCCACGGATCCATCCACACCTTCAGCGATGCCCCATTTCCAACTCTCTTCTGAAGCCCTTTAATCAGCAAATCCCTACCAAACAAAATACTTCTCCAGCCAAACGAGGGCCTGGTTCCTATTCCCGCTTCCAGGAGCGACGAATTAGGGAATTATCTTGATTTTATAAGCTTGGCAAAAAGGCAATTTGGATTCTGCAATAGTCTCCATGCTTGCTTGGCTAGAAGAGCTTGATTAAAGAGTTTGATATCTCTGAAACCCATCCCTCCTAAGTCTTTGGATAAACACAACTTCTCCCAACTGATCCAATGAATCTTCTTTTTGTAATCACAAGCACTCCACCAGTAGTTAGCAATCATGCTAGACAAATTTGTACAAGTGGACTTTAGTAAATTGAAGCATGACATAGCGAAAACCGGCATCGCCATTGCCACTGATTTAATCATGACTTCTTTACCACCCATTGATAATGTTTTAGCATGCCAACATGAGACCTTGGCATTGAGTCTATCTTTTATATAACTCAGCATCTCCACCTTAGACCCACTAAAACATTCCGGGAGTCCTAGATACTTACCTGCTCCTCCTTCAGAGTGAATCCCCAGCTTATTTTGGATCTCCAACTTGACAGCACCCGAAACTTTAGAACCAAACGTTATAGCCGATTTCAACGGATTCAGCTCTTTTCCTGTCACCTTTCCATACTTAGTAAGAATTGCCAACAGAGAGGTTGCTTGTTCTACTGATGCTTTACACATGAACAGACTGTCATCAGCAAATAACAAGTGATGAATGGCTGGTCCATTTTCATGGAACTGGATCCCCGAGATAGACCCTTCACCCTGAGCTCTGTTAAGTAGATGCGATAATCCTTCTGTGCACATCACAAACAAAAAAGGGGATAAAGGATCCCCTTGTCTGACTCCCCTTTGAGGTTTGATCATACCATGAGGTTGGTCATTAATAAGCACTGAGAATGTGACCGTCAATACACATAGCATAACCAAATTCACCCATCTGATGTTAAATCCCATCGCACTAAGCAAAGATCTGATATAGCCCCACTCCAACCTATCATAAGCTTTTGACATGTCAGTTTTAATGGCCATAAAACCAGTAGACAACCCCGAGATTGTATGCAGACTGTGAACTATCTCATGCGCTACTAGAATATTATCTAATATCAATCTCTCTGGCACAAATGCCGTTTGCGTATCAGACACTATACCCGCTAGCATTGGTTGAAGCCTTTTCACCATGATCTTGGATATAACTTTATATAAGACCGAGCACAGACTGATCGGTCTGAGGTCCTTCATCAAAGATGGATGAGGAATTTTTGGTAACAAGCATAAATGCGTAAAGTTCTATTCCACAGGAAGAACACCTTGTTCAAAGAAATCCTTCACCTCTGATACTACTTGAGCTCCCACTATCTCCCAGTAGTGTTGAAAGAAAAGTGTTGACATCCCATCAGGATCTGGTGCACTTGCTGATTTAATGGAGAACATGGCTTCTTTTATTTCCTCCTTCGAAACAGTCTTTAAAAGGCAACTATTCATTTCTTCAGTCACTCTACTAGGGAAGTAAGCGAACCAGGAATCAAAAGGAGTAGGGTTTGAAGAAGTAAAAAGAGATTGAAAGTAATCCACTGCTACCTCTCCTTTAGCTGCCTCTGACTTTTGATCAATCCCATTCTTGTCAGTCAGAAAATCAATCCTTAACCTTGATCTGTTTTCTTTGACTGAAGCATGAAAAAACCTTGAATTTCTATCTCCACTTCTTAACCATAAGAATCTACTTCTTTGTCTCCAAAAATCTTCTTCTTCTCTATAGGCCAAAGCTAATTCCCTTTTGAGAGACCCAACTAACCCAAATCTTGGAAAAGAAGAAGATTGCTCAAGTTCTAATGATCTTTCAATCTGAGTGATGGAATCTTGAGCATTAAGAGAGTTTGACTTTTTCCAAGAGCTGAGAGCCTTACGACAGAGACGCAGTCTCTGGGAAACTGAGACTTGATTCTCTACTGATATGTTATTCCAGACCTGATCAATTATTTCCTCCACATTTGGCTTGTACAGCAGTCTCTTATCAAACCGGAAATGCCCTCTATATTCCTCTTGAGAGTCCATTAGTTTGATCAGAACAGGCCTATGATCAGAACCCCTCATGTCCAGAAATGATTGATTAGATGCAGGAAACTGAGCAAACCAATCCTTGTTACCAAAACATCTGTCCAAACGACTTTGAATCCACAGGTTGTATCGTTTGCCAGCCCACGTGAATTCATTACCTTTGCTTGTCAATTCCACCATGTCACAAACCTCCAACATTTCAACAAAAGGCTTAAATAGAGACTCACACCTTCTAGGACCTCCTATCTTTTCTCCATTGTGCAAGATATCATTGAAGTCCCCCATTAAGCACCATCTATCCTTCCGACCAACCCCAATTCTACAAATCCTCTCCCAGTTTTCCTTTCGTTTCTTAAAGACCGGATCACCGTATATACAAGAGATAAAGAAGGAGAAAGCTCCAAACTGAACTTGAAAATCCATCAGGTTTTTATCTACATAGTGAAAATCAACCTGAACACCGCTTTTAATGAAGAGCGCCAAACCACCACTTTTACCTAAAGGTTCAACAGTGTAGACCCTCTCATAACCCAGCCAAACATGAAGATCCACTAAAACGTTTCTACTGTGCATAGTTTCCATTATAAACAGAATCTCCGGGAAGTGTTTTTGACGCAATTCCGAGAGATGATGAATTGCCAAGTCTTGAGACCGTCCCAAGCCTTGGCAATTCCAACTTATCATGCTCATTACGCTTTGGGCAATCCCTCCTTTGGGATTACCTCCAAGGGATTCAGTTTAAACGACTTTGCAGAACTAGGACCCTCATCCGCTGCTTTTCTTTTTTCTTTTACTCCAATAGTTAACCCGGGCTGCAAAACTGGCAAGTCCTCAGATTGACCAACCTCTAAAGGTTTTGCTTTCCTCGCACTTTTTGGTGGTCTACCTCTGGTTTTAGTCTTTTTAGGCTTAATCCCGGAAGAACCAGCTACAAAGGAGCCGGTTCTGTACACCGTCGGATTAACCTGAAAAGGCTGAGAGAGAGCTAAGAAATGACCAGAATCTTCAAGGAAAAGCTGATTGTTCGGTTCCCTTATCCAAGCAGATTGACCTTCCTCAGAGTTTCTTTCCACATTCCTATTGAAGATAGGAGACTCTCTTTCTGACATTCTCAGGTTTGTTCCAACATCTTCATAGTTAAAGACCAATCCTTTGTCTTTGTTCAAATCCAGATGAATCACCGGCAGAGGTTCTAAACGCAAGATCGATTTTTTAAGTAAAGGATCCTTCTCAACTTCACTCACAGATTTCCTGATCTTGTCAATTCGCCACCCTTTTTCTATTTCATTAGAGGTGGTGAGGTATTGTCTCATACCTTCAAGAACATCAGCTGCTATCTTTGGTCTTCCTGTGCAAGCATCAACTCCAACTTGATCCTCTCTTAAGACCCCAAACAGGGGATCAGATTCTTTGATGACCAGCGGTTTCTTTTCTTTTTCTACCGGTTCACCCCTACTTCTAGCCAACGCTATCTCTTCTCTGTCTTTTACAACCATCGGGCAAAAGTCTCTTTCATGCGTCAACCTTTGACATTCGTAGCAACGCTTTTGCACCCTTTCATATTGGAATCTCACCACCGCTGAACCTCCTCTGGGTAGATTTACCACTTTTGATTTTCGCAAAGGTCTCGCCACATCAAAAAGAATTTTGACTCGCACATAACCTTGCAGCTGAGGTTGCTCCGGGTCAAAGGCGACTTCGAGAACTTGACCTAGTAGTTCACCCAGCGCTGTTATCGCTGCTTTCGTGTAATAATTGATTGGCAAATTCCAGATCTGAACCCAAATCGGCATCGTTTGTAAATAATTATCAGGAGGAAACTCATACCATCTATCCACCACTATTGACCATTCATTGAAGGTATGAGCCCCTTTACTCAGCACATCTTTCAGATCATACTCGGAATCAAAGATGAATTGAAATTTTTCTTTGGACAAAACTACACCTCTAATTTTCCCTTCCTTTTGCCACTTTCTTGGCATGTTTCTAAGCAAACGATGTATAGGTTGGGCTTCTAGAATTAAAGTCCTTCCAACCAAGCTTATAACATTTCTCACTGAAGAGGAGTACTCAGGCAGGTCCGGCATCTCAAACGGAACATCTTCTTCTTCTTCAAGAGACATAGCCATAAGAGCTTTATCCATTGCCATAGACATCTTATTGAGATCTTTGAAAAAAACTTCTCAAGAAAAAACCAAGAACCCTAATTTCTTAAGAGATTTGAACAAAAAGCCCTTACTTTAACTCGATACAGGATGGAAATCGATAATAAAATCGTGTTTTACTCACCAAATCTCTCTTCTCAAACTAGTCAAAGACACCAGTTGGGAAAGAAGGTCTTAAGCCCAAAAAAGGGAAACTTGTTTACTCACCGAAAAAAAAAATTTCGACAAGAGCTAATTTATTCAAAAAGTATGATGCGTTTCTACACTAATAGTCTACCTCGATGGATTATGGAATTAACTACTACATGAAGAAAAATAAGCTGTGATTGGAATAGTCGTAATGGATTGTGGAATTAATTAACTACTACATGAAAGCAAAGTGGAACAGATCTAGTTATAATGTTTGAAAAAGTGGGAGTCATACGTTTAAATCCAGACTTTTTAATGATTTATTTACTTTGTATTTTATATTTGTTAGAAACGAAAATATTACGGTTATGGTATATAATTTGTTTGGTTTTTCTGAGTTTGATGTCCTACCTTACCTTCACCCATGGATTTTAATTTTTTTTTTTTAATTTTTTTTTACATCCTATTTTTGCCTTGATTACTTTTTTTTTTTGTCATCTAGATAATATTGAAAATGAAAAATATAGAGAGTACAATCATGAATGAAAGAAAAACAAGAAACCAATCCCATACTTGATAATGAGGTTATAACAACCCTCCAAGTATTTAGATCAAAAAACCGAGACTGCAAATCACTTAACAGCCATCTCTCCTCAGGATCTCCTGAAGCCACGATGGACCGCTTATAGCCAGGTATGATTGAATTCTGCCATCTCTTGTCACACTCTTTGCTATTGCTCTCGCTGCTTGATTTGCTGTAGCTGTCACATATCTGCACTCCCACAATCTGAAAGTATCCATTATAGCCCGTATCTCTTGAATAATAAACCATTGTCGGGGCCAGTCATGTGGGGAATTAATCGCTTGCACTGTCATGACACAGTCCAACTCAATAATCACTTGATCAATATGCAGGATCTGTATCTCTTCTAGCATCCATTTGAAAACCTGTAGACTAGCGGTATCTAGAGTGCCTGAGCTACCAAAAGCATCTCTTGCATGATATAATACTCGACCAAACTCATCTCTAAGGATCCAACTGCCGCCAACCATAGCAGTTTTATTGATCCACGAAACACCCACATTGCACTTCACCATCCCTGTTGCTGGTTTTTTCCAGTTTAACTCCATACTCTGAGAACGTCTGTTCCCTACCCCCTCTTCTTCCCGGTCATCCTGTTGTTGTGCTTCGAGCCACATTCGCGCATCATCTGTTGCCTTTATGAACAGTTCCTGGATATACCCATGTTTGCCATCAAAGACCACAACATTTCTATGCTTCCAAAGCTCCCAGAGAAGCCATGGTATTGTAAGTCTCGTTACCTCCGAAGAAGCATTATCAGTGATAATTCCCGCTAGATATTCCCAATTCTTCTCTATCTCCGTATCAGAGAAACCATCTCGTGGTAGGGGAATATTAGCTAAAGCAAAGGCTTGTCGTGCCACTTGACAAGTAAACAGCATGTGACCGATTGATTCCTCCGCTGCCCCACATATCATACACCTCTTATCGATCTGGAGGCCTCGCGATGCCAACCTCCCAGCCACAGCCAGAGCCCCAGATAGCATTCGCCAGAGGAATGTCTTTATTTTTGGAACCGTTCTCAGCTTCCAGATATCCTTCTTCAGTCCATTTGAATGCTTTACCGCTTCTGTTAATACTTCATAGCGATCAACCAGAGAGTTTGCTAGCCAATAGCCACTTTTGACAGTGTACGCACCATACTTGTTATACGGCCATATGTATCGATCTGGTTGCGAGTTCGTAAAGCGCATTGCCAGGATCTTCTCTGCATCAAGTGGAGGGAAAAACTCTTTCACCTTGTTCACATTCCACTGACCATTCGCTAGGTCCTTTAGTTGAGCTACCCTGAGACCCACATCAAAGAAAATTTGGGCGCGATAAGGAGCTCGGGGATGCTGATCATCTATCCATTTATCCTGCCACACTAGTGTATCCTGTCCATTGCCTATAATCTTGAGCAACCCGTTCTTCAACAGCTCCCGGCCATGAATAATGCTTCTCCATGCATAGGAAGGTCTTGATCCAGCTCCACAAGTCAAAATCGATGTGTTTTTAAAATATCTGCTCTTAAAGAATCTCGCCACAAGAGAATCTGGGTTATTCAGCATGCGCCAAGCTTGTTTCGCAAGCAATGCTTGATTGAAATCACTGATATCTTTGAAACCCAGACCTCCCTCCGCTTTAGGCTTACACTTCTTCTTCCAAGCTACCCAAGCAATCTTTCTTCTCCCTTCACAGTTACTCCACCAGAACTCTGTCATGGCACTAGTTAGTTTACGACAGAGGTTCTTGCTTAATCTAAAGCACGACATTGCATAGACTGGCAATGCCATGGCCACTGATTTTAGCAATATCTCCTTACCACCCATTGAAAGCGACTTAGCATACCAACCATGGAGTCTCTTCTTCAGTTTTTCCCCAATAAAGTTTAGCAAGGCTTGTTTGGAACCGCTAAAACACTCTGGTAAGCCCAGATAGGTTCCAGTTCCACCCTCATTATGTATCCCCATCACTTCCTTCACCATGTTCTTTACCGGCTCCTTCGCTTTAGCCCCAAAAGTCATAGCTGATTTTGTGAAGTTAATTCTCTGTCCCGAGGCTCTACCATATGTATTCAGGCAATGCAACAGCATCTCACATTCAGGTTGTGTGGCTTTAGCTATGAATAAGCTGTCGTCAGCGAATAGGAGATGTTGGATCACAGGGCAAGAATTGTTGAAGCTAAATCCTGTTAGCTGTCCTTGAGTCTGCTTTTGCTTGAGGATATGCACCAAGGCCTCCGCACATAAGATGAATAAGAACGGGGAGAGGGGGTCTTCCTGTCTTATCCCACGGGCAGGAGATATGTAGCCATGTGCACTCCCATTGATGAGAACTGAGTATGATACAGATCGCACACACGACATAACCCACTGTATCCATTTACTGTCAAACCCCATGCGTGCGAATAAGCACTCCAGAAAATCCCACTCTACGCGATCGTATGCCTTTGACATATCTGTTTTAATGGCCACCAAATCTTCATTGAACTTGGCATTTGTTCTCAACGCATGGACTATCTCATGTGCAATGAGAATATTGTCTAAGATAAGACGTCCAGAGACAAATGCACCTTGAGTTTCCGAGACTAGGCATGGCAGGCATACCTTCAGTCGAGAGCAGAGGACATTCGATACTATTTTGTACAAAACCGAACAAAGACTGATGGGACGCATATTACCCATAGTGTTGGCGTTTGGTGTTTTTGGGATTAGGCAGATGTGCGTATGATTCCAGTCCGGAGGTAGCACACCAGAGTTAAAGAACTGTTGAACTTCTGTGATGATATCTCTCCCAATAATGTGCCAGTGCCGTTTGAAAAAGACACCCGTCCAGCCATCCGCCCCTGGGGCACTGTCACCTTTCACAGTAAACGCAGCCTTTTTAATTTCAGAAGCAGATATCGGTGTTGTTAAGGCTCTGTTCATTTCCTCTGTTACTCGGGTATCCATACCTTCCAGTAACTCGTCAAAACCAGATGGACCCGAGGAGGAGAACATCTCCATGAAATATTCAACTGCCACATCCCCCTTTGAAGCCTCCTCAAAAACTTCATTCCCATGCTTATTTATGAGGGATACCAATCTGTTCTTCATTCTTTTGTAATTATACATCCATGGAAAAATGATGTGTTTTTGTCACCTTCCCGCAACCACAACTGCCTGCTCTTCTGTCTCCAATACAGCTCCTCCTCGCGGAAAGCCGTAGACAACTCTCCTTTGATTTGCTGTAATCTCTGGAAACATGGCTGCCGTTTTGTCGACTCCCTCTCCAGCTCCTCCTTAAGGCGTTGAATCAAGGTCTGGGAGTTGGTAGTGTTTGTACGTTTCCATTTTGAAAACGCCTTCCGTCACTGAATCAGTCTTTCCGTCACTGACACACCCATACCTGGCGATCCCCAGCTCTGTCGCATGAGTTCCTCTGTTTCCGGTTTCTTCGTCCAACGTTTATCATAACAGAATCTGCCTCTGAACAAACCATTGTCTCCTACAAATCTTGTAATAAGGGGACGATGGTCAGATCCCATAAAGTCCAAATATTCTGTTCTGGCTCTCGGAAACATTGTGAACCAAGCACTATTCCCAAAACTTCTATCTAGGCGGCTTTGCACCCAAACATTCTCTCTTCTGCCAGCCCACGATAGCTTATTTCCAGAACTAGGCACTTCTTTAATTCGGCAACTCCTCGCCATATTACGAAAAGGATAAAAAGACCATTCAGGTCTTAAGGGGTCTCCCAGCTTTTCCGAGTTACTCATGAGTTCATTGAAATCGCCCGTGAGAAACCAAGCTTCATCACGTTGTATGCCAATTTGTGTAAGCCTTTCCCAAACCTCTTCTCTTTTCTGTCTGACCGGATCCCCGTAGACAAAAGTGACATAGAAACTCATTGTGCCTTTAGAGATGCAAGTGTCTATTAACCGAGAATCCGACTGAAGCACCTCTACCTCATACATATCTTTCCAGTATAAAGCTAACCCTCCACTTAAGCCGACTGGATCCACAACATGCACCTTATCATAACCTAACCAATCCATAACTCCTACCACGTGTTCTCTAGAGTTTTTAGTCTCCAGGAGGAACAGAAAATCTGGGAAATGTTCACGACGCATTTCCTTCAGACGTCGAACTGCCGAGGTGCTTCCCATCCCTTGGCAGTTCCAACTCGTTATACTCATTGAGAATTGGGTGGTTTCTGAGGAACCACCAAACCAGAATGTTCACTGTTGCAGCTAGGCAGCCTCAGCTGCATCGCACCCTGCGAGAAAGGGTTAAAATTGCCAGTTCTATCCGCTGTTGACTCTGGGATTCTAGAACTCGGGCTCATTGTCTCACGCCTTGAGAACTTCGATGACACTTCTGTTTCCCTTTTTGCCTTGATTACTAAATAATGTTTTATGTTGCTAAGATTTATAAACCAGTGAAACCTCCAAAACATATTATAGATGTTGACGACAAAAAAAAATAAACACATTAATTTTGTTTATATAAAATAATAATATCCAACATAAACTAATATATTATGAACTAGATAAGGCCCGCGTAATAACGCGGGTAAAAATTAAAAAATTATTAAGAATAGTTAAGTAGTAACATACATGTTTTTAGATTTTATCTTATAACATTTTAATATTGAATATAAACCTTTCATATTTCATTTAAAACTCTCTCGGTTCTATTATATAAAAGTTTTATAATATTTTTTCAAATTTTTATGTATAATTTTTATTAATATAACAATTTATGACTATTTGAGTTATGCAGTATATTTTCTATTGGTAGAAGTTTTATAAATGACATAATATTTATTATTTATTAATCTTTATACTTTGACCCAAAAACTCTTATAGGACAGGAAGTACCATTTAAATATTTATATCATCATAAGAGACCATATTTTAATTTTAATTACACATTTCATCTTAATTCATAGAACTAAGTACTTTATATCAAACACAATTAATATCAAATCTATATCTTAGTAAAAACTGAAAATATAAATAAAAATTGAGAATTTGTTAAAAATACCCCTTTTGATATACCCCTTTTCAAAAATATCCTCTTTTCTGGTAATTTTTATTTTTGCATTCCTTTAATTTTTAATTACCATTTTACCCTTAAATGAAAAATATTTTATTCAATAAAAAGAAAAACAAATTTTTCCCGCCAAAAAATTTCCAACATATATTCCCGCCAAAAAATTTTCGAAAAAATTTTCCCGCCAAAAAAATTTTTGTCCAAAAAATTTTGATAAAAATTTTCGACAAAAAAACATTCCCGCCAAAAAAAATTTACAAGGTTTTTAAAAGGTTTTATAAGGTAGAAGAAACCTTATAAAAACCTTATAAACACCTTTTAAACGCTTTTACAAGATTTTTAAAAGAGTTTTAAAAGGTTTTAATAGGTTTTTAAAAGGTTTTTTAAACATCTCGTAAACGCTTTTACAAGGTTTTTAAAAGGTTTTTAAAATGTTTTTAAAAAGTTTAAAGTTTTAAAACACCTTGTAAAAGCTTTTACAAGGTTTTTAAACACCTTGTAAAAGCTTTTACAAGGTTTTTAAACACCTTGTAAACACTTTTAAAAGGTTTTTAAACACCTTGTAAACGCTTTTAAAAGGTTTTTAAAAGCGTTTACAACGTTTTTAAAAGGTTTTTAAACACCTTGTAAACACTTTTACAAGGTTTTACAAGGTGTTTAAAAGGACTTACAATGTTTTTATAAGGTATAAATTTCAATTTTTTTGGCGGGAAAATTTTTCGATTTTGGCGGGTAATTTTTTTTTTGCGGGAAATTTTTTTTTTGACGGGCAAATTTTTTGATTTTAGAGGGAAAAAAGATTTTGGCGGGAAAATTTTTTATTTTTGGCGGGAATTTTTTTTTGAATTTGGTGACTGTACATTCTTGTTGTCATTTAAAGAAAGGGTAATTTGGTCATTTTGTTCAAAAAGAGGGGTAGTTTTGAAAATGGTCAACATGGAAGGGTATTTTTAAAAAGGGAATTGAAAAAAGGGGTATTTTTGAGATTGCCCCATAAAAATTAACAAAATATAATTTACCAAAAAAAACTCAATCAACATTATTTAAGATATATTTGTTATGTTGTTATCTTATAAGTACTAATTTTACCTCATGTCATAATCAATTTTAAAAATGAGTAAAATTTATAAAATAAAAACATATATAAAGATACAGAGAAATTCTCAATAACTAAAGATTTATTCCTGTAATTTATAATTTGTATTCAAATTATCTTATATTTTGACATATGCATTACAGAAATACATATGTTAAAATTATAAATTTAAACATTAAAATTTACTAATATTCTTGAATGATTTTTTTTTTAATAATACAAATTAATATTTGAAAACTTTTAATCTATTTAATCTAAAATAAATTTCATCGTTAGACATTCAGTTTAGTAATCACATCTACTATCTATTTCATCATAAAACCATAATTCACTTCTTCATGGATTAGTTAAAAAATTTAATAACAAAAATAATATGAGATAATATGTATATTGGTTAGTATTTAAAATTTAACATTAAAAATAATCAGTAAAAAAATCAGTTAACATCCACAAAATTTTTGGAAATCCAAAAATATCCTTAAAATATTCTTCTATATGTCATAATTTTATAAGTAATACTTTTGTCAATTTTAATCAATTAACCAAATATTCATTCTAACAAACTCATTTTTCTATTTTCTTTCAGGTTTATCATATTACTACATGCATTAAAACTTTAAAATAAAACATGTAAACTATACTTATACAAATCATGTATTGATTTTTTAAATTTATTTATTGTTTCAAGGTTTTGTGTACTTACTTACAATAATTTATATTACACCGATAAATATAATTTATATCCGACTAAAATTATGTTAAATAACTTATGTTATTCTTTTTAACTTAGTTATTCATTATTTATTGATTAATATACATGCTTAATGAATTAAATTTTTGGTTACACATGTCAAATTTATTGAGAAACCATGTATAATATAATTAGGATACAATGAAAAATATATTGATTTTGTTAGTTTTCCTTTTTGATTTAGGAATATAAATGTTTTAAAATATAAACATGTAAAATTCTGTAAATATAATAAGCTGTCTTATTACGTTTATAAACAAAAATTGACATGTGTCAACATCTTATCAATATATTTGACATGTGTCACAATCTCGTTAATTAGTAATTTTGTCATCGAACTTTATATAATAAGATTGTACTTACATATTGATTTAGTTTGTCTACCCATATTTGAAGTGTAGCTAAATCCAGCTTTATATGAGATTCATCTGCAAGTATTTTTTCCATCATAGCAATCTGATTATCATTCATGATACCCCGTTTTCTTTTGCTAGTATGGTTTTCCGATGTCTCATGGTTTGTAACTGTCTCTTTGGAGTTCATGATTTTCTACTGTACTCAAAGTTTTTATTTGATATGGGATACCACTTAGTAGACATCTTTATATAATAAGAGATATACTCAATTTCCTTATAGTGATAGGTAAATATTTTCTGAACTTTTTTTTTCTAGAAATGTGGCCAATAATTAACGTAGAATAGTAAAAATCAAATTAATTGACATATTTAAACAAAAAGACGTGGCCAATATTTGTTTTTAATTCATGTAGATTGGTAAAACAGTAAAAATCAAATTTGTTTCTATATTTGTTTTTGACTCGTGTCAACATCTTATCAATATTTTTGACACGTGTCACGATCTCGTTAATAAGAAATTTTGTCATTGAACTTTATATAATAAAATTAAATAATCTATTATATGTCTCTTTACTTTAATATTTTTATAGTTAAAAACGCATACATTAATATTACATAATCCTATTTTATATATTACAATAACACTCTTTTTGAATAAATTATTTGATTGGTGAAAAAAATATGAAACAATCTATTTTTCTTTTACTTCAACCATCTTTTCTTTATGTAAAGGTGAGTATTTACAGTTTTTGGTAATCAGTAATTAATTGTATATTTTCACAATTATTTTTTTATCTTATATAAAAAGTAATATTTTTTCTTGCCAAATTAGCAAATTAAAATTAAAATAAATCATTATATTATAATTCGAATTTTATGATATATATATATATATATCTATTTTTTTATAATAAAATTAGGTTTTATTTTCTCTATTTTAGTTTTATAGAAAACCTTTTTATGGTAGGTTTTGAATTTTTACATTTTTATTTTTTAAAATTTTAATAAATTTTATAATTGATATATGTCAACATATGAATGATACAATTGACATGTGTCATGATCTTGTTAATTAGTAATTTTGTCATCGAATTTTATATAATAAGATTCAAGTAGATTAGTAAAATAGTAAAAATCAAATTTGTTTCTATATTTATATTTGACACATGTCAACATCTTATTAATATTTTTGACACGTGTCACGATCTCGTTAATAAGAGTTTTTGTCATTGAACTTTATATAATAAGATAGTTTGATATAGTTTCAATGTTAGCTTGAATTCAAGTTTTGTGAAATAATCCCTAGCTTCTAAAGAAAATATATCTTTCAATATTCGATTAATTTTTTTTGTTTCATTCGGTGTGAAAAGTCTGACGAAACTTGCGGTGATGAGAAGATTTATGTATAGAAATATTCATTAGAGAGAAAGAAGTAAACATCTATCTAATTGTAGATGTATATAGACCATAGAGTTAATATAGAAAAGCCTTAATAGAAATGTAAGATGAAAATAATGGTTTTGTATGAATTCGTATCACTAGTACTACAGAGAAAAAAAATAGTTCATTTATCCTTTCAGACGTTTGGATATAGAAATGTAGGAGGAAAATAATGCTTATGTAGGAACTCATACTACTACATGAGAAAAAAATAGTTTCTTTATCCTTTCAGACGTTGGAAATATACATGAGAATCGTTGTTATGCGGTAACAATGTAAAATTTTACATATATCAAACTAAGCGTTGTATTTTTGACTGTGCTCATATTTTAATACTAGAATATGACCTATGTTAGAGCACGGATTGAAATTCCTTCCAATTATTTATTTGCTAATTTTTATTTAAAATATCGTATATATGATTATTTTATTTATTTTAAAAGGTTTTTCTGGATGGAACATTATGTCATGAAATCATATATATTTAATAAGACTTCTGAAAATAACATCTATTTTGTAAGATATATTTTAGTATATCTAGATTTTGACCCGCATTATAAGACAAATTAAGTTGTGTGATAAAAAATTAATTTTTGTTTGTTAATTTTGTTTGATTTGTTTAGTATTTAAAAATATATATATTGTATTTTGATTGTTAATTTTATGATTTAACCTATAGTATAACACATATTAATTTTAGGACCATGTATGTTTGTTAAAATCATCATGATTGAGAAAGCCTACCAAACAACATTATTCCAAACTTAAATTTAATCCAAAAAATCATATTTTGAAATTTTAACCGTGCTCTAGCAAGAAATCAGATTTCTTGAAATTTTTTCATATTATAGTGACATATTATTGGCCCATGCTATAACAAATCAAATTAGAGTGTTTATAATTTTTAACTTTTTGATCTATCATATATTTATGATGTTCTTAAAAATATCAAATTAAACTATTTTAAAGATTCCAAATTAAATTATTTAAAAAGTTTATTATAGTATATAAAACTATACAATTCAAAAAAAGAAATATATGAAATGAATTTAATATTCAAATTTTGATCCGTTACTTAGTCAAAATTTTTTGATAAAGTAAAGTAAGATTTTATTTTTTAGTATAATCAGAAATCACTTGTAATATGCGGAAGAGTGATTAATTTATGAGATTTTGTTGCCTATATATGGTTAGTTAAATATTATTTGGAGATTTTATTTTATTCTTTAGAATATATATTTAAGAGAATCATAATCCTAAATCTATATAACTAATCTGATAATTAATTCATATAACCTATCAAATAATTAATCTTAGTTATAACTTTAATTAATACTCCCTCCATTTCATAATATAGGATGTTTTAGAGAAGTTTTGGTGTTTCATAATATAAGATGTTTTCAATTTTCTATGCAACTTTTAGAATAGTTTGATACTTTATATTATGCAGTCTTGTTTATAATTAGTTGAACTTTTTAAAGGGTGAATTACTCAAATGTTACTCATTTTAGGTAATATTACCAGAATCTACAAAAAACTTTTTTTATTACTAGAATGTTTCGGGTATTTTCAAAATACCCAGCGTGCCCCTGTTTTATGTTACCGGAAAAAACGTTATTACAAAAATGCCATTGCCACGTCAGACGCCACGTCAGAAATCGCTGACGTGTACCATAACTCAGCCGTAACGCGAGACAGAGTATGTTGCGGCTGAGTTATTGGTATGTTGCGGCTGAGTTATCGGAAAAAATATTTGAGTAAGATCGGACGGCTGACTTATGAAAATCTGGCTGAGTTATCTTCATAAGTCAGCTAAGCGTTATGACTGACTTATTAAATTTGGCTGAGTTATCAGCTGTAGTAATGGCTGAGTTGTCAACTGATGGTTGAGTTGTCAAGATTTTGGCTGAGTTATCTCTACGACACGGTTGAGTTGTCAAAATTTTGACTGAGTTATCACAACGACACGGCTGAGTTGCCATTTTCCGACTGGCTGAGTTATGAAAAACGGCTGACTTATGAGATGTAGTTACGGCTGAGTTATGGTAAAAAAACAATAACTCAGCCGTCATAGGCTGACTTATCGACAAGTCAGCCGTTTTACGGCTGACTTATTGACAAAAGATTAATTACTAGAATGTTTTTTTAGTTACGGCTGACTTATCAAACGATACGGCTGAGTTACATATTTTCAGTTCATGAAGCGGCTGAGTTTGGCAGCGAAATTTTTTGCTTTTTAATTACTGTAATGTTTTTCGTGTTGTGGCTGAGTTTTAGTTAGGCTGAGTTATGGTATTGTTTCATGGCTGATTTGCCACGTCGGATGCAGCATCCATGTCAGCATTCCATGTCATCATCTTTTTCTCCGGAAATACGAAACGTCGTTCGATTCTGGTTCTTCAACTGGTTAATAAGTGAACTATTTACCTTCTTATTCACCTTGTTCTTCTACTTCTTCTTCACTTTCTTCTTCACACCTTGTTCTTCTACTTTTGTTCTTCTCCACCTTGTTCTTCATTATATTTCATGGATCCAGTACCGGTACTAGTTGTGTCCGGTAATTGGATAAAGACACAGAGATATGTATTTAACTCCGACGAGAGAGGGTGTATAGTTGTGCAGATAGATGGAGGCACAACATACGACAAGCTTGTTAAGCTTGTTCTTGAAGACTACGGATTGGACTCGTTTAGACATGAGCTAAAGCTGAGCTACATGTTCTCGAACAAGGCAATGAAACATATGGCACATGATACTCCACCAGTTTTTGTCTCCAATGATCGACAGTTGCAATGTTTTTTGGGTCTATGGAAAACCGATCAGCTACGTCTCTGTGTAGAGTTTTCGGCGAAAGAGTCTATAGAAACTAGTGGAGCTAGAGGAAGTATGATTCGGCGAAGCAGAGACTCGAAAGCAGCATCTACATACGAAGTGTGTGGTGGGGGATTTGAAGGCACTTGTTTTGATTATGGTAAGATCGTTGACAAAGAAAACGAAGAAGAAGCTGTCGAAGTAGCATCTGACGAAGAAGAAGACGATGAATTTTCAACCCGATTTGATGTTTTCGACGACTCCGATGGTGAGTCGTCTGATGACGAGAAGTTTTCTGTATTGGGCGAGCCTCAGAGTACAGTGGAAGACCCACCTACTCCGCCTCCTCAGAAGAAAGCTCATAGAGATGATAACTTTGCCGGATCGAAGATGAATCCGGAGGCTATTAGGTTGGAGGTGTCAACGCTAAAAATTGCTGTAGGACAACGATACAGTAGCAAAAAGCAGTTCAGGAATCACGTGAAACTTATTTCGGTTAGGGATGGATTTGATTTTAATGTACCAGTCTCAAATCCGAGACAAGTGGTTTTTAGGTGTTGGGTTAAAGGATGTCTTTGGAGAGTTCGTGCATCTGTACAAGGGGATGACCCGGATTTTCATGTTCGTGTATACGATTCGGAACACACATGTTCTGTGACGGAACGTTCTACTAGATGCCGTCAATCAACAGCTGATGTACTGGCAGGTCTTTACAGGGACTATCTTGGTGATCTTGGTCCGGATGTTAAACCTAAAAGTGTCGGAGTCATTTTCAATAAGCAATTTAGTCTAAAGGTAATTACTATGTTTCGACTGACTTATTGATAATAATGGTTGAGTTATAGGTATGTATAGGCTGAGTTAATTATTGATAACAATGGCTGAGTTATAGGTATGTATAGGCTGAGTTATTTACATTTTACGGCTCATTTATTGATTATTTAAGGCTGACTTATTCGAATGTATCGGCTGCGTTATTTATATATTATGGCTGATTTATTAATTTGTTGGTGTCGACAGATGGGTTATTGGAAGGCATATCGAACGCTGCTGAATGCAAGGCATATCCATCAGGGAACTCCTGAGGAAAGTTTTAGCGAGTTGCCTTCTTACATATTCAAGTTAAAAAGGGAAAATCCGGGTACAGTCACGCGTCTTCAAATAGGTGATGAAGATAGATTCAAATATGTTTTTATTGCTTTTGGTGCGAGTATTGCTGGGTTTGCTTTCATGCGCAAAGTTGTTGTTGTCGACGGAACGTTTCTCCATGGTAGTTACAAAGGGACACTTCTAACAGCCCTAGCTCAGGATGGTAACTTTCAAATTTTCCCATTAGCTTTCGCTGTTGTTGACACTGAAAATGATGAGTCTTGGCGTTGGTTCTTTACACAACTCAAAGTTGCCATTCCAGACGAAAAGGATCTTGCGATAATCTCCGACAGACATCAGTCAATAGGGAAAGCGATTCGTCAAGTGTATCCGTTGGCTTCACGTGGAATTTGCACTTACCATTTGTATAAGAACATATTGGTGAAGTTCAAAGGAAAACATTTGTTCCCTCTGGTGAAAAAAGCGGCAAAGTGTTTTAGGCTAACTGATTTTAATGAGGCTTTCAATGAGATTGAAGCACGTCATCCCGAACTACATGGATACCTCCAACGAGCTGGTGTCCGAATGTGGGCGCGTGTTCATTTCCCGGGTGAAAGGTACAATTTAATGACAACGAATATTGCAGAATCAATGAACCATGCACTGTCAAATGCTAGAAGTCTTCCCATAGTTCAACTTCTAGAATCGATACGGGATATGATGACCAGATGGTTTTCTGAACGGAGAGATGATGCGAAATCGCAGCAAACAACGCTCACTCGAGGTGTTGAGAAACTATTACAGGTAATTTTACATAAGTCAGTCGTCAATGTTGATAACTCAGCCGTAACAGTTACCATATCGCTGCCGTAATTGTTTCCTTATCTCAGCCATTACCATTATAGTTTCCATAACTCAGCCGTTGTTTCCATAACTCAGCCATTGTTTCAATAACTCAGCCATAATTGTTTTCATAACTCAGCCTAAAGCGTTTTTGTTTTTTGTTCTACTCCCTTGTAGGACCGTGTCACCGGAGCAAGACTTATGGAGGTACAAACGATTGATGCTGTACGTGTTGAAGTGAAATATGGATCATCTTTGCATGTTGTAAATTTAGAAATAAAAAGTTGCACATGCCGTCGTTTCGACCACGAGAAAATACCATGCATCCATGCAATCGCAGCTGCAGAGCATATGGATGTGTCTCGTATATCCATGTGCGATACGAAATTTAGGAGTGTCGATTTGGTTAACGGATGGGCTGGTTCAATCATGCCTCCAGATGAATCATTCCCTGCTCCTGAAGTTGTGGATAATCAGAAGTGCTTGCCTCCGATTGTTGTGAACCAGCCAGGAAGACCAAAGAAGCGTAGGATTAAATCATCTTTGGAAGTTGCCACTGAAAATAAACGCCCTAGGAAGCAACACGCATGTTCGCGATGTAAGCAAGTTGGGCACAATGCGAAAACTTGTGCTCTATAGTTACTCATCTGTCAAAGTATTATTACTTTATTTTGTGGTATTACTCATCTTTCAAGTAGTATAACTCAGCCATAACACACTATAACTCAGCCATCACATGAATCGAGTTATATTTCGTCCTGTATCATGATAACTCAGTCGTAATAAACTATAACTCAGCCATATAATCAGTCGTATAAATCAGTCGTTTGTTTTCATATTGTTTCTTTGATAACTCAGTCATGACATGAATCGACTATATATTTCGTTTTCCCGTAAAAGCTATAACTCAGCCGTAAATTTTATAACTCATCCATGACATTAAACTTCGCTAAAATCGTTTTGATTAGTTTCCATTACACTTCATCCAAACAACAACAAAAATATATATAATAACAACGACTAAACGGTCGGGGGAGCCCGATCGAAAAGTTTCGCCACCAACCCTCTAGCGTTCTGGACGGTCCTGCAATCGCAGAACGGAGCTGGGCCAGATATGTCAGTCTCCAATGGTTCCTCCACTGCGAGTTCGTTCACCGCAATTCGACAGAAATCTCGTACCCGTTGTAAGGCCTCTAGCCTTTCGATTGGCAATCCAGAGCCTCTGGACATCATGTCCTCTATAAAGGCACATGGGCCTTCAAGAAGATGGCGCTCGCGGAAGGCTTCACCCGACGACTCCAGGAAATTAACATATCGGATTAACCTAGCCAAGCAAGCTCGATAGGCCCAGACATCCGTCACGAACGGGAAGGCGGTTTCCTCAGGGGTTCGCGATCGCCTTTCGGGAGATCGGGTACATCCATCTGATCGACGAGTTCTTTGCACGCCTTGTGCTCATCAAGTAGACGGACCATTCGCCAGTGTGCCAAGAAGTAACCTTCGACGATAAGGTCTTCCAGGACTAGAATGGTTCCCTCTAAACGGTAAAAACGATGGAGCTGGTCAAGTTTCAGCCGAAGCGCCCGAATATACGCGCCCATCCTCTTTCGCCGAGCTCGGTACTCTCGGAGTTCTAGCTGAAGGGGAGACACACCGGGTTCGACAGTATTTGAGTTCGGAGCGACCTCACGAGATCGGGACGTCTCTCCTACCTCCTGTGGAATGGGATTTTCCGGCTCCCGATTGCCGGATGCGGCGGCTATCCTTTCCCGGGCCTGTCTCAGCAATGCGGATCGAGTTCTTGCTGGCATCCTTCTATTTCTTACGCTGGTGGAAGTTAGAATGATTTATTCCCCCAACCTTCATCCCTATTTATATAGAGTCATGGGATGTAACCGCCGCTGAGTCCACCAATCAGACTGCAGCGAAAATTCCGCTGTGTCGCGAGAATAACTATAAAAGACCGTGCAACACATTTAATGAAATGCGTCTTTCGTTTTCCCGTAAAGCTATAACTCAGCCGTTAAGCAATATTTTGGCAAGTTAACCTAATAATAGACGCGACCTTTCTTTTGATAACTCAGCCATATAGATTGTTCATTTTGATAACTCATCCGTTATTCACTATAACTCAGCCGTCACATGAATCGACGTGACCTTTCGTGTTCCCGTAAAACTATAACTCAGCCAATACATGAGAGTAGACACTAAAATGTGGAAGCATGAAAGGTGGATACATAGAATTAGCCGAAGAAAAAAGGGACGTTTAATACATGAAAAGGGACGTTTAAAATAAACAGAAATTAGAGTCACGAATTGATAAGGTAAAACTAAAAATCACTGCTGGAAACCCTAAAGGATCTCCGAGACTTTGAGGGACAACCACAGAAGGTAACAGTTTTCGCACATGATTTCATAGTCTCCATAGCGGAGAGAATGGAAACCATAATACAAACAACACATCACAGCACAAACGGGTTTAGGGAGTGACGGGCTGTCAGGATAGCGAAGGGAGGCTGAGTATGAGTTTTTCCGGGCCGTCTTATAACGAGATAAATCATCCAGAAAATAATTACCGGTTACAATGGCATCCGAAGACTTCAGAGGATAATGATTTGCATCAAACAGCTGGAGGTAATGGACGGCCATATCCTCATTCCCTTGACAAATACTTAGTACCCCACATGCTAAGGTGGCATAAGCATCGGCCGGTACAATACGACTGAGAATATCAATCCCACGCTGGATATCTCTATCCTCAGCCACAACCCGTAGCCCTTCGTAGTAAATGGCAATGGGGTTGCCGGCCTCAAAGCATTTGACGAAGAAAGGCCTGTTCCGCCCTTCATTTTGGAGGCCACCATCAGGGGCATTGGATGTGTTGATTTCTGATGAGGGATCAGTACAAAGGCGATATATAGCAGCTGTCTTTAGAACTTCTTTACTGTATACT
The DNA here is from genome assembly GCA_023657505.1 of Camelina hispida. Classification (NCBI taxonomy): domain Eukaryota; kingdom Viridiplantae; phylum Streptophyta; class Magnoliopsida; order Brassicales; family Brassicaceae; genus Camelina; species Camelina hispida. The sequence continues at coordinate 17,593,234 of CP094633.1, read as the reverse complement.
GCCTTTTTCCCTACGACAAGCCCTTAAAATAGAACCAAGTGCGGTCCATCCACCATATTCTGCAGCATTTTCTGCAACAAGGGAAACGATTTTGATGAAAACGTCGTCGGGGAGATCCGGTATCTTGGGTGCTAGCGCGGACATAGTGTTGTAAAAAATAATTTTATTCTAGTTTGTAGTTGAGAGGTAATAGACTAAAAACGGGAATATTATAACTCAGACACTTGGTTCTATTTGTAGTTGAGAGGTAATAAATAGACTAATGATTTTAGGGTTAAAACTATAAGTTAAAACTATAACTCAGCCATAAAATGAATGGACGTGACCTTTCGCTTTCCCGTAAAACTATAACTCAGCCGTTAAGTAATATTTTCGGGAAACTAAACAATAAAATTATTGCAAGTTAACCTAATTTATTGGTAAGCAATATTTTGGCGGGAAACCATAAGTTATTCCTGTAATAGACGCATCGACGAGACCTTTCAGATTATTCCAACTGATAATTCAGCCATTACTAACTAGAACTCAGTCAATACATGGATCGATGAGAATTATGGCTGAGTTATCATTAGAAACGAAGGTCATTTCTTCAAATTGTTTATAATGATAACTCAGTCATCATTCTCTATAACTCAGCCGTCACATGACCTGTAACTCAGCCGTATAGATTGTTCCTATAACTCAGTCATAACTCACTATAACTCGGCCGTTAAGCAATATTTTGGCAAGTTAACCTAATAATAGACGCGACCTTTCTTTTGATAACTCAGCCATATAGATTGTTCATTTTGATAACACATCCGTTATTCACTATAACTCAGCCGTCACATGAATCGACGTGACCTTTCGTGTTCCCGTAAAACTATAACTCAGCCAATACATGAGAGTAGATACTAAAATGTGGAAGCATGAAAGGTGGATACATAGAATTAGCCGAAGAAAAAAAGGGACGTTTAATACATGAAAAGATGGGAAACTATACGAATAAATAAAAACAATTATTTTAAAATAAACAGAAATTAGAGTCACAAATTGATAAGGTAAAACTGGAAATCACTGCTAGAAACCCTAAAGGATCTTAGAGACTTTGAGGGACAACCACCAAAGGTAACAGTTTTTGCACTTGATTTCAAAGTCTCCGAAGCAGAGAGAACGGGAACACATCACAGCACAAGTGGGTGAAGGGAGTGGCGGGCTGTCAGGGTAGCGATGGGAAGCTGAGTATGACTTTTTCCGGGCCGTATCAAAACGAGATAAATCATCCAGAAAATAATTACCGCTTACAATGGCATCCGAAGACATCAGAGGATAATGATTTGCATCAAACAGCTGGAGATAATGGACGGCCATATCCTCATTCCCTTGACAAATACTTAGTACCCCACATGCTAAGGTGGCATAACCATCGGCCGGTACAATACGACTGAGAATATCAATCCCACGCTGGATATCTCTATCCTCAGCCACAACCCGTAGCCCTTCGTAGTAAATGGCAATGGGGTTGCCGGCCTCAAAGCATCTGACGAAGAAAGGCCTGTGCCGCCCTTCATTTTGGAGGCCACCATCAGGGGCATTGGATGTGTTGATTTCTGCTGGATCAGTACAAAGCCAATATATAGCAGCTGTCTTTAGAACTTCATCACTGTATACTGCCTTTTTCCCCTACGACCAGCCCTTAAAATAGAACCAAGTGCGGTCCATCCACCATATTCTGCAGCATTTTGTGCAACAAGGGAAACGATTTTGATGAAAACATCGTCGGGGAGATCCGGCATCTTGGGTGCTCGAGCGGACAGATTGTTGAAAAAATAATTTTATTCTAGTTTGTAGTTGAGAGGTAATAGACTAAAAACGAGAATATTATAACTCAGACACTTGGTTCTATTTGTAGACTAATAATCAACGTGACCTTCGTTTTCCTATTGTTTTTCCTTTATATTCTCTTAATTCATTGTATCGTATTTTGGCGGGAAATCATAAGTTATTCATGTAATAGACTAATAATCCTAGTGATAACTCAGCCGTCAAGTTATATATATATATATATATAACTCAGCCATAACATGAATATACGAGACCTTTCCGTAAAACTATAACTCAGCCGTTAAGCGATATTTTGGCGGGAAACCGTAAGTTAACCTATTAATAGACGCGACCTGTCTTTTGATAACTATAACTCAGCCATCACATGAATCCGTAAATTTATAAATCAGCCGTAAAGCAATATTTTGGCGGGAAACCATAAGTTAACCTAATAATCGACGTGACCTTTCGTTTTTTCCATAAGTTAACCTATTGTTTTTCCTTTATATTCTCTTAATTCATTGTATCGTTTCCTTCTTCTCCGCTCACAATATATTGCACCTACAAATCTCCTCTACAACCAATATCAATATATCCTTCGATCATTGCATACTTAAGTCTCCACTCCATCCCCTCTCAATCTATTGCATATTTTCCGATCATTGCACCTATCAGTTGGTGACGGTTGTTTTTATTTTGATTTGTCAAGCTATGGACGGAGAGGGTTCCAGTAACGTCAAAAACGCAAGGCAGACGAAGCATTATCGTCAGCAAGAGTCCGAGATTACGAGTGGGAAGAGGAATCACTATTGGCCGTGTCCGAAGCCTTTTCTCAGACAAGAGCCGCGGTCGAGGCGGAGTCAAAGAGTCGCTACACAAAAATTCTGCGTATGATGGATGAGCATATGAAGAAGAAGGAAGAGAAGACCGTCCTCGGGCATCAACTGGATCTAATCGACGCTCAACTAAACCAACTGAATCAAATCTTGGGTGGAGAACTTGTCGACTTAGCCACAGAGCACAAGAAGTTAGAGGAGATGAGAGAGATTGCGGAGGCCGATGCCGACCAGTGTGTGGTTCCTCCTCCTCTTGATTGGTTTTTAAGCTCATGGTTCCTCCTCCTCTTAATCGGTTTTTAGAAGTGAATTCCATTGTAATGTCGTCTCTTCTTCTTTATGAACCCTAAACTTGTTTTATTTTTATTTCTTTTTGTAATGTTTCATATTAATATAACTCAGCCGGTATTATGATAAATCAGCTACTAAAGATTTATAAATCAGCCGTCACATGAATCGTTGAGACTTTTCGTTTTCCCATAAATATTGTAACTCAGCCGCTAAGGCATATATATCAGCCATTTATTTTCATAAAGTTTCTTGAGGTAACTCAGCCATACTCACTCTAACTCAGCCGTAACATGAATCGGTGCGACATCTCGAATTCCCGTAAATATGATATCTCAGCCGTCAAATCATATATATCATTCATTTACTTTCAAATTTTTCTTGTGATAACTCAGCCATTAGTCACTATAACTCAGCCGTTAAGTGACCTTTCGTTTTCCAATAATGGTTATAACTCAGCCGTAAAGCGATATTTTGGCGGGAAACCATAAGTTAACCTAATAATTTTAAAATCCAGTTGTTGGCGGGAAACCATAAGTTAACCTAATAATATTAATATTCAATTGTCGAATGATGTTCTTCTTCTTAAAAACGAAAATCCCCAAATGTCGAATGCTTAAACCCTATAAAACCAAATTCTCGTAAACCATGAGCAATGTATCTGGAGATTCGAGTTGTGCATCAACTGTCCGAGAGAGAGGACGAGGTACAGTTGTTGGCGTACCTAAGAGATGTTGGTGTGGAGAAGCAATCGTGGCCAAAAATTCGAAATCGGAGTCAAATCCTTGTCGTAGATACTTCCGTTGTGGGTATGCAGCTGCGAAGAAGGTAGAGTCTGTTCTTGGTTATGTTGAATCTGTTCTTGTTGGTTTATGTTGAATCTGTTCTTGTTCCAATTGTTGTCTCCATCACCTTGATAGCTTATGAATGATGACCACGTCTTCAAGTGGGTCGATGAGGCACTGTTGATGAGGTAGAGTCTCTCTGTTCAAACTGAAAACTACAAATGGAGCTTGGGAAGGAGCTATTTGAGAGGGTTGAAGATGCAAAATCAGAATTGAAAGCAAGGATGAAGGTTATGATAGTTGTAATAGTTTTTGGTTATATAATCATGTTTGGTCTATTTAAGATAGTCTATGATGGGATTATGTTTCCATAATGTTGTTGTTAATGGTTATGGATTCCCAGCAAACTAATGTTGTTGTTAGTGATGTTTTATCAATCTCTTTTACTAACTCAGCCATATATTTACTATAACTCATCCATAACTCACTATAACTCAGCCGTCACATGACTTTTCGTTTTCCCGTAAATATAATAACTCAGCCCGTCAAGTTATTTATATCACTCATTTACTTTCAAATTGTTTCTTGTGATAGTGTATGATGGGATTATATTTCCATAATGTTGTTGTTAATGGTTATGGATTTCAAGCAAACTAATGTTGTTGTTAGTGATGTTTTATCAATCTCTTTTACTAACTCAGCCATATATTTACTATAACTCATCCATAACTTACTATAGCTCAGCTGTCACATGACTTTTCGTTTTCCCGTAACTATTTTAACTCAGCCGTCAAGTCATTTATATCACTCATCTACTTTCAAATTGTTTCTTGTGATACCTCAGCCATAACTTACTATAACTCAGCCGTCACATGACTTTTCGTTTTCCCGTAAATATTATAGGGTTTACAAGAGCAGAGACTTGAAATATTTTATTAAAAAGAACAAAACAAGATAAATTATTCAAAAGTTCTTAAAAATAGATATGAACTATTTCAGTTTCCTCTCCCAGCGTATTGAATTGTCATCTCTCTAGCCATGGCTTCAAACCTTCTCTTATCAGATTTGTAGAGGTTGGCAAGATATTCAATGGTCTGTTCCTCATCATTGACCTCTGGTTCAATCAATTTCTCCACTATTCCCTTGAAAATCGTAACAATCGGCAAGGCAGTGGGAATCCAACGGTCGGCCCTCAAAACTTTAGGTAAATGCCTCCACTATCTGATACATTTGGGTGGCAAATTCTTGTGATGAAAACAACCTGCATTATCAAGAAATTTTATTTAAAAACTATTTAGTTGCTGCAAAAAGAGGAGTCCTAATAAACATGCTTGCTAAAATAAAAAGGAGTATAATAAAAAATAGATACCTTGGGGGACTTCGTGGGTAATCAGGTGGAAAATTAAGCCTCATTTTAAACACTCCTCCTTCATAAGGGGTGTTCGCCGGACCGATTAGAGTGGCCTCCCAACGGAAAATGTCGTCATCAACAGTTACTAATAAAAAGGCAAACACTCAATCTCTTTTATCATTAACAGTAAAACAAAACTAATCTGAAGATGTATGTGTTTACCTGCTGTGACGTTTGGCGAAAGATTCCTGTTCGTATATTTCAAATCAGTCCTTATATAGTTCAAGGAGGACGACGGGCCATTTCTGACGGATGAAGGAAGAAGGTAAAAGATTTTTCGGATCTGAGAGATGATTTAGGAGTTTTCGTGAGACAAAGGTTTGATGTGTAACTGGAGAGCAAAAATATTTATAATATGCGAAGCATCGCTTTGGTTTAAGTACCCCTTCGGCTTCATAAATACATAATTCTTACCCCTTCAACGCGTAATTATAACCGAACTAAAGCGACGCTTCGCGTATTACGCCTTCAATCAATTACGGTTTTACAAGCCTCTCGGTGGCTATAACTCAGCCATTACTCAGCCGTCACATGACCTTTCGTTTTCCCGTAAATATTATAACTCAGCCGTGAAGTCATATATATTACTCATTTACTTTCAAATTGTTTCTTGTGATAACTCAACCATTACTCAGCCATTACTCAGCCGTCACATGACCTTTCGTTTTCCCGTAAATATTATAACTCAGCCGTGAAGTCATATATATTACTCATTTACTTTCAAATTGTTACTTGTGATAACTCAGCCATCAATCAATATAAATCAGCCGTCACATGGCCTTTCGTTATCCCGTAAATATTATAACTCAGCCGTGAAGTCTCACATGCACAGAGCATTAAAAATGCAACATGACTACATTCAGTTCTATTCGCCAAAAATAAAAATAAGAAAAAAATAAATGCGACAAGCATCATATTAGCGAACTAGTTCCCATGGGAAGGCTATCGTCTCTAGCATTCTGACGGTCCTGAAGTCTCAAGATGGGAGCGGACCGGATAGATCGGACTCCAACGGTTCTTCCACCACCAGCTTGCTCAGTTCAGATCGCCAGATTTGACAATCCCGCCTTAAGGATTCAAGCCTTTCCATCGGCACTTCGGAGCCCTTGACACCATCTCCTCCAAAAGGCACATGGACCTTCTACGTCATGGCTTTCGGAAGAAATGGTCCGTTGACTCCAAGTGGTTGATGTACCGCCTCAGCCTCTCCAGCAAGCTCGGTATGCCAAGACTTTCGTGTTGTGCGGGAAGTCAGTATTTCCCAAAGGTTCGTAATCACCTTCGGGTAAGTTGGGCACCACCATACGGGAGACCTGTTCTACGCAAGAGGCATGCTCAGCAAGTAGACGAGTCATGCGCCACTTCGCCAGAAAAACCTTCGTCGATGAGCTCATCCAGGACTCGGATAGTCCTTCCAATCGGCAGAGCCGAAAGACTTGCTCGTATTTAAGACGAAATGCTTTAATATAAGCGCCAAGTCTCTTGCGGCGAGCTCGGTACATCCGGAGTTCCCTTTGCAAAGGATTAAAGTAACGGGATCGAGACGGAGACTCTTGAGGGGGGGCATTATCCGACGCTTGAGGGGGCTAGTTCCAGCGGCTGTCAGTTCTCGGGCCCGTTTCAACCATGCAGATCGGGTAGTCACTGGCATCTTTGCTAGTTTCGTTCTAGTTTGGAATGCTCTTAACATTTCCAACCCTTTCCCTATTTATACTAAAACTTGGAACGCAACCCCCATTGATTCCACTGCCGGGAAACCATAAGTTAAGCAAATAATAGGCGGGAAACCATAAGTTAACCAAATAATAGAACGTGTAAAAATCACTATAAGTCTATAAAAATCCTACATTACGGATTTATAATTGGTACGATATCTCAGCCATTACGGATTTATAAATCAATATAACTCAGGCGTTATGAGTCGACGAGACCTCTCGTTTTCCCGTAAATATTATAACTCAGCCGTAAAGTCATATATATCAGATTGTTTCTTTCGATAACTCAGTCATTATTCAATATAACTCAGCTATCACATGACCTTTCTTTCCCGTAAATATTATAACTCAACCGTAAAGCGATATTTCGCGGGAAACAATAAGTTAACCAAATAATAGATCGTGTAAAAATCACTATAAGTCTATAAAAATCCTACATTAAGGATTTATAATTTAGCCGGTATTAAGATATCTCAGCCATTATGGATTTATAAATCATTATAACTCAGCCGTTAAACGTCGTCGACGAGACCTTTCGTTTTCCATTAAATACCATAACTCAGCTATAAATTCGTATAAATCAGTCGTTTGCTTTCAGATTGTTTGTTCTGATACTTCATAACTTTACTATAACTCAAATATAAATGAAAGGATATACTAAAATGTGGAAAATAGTGGGTAGGACTTTAAACATGGAAAGATACTCGCCTTTAATAAGAAATGGAAAATAATTATTTTAAAATAAAAGCAGAATTTAGATACGAGTTGATAAGGTAAAACTTGAATTCACGCCGGAAACCCTAAAGGATCTCAGCGACTTTGAGGACAACCACCAAAGGTAACAGTTTTTGCACATTATTTGATAAATCATATAAGATGGAGACCGTTATCTATATAACACATCACAGCACAAGCGGGTGAAGGGAGTGACGGGCTGTCAGGATAGCGAAGGAGGCTGTGTATGAGTATTTCGGCCAGTCTTATAACGAGATAATTCCAACATAAAATCATT